>JAWWEU010000158.1:2894815-3042616 GCA_035583155.1 Acropternis orthonyx | reverse complement strand
GGCTGTTCCTCTCACAGATTCTCACTCCTCTCTTCCAGGTGCTGTTGCACAGCAGTCTTTACCCCTTCTGAAATATGACAGTATGGAGCCACTCCCAATAGCACTGCTTGGCTCAGCCTTGGCCCAGCAGGTCCATCTTGGAGCTGGTTGGTCCTGGCTCCATTAGAGACAGGAGAAGCTTCTAAGTAGCTTCTCACAGAAGCCAGCCCTGTAGCCCGCCGCTATCAAAACCTTGCCATGTAAACCTAATATATTTATTAACATTATTACAATCTATATTAATACATTGTGGTAGGAGTCACATGTCTAAATTGGGTTTGGATTGAACAGCACCAATATCTTTTCAACTACAAACAAGTGACAAATTAGATGGAGTACGATAGTTCACAAACATACTGGGACTCTTCTACTTATCATTAAGAGACAGCATGACAAATGTCACAGATGTGAGACAACATTCATAAGGAGCAGCAATAAACAAGGGGAGCAGGAAAGTCACAACTCACTGCCTGCAATCCCATGCTTTGGAAGTACAACACAATAATTCCTGTAGAGACTTTTAGTAGCTTTTCCCCTTAAAGGAGAAAACACAGCAATTTTTGCTGGAGAATCTGAACGACAGGTAATAAAGGCTGGGAATTTGGGGACTGAAAGTGCAAAGTTGATATAAAACACATTATTGGACCAGGCAGGAACTCCACCATAATGAAATCAACTAAAAAGGGCAGGAAAAAAGACAACTAAACTAACATGAAGAGATGGCAGAACATTCATGCTGAAAGACCAACACAATTTCCAACTGAATGCAAAAAAAAATGTTATTTATTAGTATACATTCTAAATAACACATTAGATGTTAAATCCAACTTTTTGCAAATAACTCTTCATGGCATCTCAGGAATGAAAATGTGCTTTTTTTTTTACTTGATAAAATTTCATTGTAAGAGTGGAAGAGCTGTAGCTTTCATGACTTTTACAGACACAAAGCAATCTGTGTGAAAACATGAATTCATGCACATGCACACTCAACACTCTGGGTATCAGTAGTTATTGTCACTAACAGCACAGACTACTATGCAACTAACATGAGAATATTTTAGCTGCCCTCAGACTTCATAACTTTAATTCACTATCCCTGGATTGTCTCAACAGAAAAGTCTTTCAAAAAGCTTTTATATACTCTAGAGAAGAGGTGGCTGGAATACTCTCACTACAGTCTTTGATGGCTAGATAAGTAAAAGGCTTGCTTCTCCAAAATTAACACTTTTATAAGCACTTCAAATATCAGCACTTAAATACACAGAGATGAACGTGCTAAATCTGACAAATCCTGACACACCAAGAGCATGTTTTTGCCTCCCTCTACTGGACCACTTCTGTGTAGCTACTGCCTGTACTGCCATTGCTGGCCAAAAAGCACACACAGACATCTTTAGTCTCAAAACTCTGATCTTTGTATCGTTTATGGTTAACCTGTCTATGTGCATAACCCAGGACTAAATGACCCCAATTTTGCAAACAAATTCTCAATGCCAAAGGTGAAGGCACATGTCTGACACGTGTGTAACACTGTATAAATAAGGCAAATATATCTTTGTTAAAAGCAGAGTTTTTCTCACATCTCATAACATGACATTCTTTGATGGACAGAAAACAACTGCCTGAAATGCAACAAAGGTGAAAAGGTTCTGCACCTGGGGAAGAATAACCCCGTACACCAGATATGAAAGGTATTTGAGAACCATCTGGATGCCATTCTGTGCCACGTCCTCTGGCATGACCCTGCTTGAGCAGGGAAATTAGACCACTGGACCCACTGTGGTCCCTCCACCTCACACAATGAGTCTTCGTGGCCAGTAGACGTATTTCCCCTCCCTTTCTTGCCTCTTCCCACGTCTCACCTGCTCACAGGAGGCAGCAATTAAAATGCAATCCTGCTTTATCGTGCATTAGCTCGTGCTTTAGGTAGGATCTGAGTGGACAAGTGAAAAGGACCTTGATCCTGAGGTCTAAGCAGAAAATAACATACTGCCAAACTCTTTGGGTAAGCAAAACAACAATACTTTCTTCTATGGAGTAAGTTCTACTGTAACTCATATAATTGACTCTTAAGTCCTGAGGACGTGTAACAATGTATAAAGTGACTACTATACTACAAAATTTACATAAACCCTTTTGCCATCTAATACAATTTGTGGGGTTATTTTAACAGGAATGCATCATCTCACGATGTCTGCACAATTACAAAAATAAACCCTTATGTATCTTGACAGCATTTCCCTCAAAAAAAGCTTAGACCGTAATGCCGGAATTTCATCATCCTAGTTTCAAAATATCATTACCAAGAATAAAATTTGTTTCACAGAAAAGAAGCTATCACTAATTACACATTAAATGAAGGGAAAAAATTAAATTAAGAGTTATGAAAACTGGACATCTCTGAAACCCATACTATAATGATGCCCATTATAACCTAACTCTCCCTGTTGCAGCTTTTGCACTCCCAGTCATCATCTTTAACTAATCTCTGTATCTCTGACTTCTGACTCTGGCAGCAACATTTTCTGTGCTCAGCACATACTGATCTGCAAGACAGATGCAATGACAAAACAGCAGCACTTCCAACTTCATGTAAAAACTTCACCAGCTGGCACCTACAGCCAACATGACCCACTACTGCGGCACTAGTATCCCACACTTTTTTGGCTGTAAGGATTGAAATAAAAGGAACCTTCAGGTTCGTGATTTTAGCATCTAGCAAATAAAACCATGACTCACTACTCCACTGGTTTTAGGAAAATATAAATGTTTATAAAACATACTTTGTCTGATAAAAAACGAAAGAAAAGCACTACAAAAAGTGTTATCAGTACCTGTGAAGTTATGAGACTTGTAATTTCCCGCTTCCCTTCAAAAACTTTCCTCTTTGGTGAATCCAAGTACCTTCCTCTCAACTTCTCTGCACATTTTTGCCCCTTTAGCCCTTTCAGCTGAAAATCTACATTCTCTGTGTTCCAAGAGAGTTACTTTTCACTAAGATTGATCACCAGAAACTTAGAATTGCTGCAATGGATCAGGGCCAAGACCAACCTTGACGTCTCTTGGCATTCTACCGCTTCTAGTTGTAATAAATGACCAAAATCTCACAATATACACACAGGTGTTAATGAACATCCTCATTTTGCCTCTTCCAAATGAAGTACATACACTGGCTTTAACTCTGAAAAATAACTCTTATCAAAATGTTTATCCATCTTTGTTTTCCATACAAGCATCCTTAAAACTGCAAGTCATATGACAGAAATCCTTGACAGTGCAATGGCAAGACTGTATTTACTCTGGTGATAGAGAAAGCTCACAGAAAAAAAGTTCAAATTCTGCTATTCAAAGTATCACTGATTTAAAAGTATATCAATATTACCCCAAAGTGAACTGCACCCATAAAAGACAGGCTACATTAGAGCATAAACAAAGACAGACTGAATCAGATTCAAATAAAATAGCAATGTGCCTGTCTGGTTTACATGTTCACAGATAAAAGGAACTTATTTTAGCAAAGTAAGTGGCGCACTGCACTTTTTGCTCGTTTCAAACATTGAGTTCCCTGTAAATCCTGTACAAGCACTGGTTTTGCTTTCAAAAGCAACCCAAAAAGATCTAGTTAAGGAAGGGTTATTAACTTTTACTATATGTTCTCAAATTATCATGGAAACAAAAACAGGCACTTGCAGGTTCTGTGTCCATCTGTGGACTTTCTCCTCATGTCATCATGTAGAATCAGCTATACTGGTGTTTCTTGTCTAGTCTACTGAGAATTGGGAGGGGAAATTATCAGACTTCGCATCTGACCAGTGTTTATTTCAAATATGTGTGCTCCATTTACAAAATATGCAACCTGTACTGGTACTGGAATTTTAATTATGCATACACACCGCATGTAAGGCAATATGCTTTGGCTCCAAGTCAGAGCACATTCCCCAAACAGTGAACATTAAAATAAAATCCTGAGTGACTCCTGCCACTATTTTTCTGTCCCTACTACTTTTCAGGGCACTGAGTGTCACTCTTGTGACACCTGGCTTCTGTAGATCTGCTGTGCACCAAAACATTCACATCAGGATTGGCTCACAGCACAGAGCACTACAGTTAAAATACACAGAAGTCCAGGTTCTAGAAATGCTCATTTTATTCAAAGGAAAGCTTTAAAAATGGAATTTACTCCAGAGCACTCAGAGGTCCCTTAGGGGCTGTGTATTGTTGAAATCTGCTCAAGGCTGCATTAGTACTGCAGTGGCCTTTCCACCTCGTTGTAAGTGAATTCACTGATCTTAACTAACCTCCACAGCCCCCGCGGACATCAATCCTTTACCAACAGCACTGGTACAGCACCTCTCTTATTAGGGCTGTCCAAAACCCCTCAAATCAGCTTAAATCCATCCCAGAACTCCTCCTGCTGGAAGCCCCGGAGGCTCTTTCTGGTCTGTTTTGAGCTCCACAGCAGTAATCAGTAATGCGCCATGAGCTGCCCAGGGCCGGGAGGGGGTTGTCGTATTTAATCAAAAGGCTAAAGAAACAGCAACCAAAGCGTGTTGATAGGTCTTATCCTCAAATACAAATAAAATAATGAAGGGGGGTTTGTTGTGGTTTTCTTTTCTTTCTTTTCTTTTCTTTTCCTCCCTGAGGGAGGAAACCCCTACCCCTAAAACACCTCCACAACCTTATAATCCTGAACACTAGACATGCAGAGCACTGGCTATCCATGAGCAAGCACCTGAAGATGAAATTTCCCCCTAATTCTCATCACCAACATCCTTCGATTGCCAGTACCTGACTCCTTTATTTCACATATAGCCTGAAGATAAACTGCTAAAAGTTCAGATTTTTAGGACGCCTTCCTCAGTTTGGCTTTTTCCAGCAAACGCTACTTTCAGAACCTAATGCACCGCTGCAATACCACCTTCCGGGCTGAGAAATAAAACCGCTGGGTGACAACCCTTGCCCTTCCCACAGGAGCACTGCAGAGAGCACTCTGCAAACGCTGCCCGCGGGTGCGCTCAGAGCGGGTGGAGCAGGACAGACCCCGGGAAGCTCAAACCAGAGGTCCGGGAGCGGCGGCAGAAGGAGGGGAAGCAACGGGGGTCCCGAGCCCGGCACGGGGCGCTCGCGGGGGGCTGGGGGTCCCTCGGGGACAACCGGCGGTACCTGCCGGGCTGTACCGGGGCCTCTCGGGCACAACCGGCTGTACCGTCCGGGGCTGTCCCCTCGGGCACAACCGGCTGTACCGTCCGGGGTTTTCCCCTCGGGCACAGCCGGCGGTACCTCCCGGGCTGTACCGGGGCTCTCCCCTCGGGCACCCCCGGCGGTACTTCCCGGGCTGTACCGGGGCTCTCCCCTCGGGTACCCGCAGCGGTACCGCCCGGGCTGTACCGGGGCTCTCCCCTCGGGCACCCCCGGCGGTACCGCCCGGGCTGTACCGGGGCTCTCCCCTCGGGTACCCGCAGCGGTACCTCCCAGGCTGTACCGGGGCTCTCCCCTGGGGCACCCCCGCCAGCGCCATGACCGTGCAGCGCCCGCCGTGGCCGCCGCTGTACTTCCCGCACTTCCACGGCGCCGAGCCGGTGCCCCGCCCCGCCGGGGGGCCCTGGGCGCCGCTCGCCGCTATGTGCTGGCCGTGGCAGCCGCTACCGGCCGCGGGGCCCCCGCCCAGGTACGCGGCGCTGCCGCCGGCCCCGACCCTGGCCCCGGAGCCGCTGCCCCCCGGCGGTCCCGGCGGGGCACGGGGCGGCGGCGCGGCGGGGCGGCGGCCGGCGGAGCGGGCGCGGCTGCGGCTGCAGGAGGAGCTGTGCGAGCTGGGCATCCGCCTCAAGGAGCTGGAGCTGGCGGCGCTGGTCGGGGACGGCTTCGACGCCAGGCAGTGTGCGTCCCACCGGGAGCAGCCGGCGCTGCGGGGATGACGGCCCTGCCCGCCCCGGCCTCCAGGGCAGCAGGTCCATCCATCAGTGACCCCCTGGGTCGGGCCGGGGTGGGTATCTGTGCCCCGCAGCAGCCCGGGCAGAGCCTGCAGTGCGGCTCCGCTGCCCGCCCCTCCCCTCGGTGTGCGGCGGGGTGAAGGAGGCATAGGAATTAGGGATGTAGTCACTGTTGCACAAAGGAACGGATCCCTCCCACCCCCCAAATCATTAACAAAAACACCAACGCAGGCACCAGTCATTTTTGCGTGTTTGTTTGTACATGCAAAATGTATCCGCTGCTTATAAGACCCTGCGGTTGCAAACCAGCATCTCTGTGAAATAAAGGCCACTGACGGCCACAGATAGTTGGAGGGTGGGGGGAACCCAAACAAGTTAAACTTTGGCATTTTAATTTTATAACCTGGCCATGTTGGAAATACAAGAAGTAAAACAGTTCATTAGGCTGTGATACTTAGAGTTCCAGTTGGGAGGCCAACAGCTGTAAGGATGTGATGCTCGTCATCTCCTTCACGGCCATAGGCTGCCGGTCGGGAAACTTTCAGCAGTGCAAAGGTTACAAGAGCACATTTAAAATGTCCATCAGATATACACAAAGGAAGATCTCAAAGACAGTCTGATAGGTAGTTTGCATATATTTGCTTTTCAGAACAGGAAATTAATCAGGTTTTTTTTCCTTTGTTATAGCAATACATACCTTTTATCCATTTTAATACCTATTGTTTTGAGAAACTTCAGTTTTCAAATATTTGCTAGACAAGTCATTCTAAGGAATATTATTAGTGTGCTTAATACGTTATTTGACTTTCTTAGGAGTATCGTAAAGCATTAATGACAAAATTAATGACAAATTATGTTTCCTTCCTGTTTAGATAAACTTCTGAAGGCACTGGAAGAAAAGAAGATACAAAGCATGAAAGCGCTGCAGAACCTGAAATAACAGCCACCAATACAATGAGGACTATTTCAGCTGAATATTCTGTCACTATACCTCTATGGAGTATTTTAATGGACCTTCAATATTGGTTTTCTCCTTATTATATGCTATTCTCCTACCAAATTAAAATATATAGTATATTGTTGCATTTTTTGTTTATTAATTGTCTAGTATAGTTACTGATAACACTACTGTATATTTAAACTTTTTTTTCTGCAGACAGGACATATCATATTGTCTTCAAAACCACTACAAAATTAACATGGCTGTTGTCAGGATTTCCAGCAGTCCACTGATGATGTTCAAGATATGTGTAGCCAGGAAACGCAGTAATTGCAATATAATATATGGTTGGGCTTGGTTTTGGTTTGGTTTTTTTTTTTCTGTTTTAGTTCTAAGTACTTTAAGTGCAATTTTGAGTAAAGTCTACACCTCTAAGCCAGCTCTAAAAGACTTTGTTAGCATAAAAACCTTTGATACAATCACAGTGTATTGTCTTTAGTGTACCACAGAATTACAGAAGTTATGGCTTTAGTTAGTTTTTAACAAGACAATGATATAACATTGATTTTCAACTAACATTTTACTATTGTTTTAGGAATAAGTGCCCTTAGGCTAAAGCAGTAGTTTTTGAAGTGACAACATCCTTATGTTTGGAAGGCACAGCCTTTCATGAGGAAAAACTGAAGATATGGAGAACATTTACCATTCAAAAGTAGTTTGACATGGAGACTAACCTCACAAAATAGTAAAAAGGAGTAAGAAGACTCATCAGACTGATAAAAATATACCAATTACTTTTTCCTGTTCTAATTCCAGAGCAGTAGGTGGCAGCATGAAATAATAAAGTTACCAACCCTGAAGCTGTCATATTTTGGCAAGCAGCTTTTTCTTTAAGACTAATATTTTAATCTGTGTTTCTTTAAACTGTGTTCAAGTTGCTCAACTGTGAAGCATTTTAACACGATATCAAAATTTTATTTCCTATCACTACTTACTACAGGATTTACTCTTTTACTTTTTCAATCTTTCCAGCTAGATTTTGATCTACCGTACACAGCGTTTATATTAAAAAAAAAAAAAATCTTATTTATAACTCCCATTTCTCAATCATCAAACTGTGACAATCACATTTTATCAGAACACTAGGAGATCTTAAACAGAATCTTACCCTCTGCACTGGCTGTTGCCAGCCCGTGTCCCCTGCTGACATGGCAATCCATGGTTTCATCTGCTGATCAGTGTGCTTTTTAATGATGCAAAGCCTGAGCAGGGTGGTGAGAGCAGGCTCTGACCAGTGGTCTGCTGTGTCTCAGGCAGGGCATGGCTGAGGTGGGAAGCCCAGGGGCAGGACTGGAGACAAGGCTGCTTTAACACAGGCCATGGAGGGTCTCACTCTGGGTTGTTGCAGCCTCAGGGTGAGCCCCAGGCCCTGGCAGCTGCCTGTACACACAGTCAGGAACATGCAGGTCAGCAGTGGCCACCATGAGCTTCTTTCTCTTTTATACTCCAAGTCCATCATCCACTTCAATTCAAACACTTTCCTTCTTCAGATGGCTTAAGCCAGCTCTTTAGGCACACCTTGGCACCCTTTAATTGATAATTAGCTCTTTAGAGCCTAATTAATAACACTGTTCTTCTGGCTAGAGAGTTCTGTTTTCACTAGTTGGCATCTTTTAAGCTGTTGCACTCTGCACAAGTCACTTCCAAAGTGGGCTTCTTAAACGAGGTATTTTTACACCTGGTCAGGAAATGCTCACAGGACCCCCCATGATTTGTGTCTCTTTCCAGCCACGACTTGGAGGCTGAGGCAGTAAATACACAAAAGGTAAATCCACATGCCTAAAGAAGCAAATTATCACCAGACCACTTTTGATATCTGGGCTGCAGTGTTTCACTGCTCCTTCTGCAGAATGAGGACAAAAAGTCTCTCCAAGAGTTTTGAGGCTAAACCTGAAATGGTTAATTACTGTGCAAATGTGAATGATTAAACTGAAATGGTTGATTACTATGAAAACTAGAATCGTGTTAGTGCCTAAACTACGTATCAGAAAACTTGGATTAGACAAAGAGGGCCAATACACAGAGATCTTCAAAGGCTTTGTGCAGAAGTAAGAGCTTTAAAATCAAGTTAGCTAGCAGGGAAACTATCTTCATTTCTCAAATCTCCAGAATAATGTCATTCCTAAACCACTCTAAGCTTTCCAAGGTCATTGCAAGGGCCTATAAGTCTTACCATTGCATTCAATTGCTACTTCCTATTCCTTCTCAGCTTTTACCGAGTCTTTCACTATCCATCCAGGGCCCATCAGCCACTATCCACTTGGATTTTCTTGGCTTAAACAGAGCTGCTTTTCCCCAACACACAGTTTAAATCTTTTTCCATCTGTTGTTCAGTTTTTCATATGGCCTTTATGTTAAAACAACATTTCATGTTTAATTACTGGGTGATAATGTATGGAATAATGTCAGTTAATGTGTAATCTCAGTTAAAGTTGCCTGAGGACACACATCTACTGAAAAAAGTCATTTGGTCCATGTGCCAGAACAAGGCCAGCATCACTCACAGCACTCTTCTGTCAGGACACTTGAGTCAAAGCCCTTTCACTGAAGCATCGCCGCATTCCAAGATGATCATTAAAGAATGGTGGAGAAGATCACTGCAAAGCCAATTTGGGTGAAGCAGCACCTTCAAAAGTGAAGGGTATACATGGGACATATGATGAAACATTTCTGCCTGAAAGGAATCGCTGTTTGTACTTTCTGTTAGAAATACTAACACAGTCATATGCATGAATTTGGCAAGGGACTAATAAGACTGTCCATACCTGGACAAACAACCAGGTTATTTATACATAATGGCACATATGCTGATTTTAATTTGTCCCTAAACATTTTATTTACCTTTATTTTTCTTCTCTGTTTCCACCTGACCTTGTTATATCCAGTAATTTGCTCTCATCTCTGCGGGTTTATGGGTTTATCTCAAAGCTAATCCGTTTAGCATTTCTTTTGTAAAAATTAAGCATATATTAAATAGAATAGCATTATCACTGCATTTTCTTTTATTCACAACATTTGTGACATTCTTTTCTTAATTGTTTCTGTTCTCTCAGACTGCTCAGGCAAGGCTAAAACTGACATTTAGATGCTGGCATAGCTGAGATCTCTTTCATATAGCTGCCTTATGACTCAACTAATCTATTCCTATTGCATTCAAGAAAGAAACATTAAGCTACAAATTTGATTCATGGGCAGAGATCTCAAAACATCAGTAGGTTGCTCCCATTTCTAATTCTTAACAAAGAAAATTTCTCAGATTGTCACGTCTTCACAGCCAACCTGAGGGCTGAGCAATGACAGCTGTCTTGCCGAAGAAGCCGTGTCCACACCTGCAGTGATATCCAGGTGCTCCCCAAGGAATGCCCTCAGGTCTTCACTTCTGAAACCTGAAATGGCCTTGGCTGCTTTATGGTGGGAACAATTAGATACAAAGCCATTTGAAAACAAGAATGCATTTGAAGTATTTTATAACCAAACAGTTGGGTCCATTAAATTTCAGACTGCTATATTTAAGAGTTTGCCATATTAAAATTCTCCAAATAGATACTCAGCCTTATTACAATGGCTCATTAGAATTTAAATTAATCTTCAAAGCTGACTTAATTAGCTCAGGGACAGATTACAAAGGAAATTCAAAAGCAGTACGCTATCATAAAATGATTTTTCTCTTTTCAGCAGTCTGTGGTGCATGATAGATTCACCTGTCCTGAAAATTCAGAGCTGAGGTCTCAACAAAAAGGAGGGGAATCAAGAGCAGCACTTCAGGAAACTTGTCCTCTTTTGTTAGTTGGGGAGGTGGTGTTTCTCAAGGTCACTGATATCTAAATGATGCTGGATCAAAGAGCTGCCAATCAGGAAGAAGTCCGTAAGTGGTGCATTTAGCTTTTCTAAGGAACATATAATTATGAATAACTCAAGTCAGTTTTTTGTTACACACTAAAAACATACATTTGAGAAACAGGCTGAGATTTTGGTGTATCTTGAGAAAATCCAGAGCATCCACTTGAGGCTATTTAAGCACTCACAGTCACAGCATATACATACATACATACATACATATATATAAACACTGTATTTTAAGTATACCATCTGTGCAGAACCTTAGTATTGATATGTACACTAGGAATTTCATTTATCCCATATTTTGGGAAGATCCCTTCTTGCCTCTTTTTATCTCTGAATCCACAAAAAGAGGCCTTGCAGTAAAACGAACTTTTTATTCCAAATTTCTTGCATCACAGATTACACAAAAGCAGTACTGTCAAAAGTACATACCTTCACTTTCCTTTTCCTTCAGACTGACAATGAGAAACTTAGTCTTGAGTAAATGCTGTTAAAAAACACAATATCTGACTGAATAGGGGAAGATACAGAGGACATTAAGGTGAGAACAAAAATTCACAAAGGAAAGAGTCACAAGATGTCCTCAACATTCACGGGCTTGATGGTTACTGCCCTGCTCACCTCTGTAGGATAGGAAAACACCTTTTTTCAGAGGGAATGCTACCACTGGAATATGTGGTTTAGACTTGTGTAGTTCTTAAAACTCCTTTCCTGTCCTTTGCCAGGTTCTGCCTTGAGACCATGAGCAATAGGACCCCAACACAGCCCAGGAGCCTGGAAGCTCCAAGTAAAAAGAAGGCTCATGCTTTAGAGCATTGAACTAAAGAAAAGGACACAGCAGGAACAACCAATAAGTAGCAACACAGATTTTAAGACATATTTTATTTAATGTGCAAAATTGCCAAGAAAAACACATGTACAACTTGAACTAAGCTATAGCCACAAACATGAAAGAAACTAATCTATGTACTCCTAAAATTCATTTCTAGAATCACTCTATGGCTCAGAGTAAAAACATAGTCATTTGGTAATGACCCAGAACATTTTAAAAGCCTCCTTTTCAATCATATGTAAAATTCTACCATCAGTATTGTTCTACTTTTGTACTTGCAAAAAGAAGCAGTTCTTGGATATTTCCCTTCTGATTGCATAGTAGAAAGTTTTAATTAATTATTTTATTCTTCTTCAATTTAATCCATCCCAGACTTGGCTTTAAATTCACTGTCAATTTTGCAGCTTCAGAAAACTAATTTTCCCATTTACAGATGAAACACTCATAAATTTTGAGCAAGTTTCACAGACACAGCCATTACAGTTTGGTTGAATCAAGCTGTGAACACCAAAGATAACATGGATATTTGTAATCATGCAGAGATAGTCCTTTCCATAATTCAAAGATGTAAGAAAAGTTCATTTCCTTGGAAAGTGAGATCTGTTGCATGGGAAGTGAGATGATTTATTGATATAAATTCTGTAAATCTCTCTAAAAAAGTGTAGAGGCTGTTATTGGAAAGGCTTCCTAGAACATACTGAAATACTATCAGGAGGTGGGGTTTTTTCTTGTAAATTCACATCTATTTAAATGCTACCAGAGGAACAGGTAATTTATAGTCTTGAATAATTACCAAAGCTCCATGAAGTAATAAATAGTGCTTCATACTGAAGTATCCACTTGTACTTCAGGTTTCAGCAGGGCTATGAGGAGAGGCAGTCCCTTCACCCTGCTTTACAGATGGGACACTGAGGCACAGTCAGATTAAACACCTTGCCCAGGACCAATCCAAAATCCTGAAAAAAAAAGCCAACAGATCTCCAATCTCCCAACTTCCAGCTACCCATAACCAGTAAGCATCCTTCCTCTCTTTGCATGATTTCAAAATACTTGTAATGGCTAATTTACTGAGGGCTTACTGGATCAGTCCTGTTCTTGAAGCGAGCAGCTGTTTTGCCAATAACTTCAGTGGGAGATATTATCTATACTCATGTTTTGCCTTAATACTGGTAGGATATCTGCAAGTATCACAAAGCAGAACATGGGCCAAAGCCAAGCGATGCCACAGCTACTCAACAATTCTATGGCACGTGTTAGTCACTGTTTCTATCACACCAGCAGCGTATCAGCAAGGTAAACAGTGCACCAATGTAAAAGTCAAATTCAGAATGCAGAAAAATGGCAAGAAAGACATTAAACGAAAATAAAAAGTCACGGACTACAGGAATATCAGTGCTAGACATACGTACTTTCTAATGAGACCCAAAGAACTGCCCAGAATGGACTCTTGCTGGGCCTGAGCTGTTTCTGCTGGGTTGCTAAATCCTAAACCAAAATTTAAGCCTCAGTAAGACGGTTTCTATCCTATTTTCCAAAGTTTTTGGCTTCACTGTCATTTTTTTCCTATCAAATATTACATTGAATACAGTTTGAAGAACTCAACACCAACATAAAATGAAAAAAACATTTCCAGTCTCTCTGTCCTAGACAGAAATACTGAAATTAATTTTTTGGTGGGTAAAGTTTTTTTCCCAATTGCAGTGTGGAAAGTAGTAGAAAAAGACAAGGATAAAGAATAAATTTCAAGTTTACTTACATTCAGATCTCCCATAAGTCTGAAATAAAAGATGCTGTTAATAGTTAATTTTGTACTGTTTTAAAAAGTGAAGCAATCAAAAGCTAACCAAATACATAAATTGATTCAGAGCAGTTAACATCAAGGCTTTTTGACCTGCCATAATAATCACTTTGTAATTACTTAGTGTCCATTTACTGCTGAAATACAAGGTTTACCACCTATTCTTCTACCACAGTCACTTGCTTTTTAGATCTTGATGAATCCCTGGTGTAGGGTGCTGTATTCTGCTACATCACATCTCAAGGAATTTATTGGTTAAGTTTGCTGGTGACACAGGACCTAAAAGCCACTGACTCCTTGCAAAAAGCCACAGTTAAGAACCCACAAATTTCTGGTTTAATAGTTTAAAAAAATTAAAGTTATACACAGGCACTCTTTACAAGGTCCCACTGGAGGCTGCAAAAATCAGTGCTCCTTCCCAGATACAGGAGATTTGAACTGATGCCAGTGTGTGTTATGGTGTTTGGACACTGGTTTACAAAGCACAGAAATGCACTGACCCGCAGTGAAAAGGGACATATTGTGGAAGAGAAATTCATCTCCTCTCTAAATATTGTACTCAGTGGAATGAACTTTCTGTATGATTTACAATCGTTTGCAGCCATTATTGCCTAGTAAGTAAACGTATGTTTATAAAGTTACAAAATTATTTACAGAATGCAATATAGTTTCCAGCTACTCCTTGGGAATGAATTGAGCATGGAAAATTCATGAAAATTCAGGCACTTCTTAAAACAACAATTATTTTTAATAAATGGAAAAAAAACCCAACAAAGCCTGTTCATGATATTTGCAATTCTTTTCAAGACATCTGCTAACATTTGACCTGCTATTTAAAACCCATTTCTCATCTTTCATGAGCTTCATAACAGAAAAACTCTGAGATCAAACTCTTCATTACTGCCACTGTACACCTTAAGGAACCTGAACTGCCTGGGGACAAAGAGATGGACAAATAGATAGAACTAGTTTTCAAAAAATATTTTTGAACATACACATATAAATATACACAAGTATGATACAATACTCACAATAATATGGTCTTAAGGTGATTTTAAAAGCATGAAATATTATATGATTTGGGGGCATTTCAAGTGCTTTTAAAATCAGGACCTAAACTGCCTTTCTGCCACATCACTTTGGTGGCTGTAATGTTTGCCTGTTGGTATTAAGGGTAACCCAAAGGGCAAATGTGTTACACAGGGTAGTCTTTCCATCTCAGAACCCCATCAAAATCTCTGAGTCATCTCCCACATCTTGTACAAAGCCCAGGCAAAAAGTTTCCTGAATAACAAGAATCACCAGATGCGCTTTTCACCTGTGGGGCACGGCAAAACAATTTTGATCCAGGATGTGCAATCCAGTTTTTCTCAGCAGAGATTCTGTGGCATTAACCAGCTTTGCCTTTATGATTTGGCCATCTTGAAAGTTTCTTTTAAAGAGCAAGTCAGTACGCAATTTATTCACTGACCTATAAAAATCTCATTTCCACGAGTTGAGTCTTTATTTATGAGAGAAATGGAAAAGTTTAAAAAAAAAAAAAAAGCTAAAAGAATAATCTTATCCTTGAAATGGAAAAATTTAAATTTAACTTTGAGGTATTTTGATAAACAAAATAAAGTTACTCAGTCCTGGAGTTATGGCCAAAAAATTAAACCATGAAAAGAAAGTCTAGCACAGAAAAGGTAAGTAACCACTTAACATAGTGATTCCATACAGCACTGTTAAACATCTACATACTGTATGACCATGTTTTTTTTCCTCCTTCCTCCTCCAAAAGATGCAGTAAAACATATATAAGATGCCATGCAACTTGGTATTTTATTACAAGAGATTCCTTTGAGTAACTGGAAACCACTCGTGTTAATTATGGCACTTTCTCATGTGAAGCTGTACAGAGAATGCACACAGCTTGCACAAAGGAGTGGAGGCATGAGCTGATACGCTCTCTTGGGTTAGGACTGAGTCTTAATTTATAAATATCAGTCACTGATATTTATGGAATGCACCTTGCTGAGAACAGCTGCCAAACACAACCATTTTCTGGTAGGTATGAGTAACACATAACAGAAGATCCATGGCTTCCAGACTCTTAAGGTACTCCTGACCTGTAATAGCCTTCATGTTATCTCACACTTGTTTCCCTATCCCATTTCAGTCACTGACTATGAGATTTGTTTACGTAAAAGAAGTGCAAGGTCAGGACTGTAAGTGACTGGACAAAGTGTTCAGAGTTGCCCAGGGCAAACAGGGTCAGCAAAATGAAGTGACTTCTACTAGCTCAGAAAACTTGCTGCTTTCAACTCCCTCAGCTTTTAGAAGCTGACTGTTGGCTCTTATATTGGCAGGACTAAAAAAAATATATATTAAAATGTAATTAATTCTCTAACAGATATCTTGAAATACAGTGAAAACTGGTCAGCTTTGTACATATCAGCCCTTAAACAAAACAGTTCTGCCACTCAATCCAGTGTTGCTTTTTCTACTTGCTTCTCATTTTTATCTTACATTTCCTACATCTCGCATTTTCAAAGTTAGTCTGAAAAAGAAATGGTCACTACGTAAGATAATGCCCCCATCTCTATATATAGGATTTATATGCTCTTCTATCAAGTTCTACCCATACTATTAGATACAAATATTACTCATTTCTAGACTGAGTGCTGGAGGTTCCCTCAAAACCAGATAATAGAGTTTCCTCAAAAAATTACTGTCAATGAATACCCTTTTACCCTCTTAAAGTTACTGTCCTACTGATGTTAGTAAATGTCACACATAGTGGTCAGTACACACACACACCAAGAAGTAATTATACGTACATTTCATTTGCAGCTGTTTCTACTGATGATTTACAAATCTGAAGACAAGGAGTGGTCAGAACAGCAACCCTTTTTGTACACAGAAAACAGTATTTTCACCTAATGACATATTTTTAAATAAAATTGGGGCACTAAGTAGAAAAACCTAAATTACTAAGTTTTTCTCAGTAAAAATGGCATGGATATATTCAAATGAGATTATACCTTTAAACACAAATACTTTCTTCTTTGAAATCAGTATTGAAAAACTATATTGTAATTGTAGCCATACAAAATGTTTATTATATTACAAACTATTTGTACACTATATTTTCACTTTATCATTGCTTTGTGCTCAGACAGTATAAATATTACAGCATGATTTTTCTTTCCCAGGAATGTCCTCACTGTCTTGATATAATCTCACTTTGCACTTAAAAAAAATACTACAGAAACATATTACAAACAGGATAAAAAGGCATTATGAATTAAGAAGGTAAGATGATTTTGTGAATAAAGTGCACCACAATGGTTTCAGAGAGATGGTTCAGGAAATATTCAATAGACTGCACATTGTTCATAACAATACCAAACAAAATTAACTTTGAAAGTTTAACAGGTCATCCTTACTAGTATGAAGAGTACTTTGTTTAACTTTACTGAAATGTTTGGGGTTTTTTTTCTAGAGGGCTATTTAAATGCTTTTGTTTGGAGCTGCTCTGTTCCCTACAGGCACTCAAACCCTATACATCTCTGTAATTGCAAGAATTTTTAATTTTCAGTATGGTAAGATATATGATTCATCGTATAAGATACATGAGACTTTAACCTCCCTCATTTTTCAGCTGAACTATTAAACTGCTAAAATGTAAGTATGAGAACAGATTTACAAACAGAGCTAAGTGTCCCAAAGATGCTGTTTAAAATTGGTATGTCCTACCTCCTGTGACTTTTTTGGGAATACATCGTAACATTACCCTTCCCACCTCTATGGCTTCAGCATGTCCGCCCATGTGATCGCTGCTGCTTCTGTACTTCCAGGTTTAGGATAAAGCTGCAAAACAGGAGTCTAAGATACAGAAATTTACTTCACAGTTCATCTCACTCCTGTTGCATAGAAGGGCCTATTTACTTGCAAAATTTCACTGGGCTAAATAGAAGAATAATTGAAAAACTGGGATAATAAAGCTGATGGAAAATGTGGCTGATACAACTTAGGGTAGATTTCGCTTCCCAAGTGAGGTGAAGCCATTTATGAACCAGCTAAGGCTAAATTAAAGTGAGCAGCTCTTCCATTATGTCTGCACTTACATTACAGTGATCCAAATGACATAAAAATAAGCAGAATACTGTTCAAGGGGTTCTACTGAAATTCATACACACAGACAAAGCCTAACAGAGAAACTCAGCCTCGCTCTCAGCAGATGAAGCTCCCCCTGAAGCCAACCCTTTTATGGCACACTGAGTTTGGCCCAGTATTTTTAAATATTCTAAAGTGTGATGTTCTCAGGCACCTATTAATGCAACACAATTTGGCTGTACTGTATTACACTGATAAGATCAGTATTATTTAGCTGGCAGGTAACTGAGACAGAAGTCGGTCTTTACTAGACTTATATTTATATGAAAGATTGAGTTTCTTTGGTTGTTTAGTATCCAAGTCACCCAAATGTGTATTTTTGTACTCCAGACATAGCATGTTTGTATCAATCGGTAAAATTGCCAGGGTTTTGTGGTTTTGTTTGTTTTTGTTTGTTTGTTTGGGTTTTTTTCCCACTTGGTTTATGGAAATTTTCTGACTATAGCAGACTAGTCACTTATACAAATATACAGCACATATATACATAGAAATTACAAAAATACATTTTATTTATATCTGATTTTAAATAATAAAAATGAAATTCCACATTTATTGAAAGATTAACTAGCATTCCAAAGGCTTCTGCAATATTTAAGGTATTGGAGCAGAAGATATCTGGATATTCTAGGATAACTATGTACCACAGCCTCAGTCAGGGTTTGTAATTATTAGGGGGAAAAATAGCTCTGCTTTAAAAGTTTGTGCTTCATCAATTTCTGTTTCTATCCCCTATTATAGTCTTCTCTCTCCTCTTTCAATTTACTGGTGGCCAAAAAGCTAAACCAAGTTCTCTTTCTCACATCAGTAAAGACCAAAGAAACTCAGGGAAATGAAATGATCAGAAAAAATAGTAATTCAGGCTAACTAAATAACTTACTGAAATGAAGGACATTACCTTTAATTCCAGTTGACATCAAACATGCCCAACACAACAAATTTTGCAACAACTTCAGTTCCCAAAGCTAATTGCTGAAGGAACTGAAAACAATTGTTCATGGTCTCCAACTAGTTTGTACAACTGCAAAATATTAACTACTGTCCCAGTCAACCGGTTTGGTTTTCTTTTGGGATCAGATTCATATCACAATGCAGTTTAACAATCAGTGACCTTTATCTTGCACAATATAAAGTCAGCATAATTTCTGGCAATGCTCTCTTCTTCACAGAACATTAGTATTTTTGTTAATCCATGTAACTGTTAACTTATTTACATGTTAATATAATAATTAGATCCTCTACATTCAGAAATTCCTGGGTGCGCATTCACTGTTCCAAGGTCATCAAAACCAACTGCAGCTTCGGGTAGCACTTTCTGGCATCACTTTAGTAGATAGCATTGTTTAAGAAAGAGAAAAAAGCACTGTGTTGAACAGAGGTTTTCTTGTCCAAGCAGGTGTATTTGTTTCTCCAGGCTGGAAAAAGTTAAAGGTCTCAGGTTTACCAGTTTCACATGCATTCGGAGTGAAAAGTCTGATTATAGAGCAAAATGCGAATAACCTTTTTTCATTTCTCTTGGACGCTTTTAGCACCAATATCCTTTGTTGGCCCTTCCTGTAGTGTGTTCCCTCATGCTGAAAAAAGTCTCCTCCGTAACTAGTCAGTGGCACTGATGGACAAGGTAGCCACCAATTACCAAAATCTCACTGACCTTCTCCACAGCCCTCTCGTGTTTCACTTCCTTGTACTGTTAATAGGATGAAGAGAATCAGAGCTATTTACAGGACATTTACTTGTATCACTTACTCATCTTGAAATCTTTTGGTTTGAATGCAGTCTCTGGAATGAAAAGGTTGAATGACTCCACATTTGCTGAAATCAGCATCCCTTATAAAATGTCCTGCAGCAGACAATTAACACGGCCACCACCACGCCGACCATGGCCTTTAGCCAACTGTGTTCTATGGTATTTTCTTCTTTAATCCAAGTTTTGACATGCAGAAGTTATTTTCAGCAGCTCTACCTTTGGGCTTGCAAATGAAACATGGCACAGACATGTTCAGCAGCATCTCTAGTGATGATGGGTCATAATACGAGAGCTAAGTGACAAACAATGGCAAATAGTCAATCTTATCCATATGAAACAGTTTCCTGGCAGCATTTCCTTTGCTGGCAAACAGGATTATGTATCTTCAGAGTCCTGTTGCTCTACTTTAGGTCGCTTCATAGTGTTGACTTTTCAGACAGATTAAAATGCCATCACTTTGGCACAATTCACAGCAAGTTTGTAACTGAAAATTAAAGGAGACACTCCCTTGGCTACCCCAGGTTGCAAGATACAAACACTGTGCACAAAAGATACTAGACTTGGAACTCAAACATATCTGTTTGCTTCTTGGCCAGTTTAGCCACTTCTTCTCTTATTGCCTTTACGAGGGCAGCTGTGGAGATGTTGGTGAGAGGCGCATCAGAGGGGTCGTTTTCCGTCAGGCTCTGCTGAGAAGCCGCTGTGGATGGCAGCGGAGCCTGCTCCAGGCTGGGGTGCATGCTCGCCTGCTGGCTGTACTGCCGGGGAAGCCGTGACGGTGAGCTGTGTTGGTAGCGGGGCCTCGGGTAAGCCTCGATGTATCCAGGAAGCGGAACCTGTGGAGAATTGTAATTATACAAAATTATACGAAACAATTGATCCATGGTGCCACCTGGCAGGTAAAACAAACCTCCCGGGGCAGAGTCACCTCATAATCCTAAACTTCTGCTAATTTGGCATGTGGCATTTATGCACGTGTCAAGGTACCCAGTACTCAACTCCCAGCTGTGGCAGAAAAAACACCACTGTGCAGGGAAAACACTGCACGTCCTCATTTATCATCACACCAAGTTAAAGGGAAGCGGTTTTTTCTGAAAGTGTGTTCTCTGCTCACCATTCCTCCTAAACATTTAAGTTTTAAACAGACAGCATGACTGCATTTCAGGACACCAAAAAGCCTAGACCAGAAAAGCAGTGTTTTCTGAATTGCAGCCACTGCCTAATCCAAGTCAACTAAGTCTCTGGTCTCACTTTCCTAGCAGAAACTCATCAGATCCAGACAGCAGGCATAAGCTCAGGAATGCCAGCTTGAAAACTCAAGACTGCAAAGGATGTTTGACTTTCCAGAAGTATCAGATTTCTGGCCACATTTAACAGAACTATATGGGGGATTCATAATCTTACTCTGTTGTGACTTCACTGATTTCAGCCCCATGTTACATCACCTAAAACTAAAATAATAATGTAGGCCCTTCAGTCACTGTGAGTTTATATTTCTTCCACAAATCCATGAACCACGATACCAGTCTTTATAGTACTCAGAAGACCTGAATGCATTAAATAACAATAGTATTTATGTTTTCCAAAAGTCTATAAAACAGGAATATACAGCCCTTAATTTTGAAGAAAGCTTTATGTTTAAAGCCTTGACCAGGATTTACAGATGCTCTTTGCAATCTTGGATATCCATCAACTGATGAAGAGAATGTCAAACACATTCAGTATGGTATGGTGAGACCAACATAGGAAGCAGGCACAGTATGAAAGTGATCCTTAGGTGACGGCGCCTCTCTTTAGTTTACAATAGGTTATTCGAAAGACAATTTCAGTAGTACAACACGTGAACACACCACTAGAGGCCACCAGGTTACTGATTTCTCTAAGCAGCATCCAGCAATCTGGAAAATAAGTGCTTTGTTGGATACATTTGCCTTCTCCCACAAAACTCGGTGCTTCAATACTTCCCATTTAACTCAGATAATAAGAGATCATAGTAAATTAAGTTTCTTCTGTTCCTGTTTTTATAGTCCAGGCTAGTAGAAATGCATGAAGAGTAAAGAATTTTAATTTTCATCTTATATATATTAAGCCTCTGTTCTTACTAATTGTAAGAAAATCTTGGAAGTAAGACCAAACTATAATCTGGAGGTTCAGAAGCCAGAACACATCCAGAAACTCAAACCCTGAGTACTACTGAGAAAACCTGAGTATTACTTTCACTTTTTAAAGTATTATCTTTACACTCTTCACTTTTATTCAGGCTTTCTGACCATGTATGTGGCTAACAGTATTACTAGTTCCTCTAGTAATGATTTTCAAATAAAGTCAATTTCTTGACAGATTTGCATTCATTGGGAGATGCAAATTCATTCTAGAAACTGCAGTGGTTTGGGTTTACATTTTTATCTCTTCTGCAATGCCACTGGAGGGTTGAAAATCTGAGTAACAAGAAGTTGTTAAAGCTCTGCAAAGGGTAAGTGAAGTTAAAAAGGGACATTTGTTTCCTTTGAGTTCTATATTGCAGCAGTTATTTTTCAGACAGATTCTTGCATTCCTCTCCATTCCTGTGTGTATGGTCCATTGGCACTAACTGCTATTCCCACCTCTTTCCATGAAGGCAAGGAAACCCACAGCAAGGTTACTCTCTTCTCCTTCCAGAGGAAGGAACTGCAGACTTGTTTTCCAGTTTGTTTTCAGACTCCACTTTTGACAAGTGAGATCTGACTTATTTTGTGGGACTGCAGCCAGGAGTAGGGATACAAAAGGGAAAAAATCTGTTTTGTGGATTTTTTTTTTTTCTTCTTGAAGGAAAAGTTTAAAATCATTGCTAAGATACAGCAGGCCTCCTGGCTTTAAAATGACAGTAAGGTTAAAAACACACACATACACACAGAACAAAAACAACCATCAAAAAAACCCCAACAAAAACAACCACCAAAACAACAACAACAAGGAAAAAAAAGGATAATAATGGTTTGCATGCTTTAAAAGGCAGCTGTGAGAAGGAAATCTGTACAACAGCATCACAAGCCTCCGGGTGTCAGGGACACTGCAGCAAGTGTGCTCGGCTTGCAGATGAACATCTTTTTATTTCTTGACAATTCAGCCTACAAATTCAGACTTGCATCTCAAAGTCATACCAAATTATTTTCCTCACAAGCACCAGGAGCAGTAATAAAGATTTGACAACAAATAGCTGCCCCCAGGAACATTTATATGACTCTTGCTTAGCTGCTCAAAGCCAACTTAGACTTCAACTGCAACCCACTAAAATATTCTGTTGATGATTTGCACAAGGAAATAGGATCTATCTCCCATTTTTTTTAGCTGCAGTGGTTCTGCATAAATACCAGATGTGAGCTCAAGCAGCAGAATTGATCTTTTTTTCCCTAGTGGAGGAAAAGCTCTATATTTGAGAAACTGTTTCAAACATGATAAACTACTGCAATTCATTTTAGGATGTTTCAACTTCAATTCTTTGAAATGTAGGTTTACTTTGGGCTAAAAATTACATCTGTTTCAGTCTAGGATTGTGCAATTAATTATTTAATTTATGATCTGTCACTCCAGCCTGCTGGAGAACCTGAAACACTGCATAGCAGGGCTGCAGCAGTGTAGAGCTAGGATTCCAGAGTATGGCTGTCTTGAGGGAAGCCTCCAGGAGGGAAAGATGCTCCCCAGCTTTCAAACAGCACAGGGCCACCTTGAGAGGCAGCATCACCTCCTCCTGCCATGTGTCTATCCAAATACTTAACCTCTGTCTTGGAAAAGAAAAATGTTATCTAACCCACCAACCTTAAACATGTGCCTGACCCTAACCTAGTGAGTTATTTCACTCTCTAAAGACCTTGCTTACAGTTCATGTGCTGGACAGCTGAAGCATCTGTGCCTTCTCTTATGGCTTTTCACTACTAGAGATTATTCCCTTTCAAGGAAAAATTATCCTTATCAAATTCTTTGCTGATCACTTGAGAATTGCTTAAAACAGCTCCTGTGCAAACCAGAGAAAACATATGCAGCTAGAAAAGCAGGGATACTTACTGAGTCTGCCCACTGCCCTGGCAGTTCATTCTCTCCAGCATAGGGCATCCAGGCTTGGTTCCTGTAGGCGCTGGGTGGTGTTGGGATAAAATAGCCCGTGAAGCCAGGTCGGTTTGCTGCTGGTATGGCGAACACTGCTGGTACAGTATTTCCTATTAAATAAAAAAAAAAGAACAGACATAATTACTAGCTGAGATTTTGGAGTATAAATGAAAAGATAATGCTGCAAAACAACAGGACTCAATGGTAGTTTGTTGGTTTTTGTTTGGGGTTTTGGGGGTTTTTTTTGAGAGAATGTGATCACCACTGGTTGTCTGTAAGGCTCCTGCTATATGACTAGAGCATCTCTATGATGCTGGGAAATACTGGAGAAGGCAAGATTTGCAGTTGTCCTTACAGGCATGCACGGTCTTCAGGGACACACTTAGTCCTTAGGACTTGATCCTTGTAACAACTGATCTTCATCAAAACTTTGACTCATTAAAGAAAAGGCTTTTTTCCCCCTTATGATTGCTTCCTTTATTCAGTTTCTAGCTGTTGTCACCATGGTTTTCAGGACAATGCACCTTTCTTTTCACAGTTTATGCAGTCTTTCTTAACATCTCTAGGCACCAAACCTACAAAAATGAGTGACTGATATGTTTAGCAGGCTGTGCCCTCAACAACTCCATCATAAAACTTCATTGCTTCCCTAAATATACCAAAGGTCTGCTTGCTCAATTCCTTTCCCAGGAACAGTCTATGACTGCAATAAACAACGCAGCTACAACTTAAATAAATATTTCTAAGGGAATTTGTTGACACCAAATCTGGTTTATCACGTCTTCATCAAGAGGCATGAACAGGGATGTCCAGGAAGCTGCCCACTAAAATTCACACTCTAATTTGAGTAGAAGAAACCAGCCATCCTAGCATAAGTTTCAGCCAAGTCTCTGGATATGGTTACATCTGCCTTCAGGTAGGGTTTATTCCTGTGGCTCACATAGATGCAGAGAACAATATGGTTCTTGTTGCCATTCCAGAGATGATCCACAGGCTGTAACTAGACTGTCTGGAAGACCAGCCATGCACTCCCACTGTTTCCCTTGAGATTTGCTACCATAACCCCATGTATTTACCAAGTTTAGAGTAGAATAGAAACAACTGGCTTGTCCAGTAAGTCTTCCTTCCTCTAGTGTCTATTTACATGCAAAGACAGACTCCAGTAGTGTATCACTACTACATTAAGGTCATAAAATCCTCATGCCTAAATCCTGGGTGGGAAAGCTGTATATCATCTGTATCCATTAGTAAACAAAGCACACATACAGTATGATTTGAGTATTAAGTTATAATACATGGACACATAATTTACTTTGCAGATTCACGGAACAGAGCAAAAATAGCATCATTTATGTGAAAGCAGAAGAGGCAGTAAACCTCATAAGAACACAAAAAAGTACAACTCAAACATTTGCAGTGAGGACTGAAAGCACAGTAAAGTTATATAGGTGGCCAGATTCTCTGGACTGGAATCAATGCAGAGAAAATACAATTTCTCTCCCTTCGTACTGCACATCATTTGAATATTGCTGCTAATTGCTCTCAGAAGATATGATACCACTGTGCTGACAAAATCACAAGACATGGGCATTCTCCTGAAGCTCACAGAGAGTATAATTAAATTAGCATCAGTTACTGGCTGCTTCAAATATCTGTCCCCCAGAATGTCATTTACTGCCCTGGCACATTTTTGCTCCTGAACAGTCTACAAGAGGGTTATGCTTTTCTGCTCTGAGAGATACTGCAGACACTGCAATGGCACATGCACAGAGATAGAAAGGCTCAACCAGTGCCATCCATCCCCAAAGCAGTCTCCACCAACTCAGAGATTTATAGTTTCTCAATGACTTCCCATGCAGTACCTGGCCAGAAGTGCTCTGGATGCAGTCAGGGTATGTGAAGAGAAGAAAACTGTATTTTGTAGCACATTTTTCTCCAGAGCAGAAACATATGATCTTTTTTCTACTGTTAGGGACTAAGATTTCCTTTTGACTTTGGGATGTAGTGCCTTCACACCTGTGTCAGGCAGGATGTTGGAGTCAGCCCTCAGAGAAGCAGTCACCATGTAATTACTATGGACCAGTGGGATCTACAATCCTTGCACTGCTGATAGCCACTGGGTATCTCACAGGACCTCTATCCCAATTCCCCCAGCCCCTTGGTTTGGAAGGAAGTGGGCTAAGAGGTGTGGGCAACCCTGATTCTTTCCAGTTCATAAAGAGCACAAGGGTTGCTAATTAAAATGAGTTAGCAAGGCTGAAAATAAGTATTCTTCAGACACGTACAGAGAAGAAAGTGGTGCTCCTGTACATGACACGTGGCTTCTACATCAAAACACTCTTTTAATTTAACCACAGCAAAATGAGCTACTATTCAAAATTATCTGATGTAATACCTTATCCTAAATTATTATCACAATGTCATTATCTTAGAGCTGATGTTAGGCTGCATGAGAGTGACATTAGGCCACTACATTGCAAATCAGCATATGCAGCAATGTTTTTTCATGTGTTGAGAAAATAAAAACTTACTTTCATATAAGAACATTAGAAACCTTGTATTACAGTTGCACATTTCTTGGAACTCCCTTGTCTTTCCCTGCCTGTATTGCAGCCTTTTGTAGCACCTGTCATATATGGAAGTTTCCTCCAACTAGTCCCAGAATTATTCTGGCAAATGCCATGACTGTGGTCACTTTGTCCCTTCTGAAATGCAGCCACTCTTCAGCAGTAGCACAACATACCTGCTTTTAACATACATCAATAAAATCTCCCCATCACTGAAACTGATAAGAAAGCATATCCCAGAGATCACATTACTGCACACATAAAGAAAGAGCTCTTGGTAGTGTGGCATATTTTATAGCTTGAAATGTTTTAAAATGAAAGGGTGAGCATCTGCTCTTTTCAGATTCACATGCACCATTTCCAGAGGCTATGACAATAAGTGAGAGTAGAATGGATCCTTCAAACCCGCTATATTTAATTAATTGACAACACATTTGCATATCCACATTATTATTCTCAGTAGATGATGTTGAAGACAATGCAGGTAACTATTACTTCTGAGGAAGCTAAGAAAGAAATTTTTCTGACAGATTAACAGAACAATGTCTAACAAACCTTCTAATTTCACAACTTTGAACTGACAATGCAAATTCTTTTGAATTTTGTAAGCTCTTTTCTATAGATCTTCAAGAATAAGATACTTCAAGTATTTTTCCAGCTGTTATTCAGATACCATCAAAACAGTGTATCAGCTTAATCTCATTATTAAATCAATCAATTCATAAACAAAATTCATATCAAAAGGACCAAGAACTGATCAGGGGTTTACAACTGGGCCAGTTAGACCCAAAACAAGCTCTGCACTTGGGCAGGAACTACATTCTCCAAAACAGGAGGGGTGCCAAGCTAGCAGATTACCTTTGACTATGCAAAAGCACGACTGCCTTGTGCTTTGAAGGGAAGGTAGCACATACTTTCAATTTACCCCCCCTCAGTAGCTCACTGTTCTGACAAGAATAGTGCCATTCAGCCTCCATCAGCAGTACAGCTTTAGGCTACATTGAACATCCTCTGTTTTCAAGCACTTGGATTGATATTCTTGACTGATAAAATAATGGAACCATCGAATTCATTTCTCCATGCCCCTCAGAACCCCATTACCTGTCTCTCCCGCTTTGCTTAGTTTGTGCATGGTGCAACATAAACATACAAGTTCACACAGAAGTCCCAGTACTGTGACTTCTGCTTTTGCCACCAACACCCTCTGCACCAGCCCTAAAAATACTGCTGGATTTTGTGGTGCAGATGAACAGTTTAACTGAGCTTTAATAATTCAGAGTCCTGATTAGTGAGCCACCAGAATGCCACACTTGAACAAAGAACATGTGGGGCAGTACTGCTGGAACTCACCTTCAGAAAAGACCATTTCCTGGTGCTTCTGCCGGATGAGTATTTTACAGTGCAGCTGATGCTACATTTACAAAGAGGCAGGCAGCCCTTTGTAGGTCTTCTTCAGTTGCACCAGGAAAAACACCACCTAATATAGTCTTTCTCCAAATAATCATCCATATTTGCTATATCCCATACATTTATTTGTATCCAAGACAATATATAAGGCTCTCAAAGCCGCATTATTTTTTCACCTGAGTGGAAAGCTGATTGATCAAGTGGACCAACAGACATTGGAGCTCTCGAACCAGGTGCAAAAGGTGTCTGGTCATGATGCTGGGCCTGATCTGCTCCACTGGACTCAGGTATTCTCACTTTGCTGCCAATATCTGATGTAGACCTGTGCATTAAGAAAGGAAAAAAAAAAAAAAAACCAGAAACTTTTGTCATTCTGACTTACAGATGAGATTTATAGCTACATATACACCTATCAGCTACAATAGGACAAGCCAGCTAAGAATCAGCTATCCAATTTTGCTCTGGCACAACAGAAGTCTGGAGAAATTTGAAAACAACTTCTCTACCCTGGTCACTATTTTGTTATTACGTTCTGTAGAGCCTTTATTTCCTGCTTCAAACAAATGCCTATGAAATACAAAACACAAAAACCCAGAGCTTTACCATAATTCACCAACACAAGGCTGTACACAGCACCATGTCACTACAGTATATATGACATGGTATCATGTATCAGGAGACTACTGTGATAAATAAGGTTAACTGCACTTGGGAAGTATTAACATGTCTGGAAATGGTGTGTCCCAGTTGCTTCAGAGTTAAAACGTAATGGATGAACAAGAACATGTCAACATTCAATGCATCCATATCCTGAATACTTTGGACGCAGTTACAGCATCATAAGCAGCCACTCAGAAATGCTTCCTTTGGCCTCGGTGCTCCACAGCTCCCCACAGGCCCGTGGTGTCCTGGATTGCAGCTGGCACCAGGCAGGACCTACCAACACAGCACTGAGGGCTAAACAAGTTCCTCCACCACAGAAGTGCGAAAATTTCTTGAAATGTATTTTATCGAGGGCCTTTCTGCGAGGAAGAGGCAAAACGCGCAGGCTGAGCTGAGGCAGTGAGGCTTTTGCATGTACTTGGCTTCAGATATGCAGGTATGAGACATCTGAGAGCTGGGCAGAGTTCCACAGACCCAAGGGTACTGAGAACCATCTTGCAATTCATCCCTATCCCACTGCAAGTCCTTACCATACAGAAAAGCAGGAGAATGATGGTGCGAATTATCCACCACCCACCCTCAATCCGACATGCCATTATGTGAGCTGAGGCAGAGCTTGCTTTAAAAGAAATCACAGCCTGCATTTCCTAGTTTTATTGAAGCAGATTAGCTAATAGAAGATTCATTGTTATTTCTTTTTGTGTTGAAATGACATAAACCCAACACGTTTCTAATTTCATGAAGGTGTCTAAGTGCCTTTTAAGTGCCCCTTCTGGGTTTGCCCCAGTTCTTTTTACAACAGTGGTTTTTAGAGATCACACTTAAAATAAAATAAAAGATAAATACCTCCTGAGAGAGGCAACAGCCACAGGACCCGTTCTGGGAGGGACAGGAGGGGGAGGAGAACCCATTACCATCTCAGGAAGCTGAGAAAATCTGTAAGCCTGTAACAGAGAAAAACAAGTATTTTCTGAAACACCAGCAGATCTCAGTCAAATTAAAAACCAAAAGAAAGGCAGAAATTAAATACCTGATCCATGTGCCATTCAACAGGAAGCTAAGTTTTTGTGGCCTCAATAGTAATTGCATTTATTTGAGATTTTACAGTGCTTTGGTGATTTTAGAATGTCGAGGAAAACCTGAACAAATGAGTTCAGAGACAAGAAGTCTAATTAAAATAAAGTGCATTAAACTCTCTCTCTGTGACATCTGTAACCTGCTGGCAAAGCAGACATCTTATGATTATGTGACACTCAACAGCTGCTTTCAACCACAGGAAAAGACCTCAGTGTCTTCACTTCCTCCAGGAAGAAAGTATTTTAAAGATTCAGAAAGCATCCTCAGAACAGCATGTAGTGAGGCGAAGCCGCCTGCGAGCAATCCATATTTCAACCTCTTCCTTTCAGCCTTCAAGAGATGAAAAGAAAACTCTTCACGAAAACCCCAAGCTCTGTAACTTTCTGACACAGCAACAAAGGCCTCAAACAGTTCTGACAAGGCAGACTGATGCAGAGGAAGACAGGGCCAACCCACTAAGTCACAAAATTAAGCAACTTGTCCATAGTAATTCTGAGTTTCATCACTAATATGTGAGGGACAAGTAAACATGTGCATGAAAGCCATGGCACTCAAGAAATGACATGCTGGACAAAATTTCCCCTCTAAATTCTTTGTACTGCTACAGATTAGCGTCCATAACTTTGCTAGATAGAGAGGAATGATATCTCACTAATGTTTCATTGACACTTTTCTTCAACACCGTGGATGAGGCTTTTGTTTTCTTGGTCTTTTGTTTGGGTTTTTTTGTTTGTTTTTGGGGGGTGTTGTAGTTTGTTTTACTGTTTGGTTGTGTTTCTTTAATTATGCTTTTCTTGACAATGCTACAAAGCAATGCACAGGATTAAAGATAAAATAAGAGCAATAACAAATAACACATTTTGGGAAGGCTGTCCACTACCAAGACATAGGCATTTTGGCAAAAAATTTGCGTTAACTTTGGCCCTCTAAACAAGAGGTATCTAGTTCAGCCACAGAAGCTCCCTCTGCAAACAGCAGGGAAAGATAAAAACACATTCCCATGGGATGAGTCACTCTCTATCTCCTGCCTGTAGAAAAAGCCTACAGGATTTATATGATTAGTTCAGACTTAACACCTACATTTAGGTTTGAATTTGGCAATCTAAATCCCACACTACATATCATAAAACACTATCTTTCAGTGATCATCTTTTAAAATTACAAATTTAGACTGTATTCCAATACCTTCATTCTCAAATACCTGCAAAACTGGGTTAACAAAGAGAAAAGGTAATTTATCAATCACTGACTTTTGATGTTGATGTCTCCAAGGGAAAAGCAATACAGACCAAGCATCTTTCTCCCTCTTCTCGCTGCCACCCCTTCTAAAGCAGGGTAGAAAACCTCAAAGGCACGTCTATGAAAATAATTTTTTCTTTCATGCCACCTACAAAGTCTCCTAATATTTACTTTCACCATGATACCATGATATTTAGGGAAAAAGAAAACTAAAAAGGCACTGGTACATTTCTTAGCCAGGGGTTGGAAACACTGATTTTTAATGAGAGAAGTGTAAAGAAAAAACAAAGGTTATTTTCATCAAAGAAAACCTCAATTATATTTCTCTTAATAGTGCTGGATGTGAAATGGTCTGCAATGCCTCTTCTGCGTCTCAAACGCTGGCAGTGTTCTCACAGGCTGAGCTGAACACTTCCTTCTGGCTCCACAAGCCTTTCATCCCACATCGTGCTCTCAGCATGCATTTGTACCAAGAATGAAATCCTTTTTATTCCCTCTATTTTAAAGGAACAGCACCATGAGATAATGTTTCAGAGTGGAAAGTGACTCCAGACACTGTTTAGCAGGGTAGCAGAGACTCAGAGGTAGATCTGGGTTTTCCCTTGTGTGTTACTGGATGTGCTTTGGAATATGGCCATCAAAGGAGGTATTTTAAGGGATCACAGTCCACAGCAAGCTGCAACTTGCACTGAAAATTTGGGGGGAAAAAGTAAAATAGAAAATCGAAGCATTTATTTTGCTGCTTACACAGGAGATGAACAGTTTTGAGTGAGTGGCAATATTTTGCCAATGGTTGGGCAAAGAGAATCCTGTTAGAGTGAAAAATCCTATAAAAAGATCTGCCACACCATGCTGAAGAACAGTCAGTCCTCGTGCTGAGCTTCCACACACACCAACATGGTTACAAGAGGGAATTCCAATAAAATTTCTAGAATTTCTCCAGTGGGCTGGGGCATTAGTGTTTTCCTGCGTGTAACACATAAATGGAAAGGAAATGTTCGGAAGTTAAATTAAATTAAAGTTTTACTATAGAGGCCTGTCATAGATTTAGATGAACCCTTAGGTTTATGGCTCACTGGCATGATTGTAGAATTAAAGTGATCTCACTGAAATTCACACATCATTGTGAATCCAATCAGAAAGAAAAAAAAAAACACAACCCAGCTGATATCACAGAATTTCCTTATTTTACTCTTCAAAATGAGTTGATCCTTTTAAAAGGATCTCTTTGGGTTTTGCATTTGGGCCCAGGATGATAAACCCTCTGGAAGATAAAGTCCAGCCACCAGCACCACTGTCTTCTGAAACCCACAAAACTCTAAGGTACCACCTGTCAGAATGCAGGGAACTAAAAATAAATCACAGAAATCTTTGGGTTAGAAGGGACCTCAAATATTATCTAGTTTTCTATCCCATCTGCTGTGGGCAGGGAACTTTCCACTGGACCAGGTTGGCCAAATCCCCATCCAGCCTGGCCTCGAACACTTCCAGGGATGAGGCAGCCACAACTTCTCTGGCCAACCTGTGCCAGGGCCTTGCCACCCTCAGACTGAAGAATTCCTTCCCTTTATCTAATCTAAACCTGCCCTTTGTCAGTTTAAAGTCATTCCTCCTTGTCCTATCTCTCCATGTCCTTGTTAAAAGTCCCTCTCCAGCTCTCTTGTAGTTCCTCTAGGTACTGAAAGGGGCTCTAAGGTCTCCCTGGAGCCTTCTCTTTCTTCTCCAGATTGAACAATCCCAGCTCTCTCAGCCTGTCTTCCCAGGCCAGCACATAATAACTATAGGCTAAAGCAGAAACTTTGCAGTTGGCTTTAAGGCTCATTTCCCTGGTTGCAATACTGAAATATTTTTACCACCTCCAACTCACAGATTTGTCTTGAGTGAAATTATTCAACATTGCCTTCTAATTACAGGAATATCCATCTCCTTGCATCTCACCATGGGAATTAAAAGGGCAGTGTCTTTGTTTACTCATTGAATGATTTAACTAATTTGGTTGTTAAACTGCAATCTAGGAATAATACAAACTTATTGATTCGGTTTTGCTTTAATAGCTGTCCTGTTTTATACTTAGCAACTGTTATAGAAAGTGGCTGAATTTTGGTAAAATACCTCACTTTACCTGTGTTAAATGAAGAGAAGCTCTAAGGATGTGGATACATTATCAGTCACTCAGCCTGCAAGTCGTGGTCATCAGTGTCTGTTTACAGTGCTAGATCTCACCTTGGGACCCAGAGCTCTGTTACTCTCACTCCTCTTTCCAGAGCACTGAAGAGGAGAGATGGGAACTGGTCCAGCCTTTCAACAAAGCGGGTTTTTTACCTCTGCTTGACTCAGCTGAGCAAATTTCCAAAGCAGTAATATGACCTGCCAAGGCAGAAGGCTGGCGGTCAGGCTTGTGTCACACAATCAACACTGTAACTCCATACTCCAGTCACAGCATCCCAGCTGGATGACAAGGACTCAGCCAAGTGTTACTCAGCATGTTTTTGGAGGCTCCAGAACAACACTAAGTGTTTGTATTTCACTAGCTTTTCTCTGCCAGGAAAAGGCATGAGCCCCATAAGAAGGAACTGTGTTTTCACAGGTCACTCAATGGGCAGTCTAGCAAACAGGCATTTCCTCACAAGAGCTACAGATAATGTAGGTATTAATGTTAGCATGTAAAAAACCAAACAAAACACACAGAAGGCCTCAAAAGGGAAAAGGGAAAGGAAGATGTGTGCACACTCTGGAGAGATACACAACTGCTTGATGGTGGGACTAGCCAAGAAGCTGACTGCAAGAAATCAAGGATACGTAACTTGGAGGACACCTGAAGAAACATAGATCTGAGGAGAGGTTCTGGACCACTGAAAGCAGATGGCACAAATACTTGGGGACAGAGGCCAACATGGAAATGGAGATTTGCGTGCAGAATTTTGCTTTTTTGACTCAATCTGTCTAACATTTGTACTTGATAAAGACTGAGCATGTCTGTGCTAGAAATCTCGTGCAGCATTTGAATCACCCATGATGTATCTTTGAATTAGGTTTTATAAAACCTAAAGGTGCATTCAAGTTACTGGAAAGTTTGTGGGATCTTGTAAAAGTTTAGACTAGGGTAACTGGGCTATGAAGAGCCAGATCTCAGAAGGGAGTGATACATTGAAGATCTTTATACTTGTATCTAAAGACTGAACTGTAATTCCAATGTCTACATTTTTTCCATCTAAGCAGGCAAAATGCTCTTGAATCCATATTTTGAATTATAATAGCATTGTTAGTGTGGACTTTTAATTGCCACTAAAACTGAACTCACTGAGCCTGGACACCTTCACTACCTGTTGTTCAACCCACTCCCACACACACCCCACCACAGCATCTCCCCCAGAGCTGGTGAGGAGACATATCACAGCAGGCAAATAGCTGTTAAGGTGCTGAGATGTAATTCCTCCATGTTTTTCCTGTCCACAGGTCACTTCCCATACACACCTCAGATGGGTATTTTCAAATACAGTCCTCCATCCCCATTTGAGAACAAACCAGACAATGCTGTGGTTAAAGAACAGTGTGTATTCAAGAAACTAATACGCAGAAAACTATGAACTACCAGCTCTTATCCAAAGTCCAGCAGCCTGTGCTATCCTAATCTGTGGTGATCAGCTACCTTCAGGGAATTTAACACTATCTTCAGAATGCCAGAAAGATAAGCCAATGCTTAAGGTCCCAAACATGCACATGATTTAGGGAAGTAACAAGTCTTAGAAAGAAAACAGTGAATCATTCACGAAAAAACAGTATGGCTATTACATTTCTTAAAAACCTCTCACCATATAATATTTTTAATTTAATTTTGGAAAGATTCTTTGAAGTGTCAAACTCCCTATTAGAGAGTGTACTCCCTATTAGCTGTCTCTTCAGCTTTTAGTCGAATTCTAACCATAAAATCTGATTATATGCTGTATGAAGTTCATTGGACCAATTTCAAAATGCCAGAAATAACCTTTAGCACAATTTAAATAGCACCAGCCTGAACCTTCGCAGGCAGTGCCACTGCCTTTCAAATATGTTAAGAATAGTTCAGAAGCAGCATCCCTTAATGTATTTTTTATTGTCATGGAAGGAAGTCATGGTAATGCTTACTTTGAACTAGGGACATTTTTCTGCATTATCTTCTTATTCTAGCCGGAGTAAAGGACTCAATTTGAAATGCAATCTTTTTAAAAAAAAATCATTTCTGACCCAAAAAATGCGCCTTTAAATGGACAACTTTTCAGACTGATATTGTTAAATGGGCTATTTCTCGTCTGAAAGCAATCACCTCTGGTTTAGATTTCTGTCTGACATGTAAGAAAATATGTTGCTGAGTTTCACAATAACGTATGTGAGAACTCAGGGGTTTCACAAGCCATGAGCATGCACAGTGCTACTGTGACTGCTGTCTAGACACCTATAAAATTCCATTAACAATTTCCACCCACAGATTTAAGTTCTTAATTCAATTATTACTTCTGTGAGGTAAGGACATGTTAGCTTCTATTTGAGTCTAGAAAATGAAGGATAAAGAGTGACTAGCTGCAATTTGAGCCTAGAAAATGAAGGATAAAGAGTGACTTTTAAGGTCAACCAAGAAACCCATGGAATTAATTCTTCCCTAGAGTCCCAAGCCAATAGCTATAACTGCAAGACTGTCAAAAACAGCCCGCATTTCAGGTCCCTCTATTACACTTGCTTCGCACTCTTCCAGTGATGCTTTTTGTTGATGGAACTCTCCAGTGATGCAAAAGTGTTGATGTTTCACACCCAGCTGCTGACATAGTTGTTCTGTGAAACCCCACTGTTTTCTAATATGTATTCAGTGAATAGAAAGGGATATGCAAACAAGTTTTTGATCTGTTGAACAGCCTGGAGGATAGTGCAGCCTGTTCTTTCAAGTACAGTTGAGTCAAGCCACTCTTACTGCTAAAATAAATACTGAGTCTTTATGGTGTATTTGTGCGACTTACCCATTCCCCATCTTCAAGAGATGTGTCTGGGTAAGCATATACACATACACCCCACTACCCATAATTATTTACTGTAAGCACGGCTTTACAGCTGGTTTTAAGCAAACGCACATGGGACTACTTAGAAAAAATGTGTCTCAGAGTCGAAGTATCTTTATGATATTACTAAAGAGAAGCTTCACTTACTGGTCTCGGCAAGCTGTACTGATACATTTCTGGTCTGTACGTGGGTACCCACTGTACCCCCGCTCTAGGCCGGGTCATGGTGCCCGGCGCGCTGGTCACAACCTCCGAGTAGGGCAGGTGTGGAGCTGAGCCGTACGAGTCCTGCCTGCTCTGGCCTCCGTGGCCTGCAGAGGCCAGGCTGAAAGCCTCTTCCAAGAGCATGTGCATCTGCTGGCGAACCTCGTCAATGGAGGGCTGAGAACTTAAGGTTGAGGTCTCCGAGTGGCCTTTGGCCTGACGGGACCTGCTGTAATTCCGAGGCTCGTTGACACGGTCAACATTTGTTTCTTCTATAATTTCAGGCTCAGTCTGTTGGGGGGAATAAAAGCACGTATATGTAGAAAGCTTTACAAGACAGTATTTGTGCTGCTTCACAAAACGTTCTCAACACAGATGTAACATATACAAAGTCAGGAACTGTGACAATGTAGACGCATGACAAATATTGGAAAGGAGTGGTATGATGCAGGGGAGTATAATAGCTTTTTATGTCCTACATTGTTTGCTGGGAACACTAGCAGGGACACTCTGTAGCAGATTAAATTGTCAATGACTCACTTAAAAACAATCAGAATTAATGTTTGAATTCTTTTCTGAGTTGTAGTATCAACGCGAGCACAACAGTGCCAGGAAGAGTATGGTTCCCTAAATAGTACCATCACTATGAAGGACCCCTTACAAAGGAACTGCTTATTACAGCTACAGGGGCTGAAATTTCATTGTTCTTTCTCTCACATTGAGATTTCAGAAGAATTAAAGTTTAGGAGTTTTTCTGAACTTTCTCACCCAGTGAGGACCACTAACAATGACACCACAAACCAGGTCCTGTCCCTTGCAGAGAATACCATGACCCAGCTCGGTCATCTTCCCCAGCCACCAAACAGGAATTACACAGATATTTATGCAAAGTCAATGTGGGAACAGCAAACGAAGCACATACTCTAATGAGCAGATAGGACTTGGGCAGCTTAACTTGAGGGGTTACTCCTGGGGTAATTCATTCTGTACAGATAAGAACAAACATAAACCTCCTGGATATTTTTGTCTGTAACTCCATGACAGAAAAAAATCTTCCTATTGAAAGAACTTGACAGTGAAATACCGCACTCCTTTTATCTTTTGTAAGATGACTTTTACAGCCCATGGTTTTAAAAACATGTATTTTAAACCGGGAACCTAAACCAACAACTGATTCCTTATAGATCTTTAAATATCTGTAAAATGCATTTAAGATGCTAGGATTACCGGAACGAACAATAGGAAATGTACTGTCTTCTATATATAGCATGAGGTTAGGACTGTGCTAGTGTTTAAAATAGCCACAAATAGAAGAATACAACAGGATGTTCTTACTAGAAATTCCAGCCTTCTCCTGATCATTTGAGTGCTCTGTAACTCCTACTGTGGCATATGGTTTTTACCCATCTAATCATGCTTTTCTACACCTGAATAGATAAACAACTGTGCCCCCAAACTTTTGCAAGCTATACCACAATCATTATACATATTTCTTCCTTTTCAGAGGAAAATATCAAACTGATTTTCTTCTTCTGTTATCAGCCACTCAGATAAGAGCTACATTGTCAGTCTAAAAACTGATAATAAATTTAACTAAAAGATTAATATGTTTTCTCTGTTTTAAGTATAGCTATATTTTGTATTTAATGAAAATACAGTGGAAAAAAAAAGAAAAAAATTAAATTAAGTCAACAATGAATCATTTGTATATTAGAATTCAATCATAGTTTATACAGTTACAATCATACAGTATATTATCCGAATTCAAAACCACAAACCTAGCTTCAGGCTTCCTAAGTGATACACACATCAGACAGGGAGAGGGACAATGTAACTGCACAAAATGAACAAAAAAACTTTGTAGGAAATTTTCATCTAGATACTTCCCCTAAATTTTCTTCCTGCATTTTGATTCCATTGTTTTTTGTGTTGTTACAGTAAATAAAAATCAGGTAACGTTTTAGAAGCTTGACTACAAAATGCAGTGGTAGTTTGTATAAAGTGCAATCAAAGAGCCTCTTGAAATCATACTGTCCCAACTGGATGGTTAATCACCACAGTTCTTCTATTTCTCCATGCCTGTAAAAATGTCAGTGAGTGGAATCCCCCAAGAGGCCGATTAGTACACAATGATGAAATAAATCGGGTTTTCTACAAGCCCTTGGTGAAGCCATTAGACCTCTACAGAATGTCTAAAATATATCATATGAATAAAATATGCATATTAGCAGTCAACATTAAGTCAGCTCACTTGACAATTTTGGAGGAGACTGGTCATCATTTCTTTTCCTCAAGTTTTACAATTTATTTCAATTCATCCTATACTTTCTGATGTATTCCATTTGCTTTCCTATTTACTGAAACATATAAGTATCATAAATAGATGCCAATATAGTCGTTAATGCAACCATTACAAAAATCCAGATATTGTTCCTACACAGTTACTGTATAATAGAAGGAACTAGAGTTACATGAAAAAGGAAAACAAAATCCTGTACTGAGAGACAGACTTTATACACTTCTTGCATAATTCTGCTGCTGCAACTATATCAGTAACATTTCTTATGTGAACATTAATCCATGAGCTTCTTGAGGTGTTGCATTAATTTAATTCTATCAACAAAATTATGCCAGTGAATTCTTTTGTATACTAGTCTCTTAGATATGTATAATAAGGCAAGTTTCTTCAACACAAATAGCCTAAATATTTTCTGCTCTGCTATAAAGTTCATTAGCAGTCTAGAGGTTCCAGAGTCTTTCATTATGGCATTTGCTCTACTCACAGTTGACTGTAAACATGTTGAAAATAATAAACATGTTAATAAAATCTCCTTAATCTCATTCCTAGGTGAAGGTAATGATAGCAAACCCAGCTGGGATTCTTTAAAATTGAAATATAGATACTGTTCAATAATTCATTTATAAAAGACACCGTAAAGGCAAATAATGTACTGATAACATCAAACAATAGAATGTACACACCAAAATAATATAAAAAGCTACATATTCCATAGGGACATATATAGACTATTATATCTTTATGCTCATATTCTTAACAGTTTTTAGTTCTGAGAAAGAGAACTATGATTCAGAGAAAGATCACAAAAAATAATTATAAAGAATGAAATATTTTTAGAAAAGTAGGAATGAAGTATTTTAGAAAACCATAACAGAAATAACAGAAATTGAAGGGGAACCTTATGGTTGTGCATATGAGTCTAGCAATTCTTAAGGAGTTTTCTTAAAGAATCTGGGGGAATCTTAAATTTCTTTCCTTAAAAAAAAAAAAATTATCATTGTTGAGAAGATAAACCTCAACACATACAACAACATGGGTGTACTGGTAACATCTCAAAAAAGATCCATTTCTTAATCTGGAAAAAAAAAAATCTCATGGCATGAAGACAACATGAGCTATTTGATTCATAAATTTAATTATTTGGGGCTGTTTATAAAATGCAAATTTCACTATTCTTTGGCAGGACTTGCTGCTAAATAATGTAGTGGGAGGAAGATGGGAGTAGTCAGAGAAGGCTGGAACCTTTAAAAGGACAAACTGGATGCCAAGAAATGGTACCAGGTGTTACTATATTCAAACCAGCCCTTTCTCACCCATTTTCAGAGGTCAGATTTACAGAGGTATTTATTTACACCACTGGTGAGATCCATATGAACTCCATGCATAAACACAGCCCTAAGTGCCCACCCGTGGGCATCCTGGGAGACAAAGCCTGTCAGACTCTCGGCAGAGCTCTGAGGAACCTCAAACAGGAGTGAGGGAAACCAGCCCACGCTGCAGGCTGAGGCTTGGGAACTAAATTTCAATATCCTGTCCCATTTTCCCTGTGGCATTTTTCTGCTTTCAGACAGGAAACATATTCCGAGTTAGGAGAGGTGCACTGCAGCGAATCTGCAACAACATTTTATGTAACTTATCAGTGAAACAGACTGTGCCAGGGACAGGTCGCCCAACTGCAGCATTAAGAAAAGCAAAGGCAAGTTTTAATGTGATATGCACAGATCTCAGAGTCTGCAATTACTTTTAGGACACTTAAGACTCTGCACAAGCTCATTAATCTACTTTCAAGATTTTCAACAAATTTTCTTTCACAATATGATTTATATACAGAATACATAATATACTGAAATATATTCTTAAAGTCTGCTGCCATGCCTGCTCCCAGAATGTTTTCAATACTCATTTCAGGAAAATATCCCCTGTGAAAAATTAGCTTTGGTTAGCGAAGCATTAGTATTCCGATTCCTCAGAAAGCAGTGAACCAGACACCCCACTTACATGGCCCAACATGACTCGTGCAGTCTGATGGGAAGTGTCCAAATGCAGAAAATCACTTAAGAAATCTGACAACTACAACATGCCCTGAAGAATTTTGTAAAAGATTTAAACTTCCCTGAATATATGCCCCGACCTTGGCACTTTAGTTCACCTTGCTAGAAACACATTCCTCGCAGCTGAGGGGGTTGACAATGAAGCCCCACACAAAACATTTGTCATCTACAGAGTTTAGAGGCTGAACAACCACAGGTGAACTTCTTTGTTTTCCAGAATGGTTTAGGCTTTCTCCTCAGCGCTGGCTGAGCTACAGCAGTTTGTACACGTGACGAAGGACTGAAAAATTCTACGTTACCCCAGTGTGGGGGTTACTTTTTGTCCTCATTCTGGGTGCACACGATGTCAGCTTGCACCCAGTCTATGTTCAGACTGCACAAGACAACTCATCTGCCTTGTGCTGGCTGTGTGAGCTCCTTGGACCATAAAGCAGCATCTCCTCTGGCTGGGTTTGACATTTACCTGTGCAAAACTGTCCCAATTCTGAGGTAGCAAGAGGACAGTATCTATCCCCAGGGGATTTCCACAAAACACTTACAGCAGGACTTAGGTGAAATTCCAAGAAGTTGGTTGTTAATTCTTCTGAATCAAGAGAGCAGCTTCAGGCTGTTCTACAGAACAACAGGGGACTTTAATTGCAATGAAAAAAGCTCAGTCGCGTAAGTGGCCACACACTTAAAAGAACTATCTGACTTCAAAATTCAGTATTTCAGCAAATAATGAGTTTCAGAGAAAATGTTTAGTTTGCATTTCAGACTGTAAAATGACGTACAGTGATAAAGTACATGAAAGGGTCTCTGCTTTGAACATCCTGAGCTTTTTTTCAGGTTGCTGAGTGCACATAAACTCCTGTAACACTAAATATTCCATGACAATCTGGCTTGTGGCTTATCAGTAGTTTCCTGGGTTTAGGAGTAAGTTAAGACTGCGAAGCAAATTTCACTGCATATATCCAATAAACTTACATCATATCCACTGTTCCGGATTCCACGTCTAGGCCTTTCTCGAGTCACAAGAAGATCCATCTCAGTTTCTCCTGGGCTGGGACTGTTCAGGGACTGCCTGCTTCTGTATACAGAGTTCTTCAGTGGTTGCCTAGAAAACATGAAATGAGAAAACAGTAAACTAAAAAGAAAACAAAAATATGACAGCCAGCAGTTTTTAATACTTACCTTTATTCTAAAATTATGAGGTCCATAAAAATGCCACTTTATTATAAGATAGCCTTTCTAGATATATGAAGTGCTAGAAATCAGTAATGTTATTAAGATATGATTATATTTTTTTACTGCTAAGAAAATAAAGTTATGTAAAAGACATGGACATCATGGACATAGTATGTGGGAGCTTATCAGACGCAGTATGTCCCAAGAAGATATCAGGTCCCTTTTAATCTCAGCTGATGAGATTCAAATTCATTAAATAAAAAGAAAAATGAAAAAATAACAGGTTCTACCACAGACACAGACGGGGAGCAGAGATTTGGTTGCTGATCCTGAGCAATGAGAGAGAAGTGGAATAATGCTCCACCGAAACAAACACTCAGCAAAGTGAACAGGAAGAGAAACAGGAGTGGGAGGAAACTGCTTGCAAGATGCTGGTTTTAAATAGTCAGTTTGGTAACTGGCCACAGTTTCCTCAGAGAACTGCACTCCCTGGGATTCACCTGCTTGCAGCACAGCTCTGAGCAGCACTGGGGCAAAGTGCTGCTCATCCCTAGGCACTGAGCCTTCACCACTGTGTACTCAGGAGCAACGGGAAGCAAATGTAACAGAAAGGCAGCATGTAACCGGATACCCAAAATACCCTGTAATCTCTCCAACACGACCATTTCTGTCCCTGTTACTGGTTATTCAAAACCAAATACAGCATCCTCGTGTGAAATACAAAACATATCTGTACATGCCTGCAGGAGTGTTTCCCAAAGGGTGACACAGGAACTTTGTGCTTCATTGAGCTGTATTTTTTGAGAAAGCAACTTCTAAACCAGAAGAGTAGTTTTCATGCTGTAGCTGGCCATTAGTCATTTTCTTTGCATAACCCAGAGAAGCGCTGGTCCTTGTAGATCAGTAACAGATGAAACAATGGCACACCAGCTTCATTAATTACACTGCTGTTAGAGCCTGATACAAACTTATCTTTGCCTAGCCATGCTGTTTTTCTGCTCCATTGCGAACACCAGAATTAGATCAGGTCCTCCAACGTGTCTCTGTGTTGCCTGCACTGGGGACCTGGCACATCCATAGTGAAGACAAGTCACACTGCTATGTCTGAATTCACACTTTCACTCACTTCATGGTTTAGCATCTCAAGAGCCATCAATGGAATGAACAGACAAGACAGTCAAAATGAATTCACTGATAAATAATTCTTCAGTTATTCCAGATTTGGTTAACAGCACTTTTTGTTTTGACAGATTAGAGCAGCAAAAACTGGTTTGCAGAAATCCAGAAAGTAGGACATTTAAATGATCAGACAGCATAAAAGGTAAGAAAAAAAAACCAATTTCACACTTCTGATTAAACAAATTACTCAGACATGTACTTAATTTTAAGGCAAGTTTCAAAACCTTCTGTGTGACCTTTGATCACAAATCACCACGCTCATGTTTGAAAGTCCTAAATGCACTGCCAAAGCAGAAGACAAACAGAGCTCTTGGAATAAGCTTCCGCTATAAAAATAATCTTGAATAAAATTCAAGTTCCTTATCTTGTTTCTTTCCCATATAATCCTCCTCTGACTATACTGTCAATATTACCAGAAACAGGGTGAATTAGGTTACACAAAGGCTAATCAGATCTGACAATCTTTATCTTCCTACACTGAGGGTCCCTAAAATTTCATGTTTTATAATAGATCCATAATACTAAGTTGAGGCAGTTGTAATGTATTTTCTATGGGATTCAAATACACAGCTCTGTAATAAATGCAGATTCTTGACCTGATTACAAACTATTAAAGAAAATCCAGAAATAGTGCATATCATCAGTAGGCCCTTAAAAATTACCTTGAGATTGCCAATTACCTCATTTAAGAGAGTTTTACTAATGAGAAAGGAGGTATGACTGGGAACAACTGGCAGTCAAATGGGTTAGCAAGTGCCTTCTGGGAACACAACTGGAATGTTTTAAAACATGAGTTTTATGGTGTGGAAGACTGAAAGATAGTAAGAGCTGCTTGTTCTGAAAAAAAAATCAAATCATTTAGCAGCAATGTTTTGTAAACCACTTTTAAATACAATTTAAAATTAATCCAAACTGCAAAGGTAATCTTGAGTAATCAACTGCATCTCTATTTTCTTATATATTTTGGAAATGCTGTAACAATGTCATTTAAGTTACAAGAATATATACAAAACAGAAAAGAGTGGAATAAACATTTTCCCTACAAACTCTGAAATCTTTGACTTACTTTCTAGTGATATTTTTAATGCAGTTTTTTCAGATTTTAATTGCTGTAACTAATGATATAAACAATAATTCAAATCAGAAAAAGTCAGAAATATTTTTTCAATTGTATGCTTACCTAGATTGTTTTTAATTTTAATTTATTTCATTACAGAAATACAATTGTACTGATTCATTTATCAATAACCAACCCCCACATTACCTTGTAGTATTATTCAAGGTTTTCCTCCAGCAGTGTGCCATTTTAGCCATCTTATTTTTATTAGAAAAGTAGGGACAAATAATTGTCACGTGTTCCAGGTCTTAGTATTGTAATTTTATCACAGACTTCAGAGTTGGTTTGTTTGTAAACATCTGCAGCATCTGTGAAGTTCATTAGGTGTTGTGTGTCTTTCCAGAAAGCACATCAGAAATGGTTCTCTCTTCCCATGTAGGGATACAGCCCATACATTTAACGAGTAAATCCAGCAGCCAGCCTTTCATGGTTCAGCTACACTCCACAATCGTTCCTCCCCAGCAGTACACCTGCCTCCGAGCAGTTTATATCATGCCTGTGATCCCTATCTCAAATAGACTATGACATGTTTACACAACACACTGGAAAACGTGCAGGAAAAAATGTATTCTGGGATCTTTCTGCATATTGGCACGTGAACAAACAAACATCAGTATATTTAACAAAAAGCAGATGGCTAGTATTAAAGCTTCAGTGGAATGCTTGAAACATTTCCTATGCGGCATGTGACACATAGCAAACATCCAAAGTACAGCTTCAATCTGTCACTGCATGTACAGAACACACTCACATCAATGTGTTAGAGGAAACTTGCTGGCTACCTGCACTAAATGTATTCCTCAACAAATGCTCCCGGTGTTCCACCTGTACCTTCTGGACAGAGCATCCAGAGCAGGACTCCCCTCTAAATGAGGGTTCAGTTTCTTACCTTTTCAGTTCATACTAAATTGGAAAACTGCAAAAGGAAATGATGCCCCAGGTTCTGCACCAAGAACATAACATAGCACTGAGTCAGCATCTTTTCTCCTCACTGACAGTGCAACCCTGAGAAACAGCCCATCAAGGGCAGTATCCCTCAGTCATTTAACTCTCGACCTATAGAAATTCATCTGATCACACATATTCTGAGCCAACACTGCTTTTGTAATTCCCATTACAGTCTTTTCCATCTCTGTGCCCCAAGGGTAATCGCTGAAGTTGCACTGTGTGCAACATCTGTCGCTACTGATGCTTTTTACTGTAGTCGATTTATGCTCTTAGGAAAATTTTGATCTGAACTTTCCAGGAGATGGGATGTAAGACTGCACCTCCAGGCATGAGGTCCATTTCCAGAGAAAATGTACTTCAAGCATCCCTTTTTCTCTCATGGATCAACTGCTGCTTGTCCCTGATTACAGTAAGAACCGGAGCCCTCCTGGGGCAAGGTACAATGGCAAACACACTCTTATACAACCCTTCATACCACCAGCACACCTGAGGAAGGGGAACCTGCACACTGTGCCATTCCTGGAGTAGGACTGATGGGATCTCCTCTTTACGTCAGTCTGTGTTTTAGAGAGCAACAGAGCAGGTCCACCCACCAACCTACTCACCACAGGAGGCTCAGGCAGAATCGGCATGTGCACTCCCCCCTCATTTCTAAAATGGGGAGATGAATACTACTGGTGTGCCATCCTCACAAGACAGCAAAGTGTTAATCAAACATTAGTACTGTTATACAATATGCCAGCTTCACATCACAGATGAGCACATTATGAATCTCTCTGTTACAGGCACAGAAAGATTGCCAATAACAGGTACACACAACACCTTACAGATAGTATCCCTGCAGGACTTACTGGAATACATGGACTACATACTGGTTCTGTTATCTCATGCCTACTGCAATAGTCATATTTAGACAAAAATAATGACAAAATAAAAAAATCACTGAACTTTGGAAAAGAACAAATTCAAATGATAACTTCCCGCTTAAAATGCACTCTCAGTATTAGCAGACACATTGCTACCACTTTTTCTGTTTACCTTCGAAAATTACTCAGAAGAACTTGCAACAGTCCCTTCCCTTACATTTTTTATCTTTCCATTTGTTTGTTTTTAACCATCTTGCAGTTTTACCTGGAAATGCTTTCTGTGGGTTCCATGAATTCCTTTATAAAGCAGGAGGGACCAGTGCCCATACAACAAACAGCTGGCTCTTTACCAACAGCCCCTTTGACTCCCTGGACATCAACTTTCCTCCCAGATGAAGAACTGCACATAAGAAGCCTCACCTGTTCTTAGGCTCAGCAAATGGAGATGAGACATCTGCATCTGGATCCAAAATGTGGTCAAGTTCTTTCTGGTTTTTTTCATACATCCTTTTTCTGTCTGTCAGCACCTTGCTGTTATCAACCTGCGGGAAATCATAGTACCCCTTCCTCTTGGCTTTCAAGCGCAGCTTGTTGCGGTAATGTTCTATATCTGACTTCTGCTTCAAAGCCTTGTTCACCTAAAAGGCAAGAAGATGTTTAAAGGATGGAGGTGGGCTGGCTACTTCCAAATGATATTGTCAGAGTGTGTTTGATGCTCTGCATGTGTCATCTTTCAGAGCGCATTTTGTACCACACCATGCCATCTGTAAGCAGTGAGGAACTGCAAGTGAACAGAGTCGCTGCATTTTTATGGCTCAGCAGATGGTTAAATAATTTTAGCCTAAAAACCATGTACCATTACAACAGTGACTCAGATACACCCACTGAAAGCAAAATACTGATGATGTTAAGCCCACTGGTGTGACCTGACACTGTGCTTTGCTTTTGGGTACCATGGGCAGAACTCACTGATGAAACCTCTTCTGGGGTCCTGTAAATACAGAGGCATCACCTATGACTGCACAAAACCTTAAATAAGTCATCATTGATGGCTGGGGAAGAACTCGAGTGAAATGTCATCAGATTTTCCTTTTTTTATATGCTTTCTTACAAATCAGTTATGGGCTGTCAGAGAGGATCCTTAAAAAAAAGGTGTTCAGACTGACTGGGTACAGCTCAGTCATCATGGGTGTTTGGGAAAATTTCTCTCCTGCTTCAAATTGGCAATTACTTGGAAATCAGGAATTTACTTGGGCTTTGCACTTCCAGTGTCAAATTCTACAGTCTTCTCACAAGTTACAGGAAGTGTAAGTACGAGGGAGCACACAGCGCCACAAGTGTCATCCTGCTGCCTTGCAGAAAATAGATGCTGAAATCTAAACAAGCCTTTCTCTGAGTTTGGAAGTTATGTGGCACATCAGGACTCAAAATCCAATGGAGCACATCAGAGTGCTGTAATCTAGGCCCACATGGGAAGCCTGGTGGCATTGTGTTTTACTGTGACTCTGGCAGCAGCCTTCCCTGTTGCTTTTAAACAGTATCAGGTTGATTCTGGCACATCTTTAAATGACTGTTGCAGTGTGAGTTTGCAAACAAGGCACCTCTCTGGCTTGTTCCCATCATGTTTAACAACTATATAAAAGCCTCATTCTTGTGTAAATGGACCAGTCTTGATTAAAAGTACATCAAAGCGTGAATATAAGTGTTTAAGTCAAAGCATGCAATTTTGGCCAGCATCTGGATTGGACATTTGTGCCATCCCACTTTTTTTCCCAGGAAACAACTGCACCCTCTGTGCACAGGCTCAAGTGCAGACTGAGCAAGGCCATGGTCCCATTGCATCCCCTCTCTCTCTGAATGAGAGGTATTGCTTAGTATGGAAAGGTCAGCCTGGCATCCAGATGACCTATACACATTTCCATGCTCAGCCCCAGAATTCATGTAGACAGAGATCTGATTCTGCTTTCTTCATTACTCTTTTTTTTTTAAATCAATATCCTCAGAAAGAAAGACACCAGGAAGGTAGGAATATAGAAAAATTACTCTTCCAAGGCTGCTGGCATTCACAGGTGCATGTGAAAGAGCAGATTTTAAATTCTCAGATCTGTGAGCCAACAATGCTAATGGAACTTTATACAGCATCAGGGTGAAAAGCTCCTACCAGTCCTCAGCTCCAACAGGCTTAAGATTGTTCCACTTGTGGCTGTAGCCAAGGAAACAGCTGGACACATTATCAGACAGTCCTTACCTCTCCGTTAATGATGGCAGACTCCTGGCTCCTCTCTGATGCAGCATGAACAGCAGGCAGGGCCACAGGTTTGATGGCTATGAGCTGTACTGATCCAGAAGAGGTGTCGAAGGGGTCAATGGCAGATTTGGCAATGTTGTCAAAGAGAATGCCTCCCTCTTCTTCATCACTCACAGGCACTAAAGCACATCAAACTTATTCAGCATAAAGACACAGATATTTTTCAAGGTGAAATTCAGCAAGTACATGCTTTAGATTAATGATGTGCTCAGTGTACTCGAGGTGCAGACCTGAGAGACCTCCACACTGGCTAAAACATCCCATTAGATCACAAAAAACATTATGTATTCAAAGAATTATCGGTCACTTCCCCAAAGAAGGTTGATTTCCAATCTGCACTAATAAGATGGGGGGAAAAAAGGAAAAGAATGAAACACAAAATTGTATGAAAACTTCAATGAAAATTAAAGTACGTGCTTTCCTACATTTCAGGTGGAAACACACAAGTCCTCACATGCCAGGCCATCAGCAGTTACACCTGATCTAACCCAAGAGTGCAGCTTTTTTTGTTTTATACTGTAAGAGTACACTCCAAATTTGCTAAAATAAGTAGATTTATTCTTCAAAAGTTATTACTGCTGAAAGTGCCATCTATTAAAATAAAAGCATTACTGTTGTGTATTAAAATGGGCTTAAGAAACTCATGGCATCCAATTTTCTATTATTTTTTTGCTTTGCAAAGCAGTACCTCAGGTGTCTATAAAGCTAAATAGTTAAAGTTTCTTAAGAGGCAGAAAAAGGCTTCTATAAATGTTTAAAATTAAATGGCATGGCAAAGCATCTTCAGTTTTAGGTTTCTATACAAATGGATAATTCTTTCACATGCAATTGGGCCCTTTCTCCTCAAAATTTTATTTGTAAACCCGCATCACCTTGTCAGCTGTTGAACCTGAAACCTCTTATCCTCATTTTGGAATGAAAGAATGACACTAAAGCAAGAGCACAAATTCTACAAAGAGATCCTTGCAAACATTTTTGAATAATTAGGCTATTAGAGAGAAGAATGTATTGCTCCATCTCCTAACTGACAGGAGCAGAGATCCTCTGCTAAAGAACAAAGTGGCCTGCACTAAATTTATTTCCTCTGAAAATACGCTCTGGTTTAATATTTAATCACTGCACAAATTACAATGGACTTCTATAATAAACTCAGCAGTTTAGGCAGCCAATGATTTTGTAAGAAAATATTTGACAGTAGTAACGTAAAATATGAACCCGCTGAGTAAGCTCATTGTCTTCCTGTCTGTGCTCAGCATGGACTGGAGTTGGCACCACTTGAGTTTTGAGTAATATACAAGTTAAATCACTCTGTCGTTAAATATTGTCCCTCCAGCTCCACAGAACTGTCCAAACAGGACGGAGTCCTTAGTGGGTCTGAAATCCCTTTGTCCCTCCTGGGGTTGTTCAAACACTCTAAATCTGTGTGTTTGGCAGAGCAGGCGGATCGGATCACAAGCCTGCCTCAATGGAAGGAACTGCCGGACTCCCCCTGGCCACCACACCTCCAGGACAACACACCAGCAGAACCTGATAACGAAGAGATCCTTGCCTGTCACAGACCACACGTGAACAGGATGGTATTCACGTTACAATGAGTATAAAAGTGAAGCATGGACGCTCTTCCCTGAGGGAATTTTGAACCAGTTCTCATGTATAAGTTACCAGATGCAGTTCTAGAAGCTGGGTCTTGTGCGTAATTCACTGCTGAAACCTCCACACTACCCTAACAAGGTACGTCTGGTAAGACATGACTATCTCCAGGACAGAAAGAGTATTTTTTTAGGAACAAAGATGGCCTCTCTTGATGATTACAGCTGGAGAGTATCTGATCAGCAGTCTAAGTATCCTGAAATTGTGGAATCCCTTCTCTTTGGCTGCCTGTTTTGGCATTTGCCTGAGCCAGGCATGCCCAAAATCCCTGGCTAAGCATCAACTTGAAAAACACGATTCGTTCCAAACATCCCCTGCACACCCTACTTAAGCAAAAAGCACCAAGAAGCACAGCTGTGACTCCACCCTAGTGTTTCAGAGGGTCTGCACTTGCTGAGACCTCAGCAGTGATGGCCAGCACCCACAGAGGGCATGGCTGGTTACAGGTGCACTGGTTGTCTCCTCAGTCCTTGTTTCAGGACCAGGAACCAGGAGTTTTGCTTAATGAAAGAGAATTCCTCTGGTTTAAAGACTCATTAAAGAAAAGAAAAAATAAGGGTACAAACAGTCAGAAATTACAGATGACATCTACTTCTGATGTGGAACACTAACACCAGAGCACCCTCAGTATCAGCCCTCTCATTGTGACCACATCTCCTGCATCTACTACAGTGCTATTGGCATGGGAATGAAAACCAAATGGGAGTAGAAATTGGAATTCTATTCCACCTAGGCTTAGCATTTATTCATTAATCGGCATTTTTAATATAAAAGCAGTTTTTAATCCCATTGCCCATCTTTTTTTAATTGGTGAAGTGACAAAGAGCCTGTGATCTGCAGTTCCTGGCACAGTGTTACAGTCTCTAGTGGCAGTGAACCACAGCAAGTACAGTGGGAATTTTATTATTTGCTCCTACCCAGCTCTTTCCGAGAGAATTTACAGCAAGTATTTACAAAATACTTATAATATATTATAAATTGACTGAACCACAGCAACCTCCAAACTTTGAAAAACAAACCAAAGGGATTTCAAAGAAAAGGGACAGTCCTGGAGTGTTTGTTTCTGTATCCCTGCCCTGGGCCAGCCCACCCATCCCAGTGCCTCAGATGAGCCAACAACTGACCAGTACGGGAAACTCCAGGAAACTGCCCAGATACTCTTTATAGTCACTCACAATGAGCACCCTTGCTTATTATAGTTGGCAACACAGATTTTAAAGTGATGGGTTTAATCTCTGTTTTTAAACAGATGCATCCCAACATTCTTGTGGAGTCATTGTTTTACTCATGCTTACATTGTGTCTGTGCACACAGAGTGAGACTTAAAAGTTCAGAAAAGGGCAAAACCCCACCTAATCGCTTACTTAATAGCAATTTCCCATCTCTGAAACATCTCATGCCACATTACCCATTGAGATTGAATTACTCCTCCTGATCTTTCTGTGACTGAAGTACACTAAGATATATCCAGAGCAATAATTTCCTCAGGTCGAGTGCCAGTTGCAGTGAAGATCAGCGTGACATTGGGTCCTTGAAGAGCAGGACCATCACTGAAGCTTTATCTCCACCTCACTTCAGCTACGAGTGCACACGATTTGCTGGATGCACGCTGCCTCAGGGATTCTATCCTCCCATTTCCATGCAGCTCTGCACTACTTCCAGCCAGCAGTGCCAGCAGGTGGTGCTACCCACTCGTGGCACTGATCCCGTGGAAATGTCACTGTGGAACTGTAGCTCTGAATGGTTAAAAAATAGACAGGTGAAGTATTCTATTTTTATTTACTTTTTAATTTATAGTCAAAAATAGAAAGTTATACTTTTGTCAGCCAAGGACTTCAATGAAGGCCACAGGAGATTTCTTCTCTCCTCTCTCTTTCCCTCTACCATGTCTTTCTTTCCCCCATCAAAGAAGGAGAGAAAAAAAAAAAGACTGAAATACTTGCCCATTAAAAAAAAAATAAGTAAGGACATTTAAATTACCTGTGAATCAGGTAACCTTCCAGCAAAACACTTTTAATAAACAACATGTGTGATGCCCTGCTCAGAAGCAACCATTTGGCCGATTTTGGAATCCTCAGGAAAAGAATGACATCAATGGAATAAAATGCATAAAGCAAAAACCTGGGAAACACTTGCAAGCAGGTGGATATGCTCTGCCCTTTCTTAGGTCATTCAATGAAGTATTAAAACTTTACAGATTTATTTTGCACAAAGGGAGGCAAACGTTGCAGCCATACCTATAGAGTATACTTACAGTTTGACAAAGAGCAAACTATGCCTCAGATCTAAAAGAACAGCTCTTTGTGGAAGGGCCCATGTACCAATATTTCAAACAGAAATCCTGACTCCTGCATGCAATTCAAAAATGGGGAAATGATTTTCATTTTAGAGAAAATCTCACTATGAAAAAAAAAAAAAGTAAAATTTTCTACATCATCCAAGTCATTCCCTCTGTTGGTTGATTACCTCCAGAAAAGTAGGAACAAGACTTCTTAGCAAAAAAGAAACTTATGTTTCTGAAGGAGTTTACAGGCCTGTAAGTAAAATACAAGCTTCCTAACATTATTATCTGAACCTATTCAAGACAAGAATACCTCTCCATAAGATAGTGCTTCCATATACACCCAATTGCAAGACAGTGCAATTCTAAACCTTACACAAACAGTGCAAATATTACATTTTCAGATGCAGACATCTTACAGACTAATGGAAGCAGCTCATGATTCCACCTGGAAAGTATTTCCTTACATGAAAAATTCTGCTAAATTCTAGCTGATGTGGCTGAGGTGTTGCAGTCCTGAGTTTGCCTGGGACCCTGAAGTAGGAGTCACCTGAGCAGGTCGTTTGAGATCTCTAAACTAGTATTTGCAGGTTTTCCACGAAACTGTATACATGGGGTGTCTACTTATCTCTCAGCTGCTTATTTCATTCAGTTTCTATGAAGTTTTCCTGTCCTTATAAGCAGAAGCAAAGCTCTCTCTCTCTCTGTGGTTATGTCTTCTCCTCCAACTACCTCTGTCTCATCTATTTAAATATCAAAGTCAATCAAAAAAAGACCATGTATTTCATAACATTTTCAGCAAATCCATCAGATCCTTTTCTTGGCTGGCTCTTCTGTAACACCATCCTAGGTATGTTCAATAATTATAAAAAACCCACTATTTAACTGGCAAGGATGATGACTACACAAAGAAGATAGGGAAGGCATAATAAAACCGTCATCAGTCTTCTTCAGTGCTGACATATTAGCAAAAAATCATGACCATCCAGACTGCCACTGGATCTGATGGCACGAACATCTACATGCTCTTCAAAACTGTTGCTTGGATGAAAACTGCTGTCAGGCTCAATTAGTGGCAGAGTAAATCTCACCCAGAGGGGAAGGCAGACGTGAATGAAGAGATACTTAATTGTGCAACCACTTGCAGATCCCAGATCCTTCAGTGGTCTGCTGCATCAGGCAACTTAGCAACACCGTATGAAGTATTTTCTTGCCATGAAAAAAGCAATCAGAAAGACTGGCTCAAAGATTTAAAAAATAAATAAAGGCAAGTAGGGTTAGCCATGCTGAGCTAAAAGAAGCCAAGCAGAACGTATTTTCCACCTGCTCTGTGCAAGTCCTACCACGCCTGTGAACACAACACTTGGGTGGCCCTACCCACGCTGTATGGACAACTTAGAGGTGATGTTTTCCTCCCAGTCTGTCTCTGGGCAAAGAGGCAGTGGGGCACTGGTGCCTTTTGCTTTGTAGGAGTGTGCAGAGGCTCAGAAGTTCACAGAATAGGTTACAACACTTGGCTGCCTCTTGCAAACCAAAACCAAGTAGAGAAAGCAGCAGGAAATGGTTTTGACTAAGTCTAAGGAAACAAAGAGTTTGCTGTCACCAGCAGGATGCTAGCAGGGTCACAGTGCTCTCAATATTTAAAGCAATAAACAACAACAACAAAAAAGCAGTGGAAGAAATTGAAAGCAATCTGCAGTCTTTGGAGGGAAAAAAAAAAAGAATTAATTTGTAAAGCATATGGGAGGCTCAAGAAAAATAGTAACTATTGCCAATACATGGGATTTCAGCTGAACAAATGGATTTTGGAGGTCTTTTACACCCCTATGGTTAAATGTCAGTAAATTACTTTAAAAAGCCTAAGAGTTCATCATGATGGGGTGGAGAGTTAGATAAAGATCCCCACTTAACACCCTTCCTGGGGGCAAATGAAGCTCATACTTCAGGATAAGGGAATAAGTGATGAAAAGAACTCCCCTCTCTATGCCATGAATTCTTCCCAGAACTCTGATTTCTGAGCCTTGCAGAGACACAGACATTGTGAATGGGAATCATCTCACTTCAAATCTGCACATATGCTCCAATGCAGTTGACAGGGCTCTTTTCTTACTGGAAAGAGATAGGCAAGTACCTCTAGAGCAGATCTGTCCCAGCTGGCCATGACCCTCTGGAATCACTAGATTAGTTAGTTAGATTAGGAAACCAATTCTAAAGCATCAAAAATTGGCAGCCCTTTCCACTCTGACTTGATTTCAGACCACCCAGCACACGAAAGGTAGAAGAAGGATGCTGGATGTTCGCTGGGATACACCAGATCCTCCTGGTAATGCTGTGTCAAAGCCAGTACATCACTGCCACTCGACTACATTGCTGTTGCCACACTTCATTTTGAGTCACTACAGACAACTGCTCAGAAATTCAGAAAAACAGGCTCTGACGCTGAGCTGCCACATCAGACAGTGTGAAAACTAGTGGCCCACGCTTCTGTAGAATAAAGGAGGCAGTGTATCATAGCTTGGCTGAGTTACACCCAAAAATCCCTTTGATTTTAGCTAAGCCAATAATACTGCCACAAGCTTTTCTCCCTGCTACTTTGTTCCTGCAGACAGCTTCTGCCTAGACAAAAGAAATTATAGTTTTAGAGACTAGTATTTCAAAAAGGAGTAAGGCCTGTGACTGATTTACTTTTGAAAAGTTACACCTGTTTTCAAAGGCAATGTCCAAATGCTTGGAGGATGAGAAGCTGGTCCAGATGGGATCCCTAGAAGGAGGAAAGGAAGGCTTCTCACAAAAAGAAGTTTAAATCCTTAGAATGCTGCTTGTGCATCCCCACCTGTGAGACAAGTCCTTATGTGATAATGAGGTTCCAGTACAAATCTGAGCTCAACTGCACAAGTTCTTAGCCCAAAAGATGTGGAGTCATGTGATTCACTAAGAACTGCCAGAACATCAAAGCTCTGGTTTTTCCTCAAAAAAACCCCAAGCAATCCCACTGTTCCAAAGATGCTAATGGGAAGGATGCAAGATCAAGCACTTAAAAATTGGAAAAACAACCTATACAAATGTCCTTGGCTTCATTTTGTGAGGAGCTGGTGAAAGGAAAGGTTGTACTGTAGGCTGCTTCAGTTCATTAGGTATGAAGGGGTTCAGCCATCTGTTTCTCCCTGAATGATGTCTGGCCTGATAAAATGACAGGTGAAAGTACAAATATCCTGTTTTCTTCCATGCTCTCTAACAAACCCATCTTGGGAACTGTCAATATCTCTCTTGGCTGATTCATTCATATTACAATCCTCTAACATACATAATTGGGCTTTTTATTTTTTTTTAAAGGTTTTCATTTTTTTTAAGTGCCTAAGGTAAATGAAAGCACAACTCACCAACTTTTAGAAAGCAAATTTTATATTAATATACTACTAAGTGTTCTCCAAGAAAAAGCCTGCAGTTATCTTACAAAAGCTTATCACTGTTTGGTACAAGCAGATATTTTATTCAGTGTTTTCTGTAGAAATAATGCTCAGCTGAAGAGTTCTCCTGATACTCAAAAACACCAGGTCCCGAAGCCAAGCCTGTCAGTCCATGCTGGGTTCACATTGTTCACTCTCAGCCCTGACAAACTCCATTTGGAGTCAATTTTGATACAAGCCACACAGAATTTACATACTGAGGTAAGATCCAGTGCTGTCATTTTTCCCTGTAACTAAATGTCAGCAAGAAATAGAATCTAAAATTGGTCTGTAACTATGGCAACTAATGAGCCATTCTAACTTGGAGTCCCCAAATCAAACATGTGACCATCAAGGGATTCATTCCAGTCTGAAGATGCTGCCTTTCAGAGAAGGAAATACGCTGCTGCTTTTCCCAACATGCGCATTAGAGCCGTCAGCCCACAGCCAGGCTGGAGAGCTGGAGCAGGCTCAGGCAAACAGCTGGGAGCAAAGCTGCTTCTTTCTTAAACTGGAAGGGAAAACAGCCAGCACATTATACGGATGCTAATCACACTGGATAAAGGCAAAACCCTGAGAAAAGAGTAAACTGTCAGAGATGACAACAGTGTGTGTAATCAGCGCTGGGGAAGAAAGTGTCGGCTCTGTGAATAGAAGTAATGGGTGCCTTGACTTTTTGGTTTTTCAATTTCAAATTCTATAGGCATTTGGGATCACACAACTCCAAAGTCAACTCCATTATTCTGATAAGGGGAGGTCATTTCATCTCCCATGAGCACATCTTCCTTCTCAGAAGCTGTTCTGAAAGGGCTGTTTGAGAAAACTCTCCTAAACATATCTTAAAAGATATGCCTACTGCTAAAAAGTCACCATCTCTTTACCAGGGAACAAGATACTTGTTCCCTTTCCTATCTGTGCCTGGAAAATAGAAGGTGACCCTTTGCAGGGCCACAGCAGTCAACTGAAGGAAGTTCCTCCAGAAGCAGCTCAAGTCTCTACCAGGAGGGCTCTGCAGATGAGGTGTCTCATGCACAGGTTCCTCCAGCGCCAAAACAGTCAGACAGAAACAGCCTGCTTCATCTTTTGTATATACACAGTACTACTACTTTTTAAATGGGAAAATACTGTTTCTCCTTTGTGACACAGGAGCTCAGGTGCCTACAGCATGCAGTAGGAACAAATGGTGAAAATCCAAAACATGAATGGAGTATACACTACAGATGTTTTTCCTAAGGCCCTAGGACTTGAAATCATTTAGCTGTTAAGTAACATCATTATTCAGGCTTTTTTTCTTTTCAGAAGAAAGAAGAGACAAGGTAAAATAAACAGGTAAATAAAGCAGTTATTAGTTATTCCTATCAAATGAAGTTGCAGCTAATGAAATTAAGATATAAAATAAAGGGTCAGTATTCCTGTATACTACACCAAAGATTTCTTTAAGTAGTATGTGTATGTCCTAGAAATGCACCACAGCCCAGATCAGAAGAAAGGATGTTAAGTGTTAGTCAATTCTTTAACAAAAAAATCCTTACTTCTTAACAATTTTCTTTGAAGATTTAAAACCTAACAAAACAAAAAGTACCTTCAATAAATTATTTTGCCTACACCTGTAAACATCACTTGGCAGTGGTTTTGAATATTGGCTTCCCTGGGTAGGTGAGAAAAAAGCATAAATTACAGTTTTTTAACTCTGGAAACAATAAACATTGTTGGCTTGTAAAACAAGCTATATTTGATACAGTGAAAAATAAACACCTTGAAACTTAGAACCTGTTAGCCACTGTTTTCTATTCATAGCTATGGGAGCAAAGATATAACCCAGGAGAAGTAAACAGAGAGACATAAAGAAGAAAAGCAAAGAAGAAAGGGGATCGAATTCTACTCTGATCAGATGTTCCTGATACATCTCAAGTCATAAGGTCACTGCCATCAATCAAGCTTTTGTAAGAAACATCCAGTGTAACATCCTGGGTGCATCAGGAAAAGCTGCCACTAAGTGTTATTAACAAACAGGTGTGCCAAGGATAGTAAGAGATCGAAAGACAAAGCACTGGATGCTTCACACTTTCTCAAATTAATTTTTACCTAATTAATTCATCTTCATCAGATCTGGGCCAGCTTAGCAACAGCAGCAGTGGAAATTATCTTAGGGCTCTACACAACAAAAAAACCTGTAAATCCTGTCCACTTACTAAGCAGCATCATATCTCATTAATTTACTGGTATTTCAAGGAAAAAAAGAAAAAGGAAAAAAAATAAGAAAGAAAATTTGCAAAGACCCACAAAAAGAGCAAACACCACACTGTTTCATGGGAGCTTGAGAAACCATTATAGTAGTAAAGGGGAAGGTAAAACCCAACAGAGCAGCTACACACACAAAATGCCCAAGTACTGCTGAGTGTGCAAGAAGATGGCTTTGACACCGCTATTGCCTGTGTGGGTATATCTGTGAGAATGACCACGAGCAGCTTTCATCAAGAGACACTTCTCACCATTTCTTTTCCTTCCTTCGTCTTTTGCCACTTTTTGTGGTGCCATCACTTTCTGGAGGGAGCTCCGGCCAGAGCTGGGCTTTCCTGACCCATTGCTGATGATGGAGCCATTCTGACTCGGGGACCGGCTGCAAGTAACCATAGCAACAAGGAAGGATGTGAGTTCTTCCTTATAAACCTCATTTCAAGGTTATTTCATTTGCACAGTTTGCATCACTGAGTTTTCAAGTCTGATTTTCTACCAAAAGGAGACAGAATATAAACTGCACACAGAAACACAGTAAAGGTCTGAACAGAGTGATGGGAGGTGAATGCGACTTTCTCAATTAGTTCAGGGCTGATGGCCATCTTAGTGGCTTGGAATGCAAGCACTTCTCATGCACAAGCTCCACAATGACAGAACTGCCACTGCAGAGGACAAAAAAAATCCCATTATCAATTCAATGTCATTTATCCCGTTGAAATAAAGTAGACCTTTGTTTTTGTATGTATGGATAAACCAATTCCTTTATTATTTAGCCTGCATTTAGACTCAACTGTTGTCAGCCACAATACAGAATTCACTCACTCACTTTAGACGTATGCACACACAACGGGATAAGAAAACTCTCCATTTCTCCTCCTGGCACTTAACCTGGTTTAACCAGCACCATTATCCACAGAAACTCCTAAGGAAATGTTTGTTTAACTCAGCCACTGCATATCCTTGTCCTGAAACTGGTCCCTGCCTAGGGTGAGGAGGGAGAGCAGGGCAGAACCGCTGTGTGTTCAGTCCCAGCAAGGAGCAGGAACAGAAGGAGCAGCGTGACTCTGGGCTGCACTGGGAGCAACCTCTCACCAGGGCTTCTCTTCTTTTTGGGGAGGGTAAGTTATTCAAATCCCAATGCACGAGTTGGGAAAAGCAGGCCAAAGTAGAAAATGGTACCTTTGGTGCTAGTTCACATCCAGACATAGGGTCACGTTGTTTTCACACGTGAAATTTGTCACAAAGGGAATGAAAACTATCCACAAGACCTGTGTAGTTATTCACACACCTATCTGCAATCTACCACAGAATTGTCATGGCCAACGACAGGGAGATGTAAAGAGGTTGCATTGGAGGAAAAAAATAATGGACTTAGTCACAAAGACTTTCATTTACAGAGAAAAAAAAAATCAAGTTCTATTGCTGTCACAGTGGTTTTATATCCAGAAAATGGAACTAAAGCAAAACAACTGTCAAAACCATCCTGTAAATCACTGCCAATACTAAATCATCAGCTTGAAACATTCACTTACCTCCAGTTCTGACCACCCTGTCTGTTTAAGTAGAAAGCATTTACTGTGGTCAGAACAGTAAGGGACAAATATGAGAAAGGCAATTCTTGGGGATTCTCTTTCGAAGACAGCCTCGGTGGAAACATATATAATTTGAGACTGACTCTTTCCAGCTACAGGGCTCTATGAGAAATGGTGAAATTCTGTTGAGAATAAACATTCTTGTGAAGCAGGATTTCTGCACTATAAACCTGTCTGTCACTGCTTAATGAATAACCCCAGCCCAGTAAAAGAATTCATGCAGGGACAGACCAACAACCTGAAGAAAATCTGCTGCAACAAAAGAAGCAAGCATAAATAGCTTGCACAATGATTTCTGCTGCCACTAATCTAAATATTCATCCCTTTTAAGTGGTCATCATAACTGAGAAGTTTCTTTCAGTGGTGATCTCAGAGCAGATATTCTGATCAGTTATCAGCCACTTCATGGCAATCTGATTTAAATTGACCTTTCCAGGCTGCAAAGTAGCCTGGATGAAAGAGCAAATATATAAAGGTCAAGAAATATTTCTTCATCTTCAGAAACCATTAAATTCCATCCCCAGACACAGCTCCTGGGAATGAAAAATACTAAAATTCTGCATGTTCTCACTTACTCAAGTGATCACCCTGAAGGAGGGAAAACTAACTCTTAGTTACTTGCTTTTAGAAGGGCACCAGGGTTCAACACATTTTACAAGAGCAACTTTCCTGTGAATTCCTGGATCAAGTTTGCTTATCAACATTTGTTTAAAATGGTGCAGATTAAGTAGAGCAAGATTTCTGAGCTCATTCAAAGGACTGAGTGAAGTGCTTAATCACCTTTGTCAGAGGATTAATTACTAGGGCTGGTTTACATTTTTTTTTATGTGTATTTACACATGGCTTTGGAGAGGCTTCAAAACATTTTAAAGAACAATTCCTGCGAAGATTTAAGCTCTGGTGGTCCAGCACCAGCAACTGCTGCCGATGTCACGGTCCCCTTCCATTTTTCATCTCATGAGAGGATGGAAGACTTTGAAAGGGACAAGTGCTGTTCAGTTCACACAAGACAATACAACCCAACCCTCACAGTTTGAGTGACTTACAGTGTGAACAACACACCACTGACATTAAATGGCAGAATAACAGTTTGCATCCAAACACAGCTGGCTCACTCTTCTCTACTGGTACTCCCTGCAGACAGCTCTTTCCACACTCCAGGTGATTTACTATACAGCTAACAAAGTATGCCAAACCAGGCAGAGCTCAGGATCCCTCTGCCTCCATTCTTCCGTAGGGTAAACCAGTGTGGATGTCTACCCACCATGCAGCTCAGCAGTGCCAGCTGACACCTCCCAGCACAGCCCTTCCTGGAGCTGCAGGTGGCTCCACTGTGTCCCTGTCACAGTGCAGAGCAATATCGTGCAGAGTTTTCCAAGCTTTTCCATTATTCCAAAGGGGCAAATATCACTATACAAGATGAGGTGACTCAGCTATGAAGTTCTGGTTTTATATAGAATTTCTCTGCACTAGCCAGATACTCTTTTTTTATGTTATCAAGTCTCTTCAAGAGACAAGGACTGTGTAATGCCAGTGAATTACACAACAACTGTTACCTCTATTCAGGCTGTTTACCTAACAGTTTCATTTTCCTCTCTTCCCTTCAGTATCATTCTTCAGCTCCATTTTAATTTAATGCCAAGGAAAAATGGACACAAAGCATGCAAAAGAGCTAGGATAAAGGGATCATCTGCTTTCCTCGCCTGTGATGACTGAGACAAGAAATAATGACCTTCTATTCAGCTATTCTGTTGGTGATTAAGGATGGACATGAGGTAAAATTCCGCAACAGAAAAGAGAGAACAGATTGTTGGAGGAGGCTGTGATCATCCCACCAGTGAAAGACTTCAAAATAAGGTAGATAAAGTTGAGTTAGAGGGGTGTTTGACCCTGCAGGCAGAGAAGAAGAGGAGCCAGAGAGCTTCCCAGGGGCCTTGAATCTGTGATCCTACAACACTAGAGACTTCATATGAAGAGATAGCAAACTTGGGACACTTTACCCCAGACTCTGACATGATTTAGTCTATTCTTACACTCTCAGAAATTTTGTACTGCTGTAGATGGTTTGGATCTAGAGGTTCTTCTATAATTTAGTGGATGTTTAGGGTTTTCCCTTCTCCTAACAAAGGCATTGTGGCTAATTCTGGAGTGACAGAGTCTGCCAGTGGACCTACAGAAATTTACAGTGTCTTTCGGTTCATTGAGAAATGATCATTGTTCATGTACAGGTCCCATGTTTCATTTGAGCTCGTCTTGTATAAGCCCAGCATGAACACGAGAGCCACTTCCCTTTCTCTATGCTTGTACAACCTGTGAAGATCTCACTTTGGTTTATCTCATATTTTGCAGCAATTTTACATGTCCAGCACAGACCAGTGTTATACCAAGGATACATCATGGAGGAACCATCTGCCACACACACAGCCTGGGTGCCAAAGCAACCAGCAGCATGTACCCTATTCCATTCCTCTGTGGAAAGGTGCCAGTCTATACCTTTTCCTTGTTTCATTGGATTTGGCAGTTTTGATGGTGCTCCCATCCTGGGTAATTTCTCTCTCCTGGGAGGCAGGAGCATCTCTAACTGGAAGTGGAAGTATCACAGTCTCCTGAGTTACAGGTAAAACTTCATCTTCTGCTCCCTGCTGACCCAAGTGTTGCTTGGCATAGTCAAAGCCTTGTACTGGCTGCAAAAGGAATAGGAGAAATAAAAGAAATTTCCAGCACATATCATATGTTAATATAAATTTTCAACTTCAATATAAAATCTTTCACTACCCCTTAACTTCTTTAATCACATAAGAGACAGGAAAAGAATATGCAGATCACCATGTGAATGTCCAACAAGAAACAATTTCTCATAAGATCTCCATTCAACATGTTTTAAACATGATTAGTATAAAACTGACCTTGGCTAACCTTTATTAGCCTCCTGTAACTGCCTCAGAAATTCCTTTGACAGACAGTGGAAGAAAGAGGATGTGGAAGAAAAACTTTGGAGGGAAAAAGGTAAGACCATACAGAAAACTTTCTCTGACAAAACCCTTGCATTTCCAAAGAGGGTAGGAGTAATTTATTCCCAGTCAAGACAAAGTAAAAAAGGCACACATCAAAGTTTCATGGGCAACATTTCCAGAAAAGAGTATTTTTTCAGATCAGTGAAATTATATTTCCCTCTGGCTTGCCAGTTGCCTGCTGGGAAGGATTTTATTGACTTCACTTGTTTCTTTTGGGAAGTGGCATTTCACCAGAGCCTTGCAGTGAGGCAGCTGACGGCGTGTGCCCACTCTCCTCTTCCCAAAGCCCATCCAGGCTTTCCCCGCTGCCCCTGCAAGGAACAAACAGAACTAACACCTGCCTCCTGAGCAAGGCAGCCACTCAAAGGTGGATTTGCTCAATGCAAAAATTGAAGCATTTAGGCAAAACTTGACTTTCCAAACCTCATTTTCAATTGGAAGAAAAAGGTAAGGGGAGGGGAAAGAAAAAAAAAAAAAAACAACAACAAAATAAACCAAAACCAATCTGCATTTTCTGTGGGGAGCAAACAGAAAAATCAAAGGGAAAAAAATATGAAAAATATATCACTCAAATTCCTGACCACCTCTGGAAAAAACACATAACACAAAAACGTTCTTGCTACACTAAATTGAATTAATTTACTGAAAACTGGAAGGATGCTCTTCCTGAAGCACAAAGGCTATAGACAAAATTCTAAAAAAGCACTACAAAACACTTCAAAGTTGAGAAGCGGTGATTTTAAACCTCAAACATACCATAGGAAACACACTGAAATTAGTTCATGACTGATTAGTCTCTCCATGTTCCTGTCATGTCATTATTGAATATTTTAGTTCCAGAAGAAAATCAGCAGGAGAAAAAAACCTTGCTGATGGCACAGAAAAAGGACAAACTCTGAAAAAAAAAATTTTCTCTTGTTGTGTCCCTTAGAAAATCTGTACGGTAGCTATAAATACAGATACCTTTCAAGATAAGCTCAGTCTGAAAATAATGGGGCTGTCTTCTACTTTCTAAAACATAATAAAACATGTTTTTTTCTTCCGGCGATCTGCATGGCATTCCTAATCTCCTATTCTAACCGAGGCTAATGATTTCTAATGTGCTCCCTAATTTCAGCATTCCTCTGGTAAGGAGCTTTAGTGCAATAAGGAGTCACTAAGTGAGCTAATGCTGATTTGGGAGAGCACACAGCTTCACACATGGCCACCATGGAACGTTCAATACATCAGAGAAATGCCAAATCACCATCACCCCTCCATGGCAAGTCAGGACAGTCTCACCCCTGAGGGAGCCTTCTCCTTGCCCTCCCTGGAGGCAGGGTACCACAAAAGAGCTACCAAATAAGCTGCAAAGGGAGGAAATGAAGAAAGAGAAGGGAATGAAAAAAGGGGAAACAGAAGCTGTGGGAACGACAGGTCGGAAAAACTACCACGTAATATCCTAGATAGTAGTATTGTTAACCAAAAATAATGTTTTTCAACCTCATTATCTGTATTAAGTGTCAGTTGAGACCCTCCTAGGTATTCTGCAAAAAAGGTAATAAAAGAAAAGCAATTAAATCACTTATTTCTCCCTCCATGCCTTTGAAAAACTAAAGTAAGTTTCAACTTATAACTTATTTAAAAACAAAACAAAACAAAAAACCTAAAGAAGCAGCAGAACATGAGAATTACTAAAGAATTCTGCAGTGTCCCAGCTTGGATCTGCCAAAGGAAGAAAATGAAGGATTATTTTAATCTGAGTTCTACTTACCACCATGTCGAGTAACAAAATGCAATAAAGGAAGAGCTGAGAAAGCCATCCCCATCAGCAGACATACTGCGTTAAATAAAATTTGATCTTGGAACCCTGCTCTGTAAAAGCCCACAGGAGCAGATGGCTTTACCACCCCTGAAGGGAACTGGCAAGACTAAATCACCATCAGGCACTGCTGAAGCACTGCAAGAATAGATGTCCAATAGGACCAAAATACTCAGAAAGATCGAAGGACTGGGATTTTAATATTGCCTTTGAAATAATAAATGAATGATGAGACCATTAGATTGCACTGCCTGGCAAAGGGCAGACTGATTACAGAGAGCTGTTTCTGGGACTTTTTTTCCTTGTAATGGTCATGAAAAAGACAGACACTACAAAAATGAAAGGAAAGGGGGGAAAAAAGGATGATCAGCTCCTCCCCTCTATATGTATACCCAGGTACACAGTTTCCCTGAATTTTTTTTGATCCATGCCCTTTATCAGACTGATAGTTGTTCTTTTCCCATGGTTGCAGTATTTGCTTTCCTTGCAGGTCTTAGACTACAGATCTTTGTTTACCTGCAAACTTATTCTTTCATGGTCTAAAAAACCCAAAAAGTGACAGATTACAGCCTTTAAAACAGCATGCTGTGAATTAGAAAGTAAGGGAGGCAAAAGTCAACATCCATCCAAAACCTCTAAGTAAAAACAGTTGCTTAAAATAAAAACAGCATTGAAATAACCTTAAAATAAAATCACATCAGAACTTCATCCATTTGAATTTATACTTCTTTTAATTATACATCCAGAGAGAAAATTGAAAGAAATGGTAACAGTCCCTTTTCCTTGCAACTTAGTCCAGATGTCCCTGACTGCTGAGGCAGAACAGCAACACAACTCCCCACACAGATCCCATAAACTACACTATCTAAGAGAGGTCATTTTGTAAACTTCATTTATTTACCCTTCAGCCTGCTACAACAAAAAAGTCATTCCTTAATTACCAGGCACAACAGCAGCAATCCTGCTGTCAATGCTGCATCACGTCCCCCAAGCCACACAAGGATATTCCCGGGTAAATGTCGCGTTACCCTCCGCGCTGTGTTCGGGCACCCTGTCCCACTGCAGGGCACGGAGCGTCTGGAGGGCCAGGGGAAGCAGCTCTGCTCTGCTCTGGAGGACCCGCAGCCTCCCGCTGCTCCCAGCAGCAGCAGGACTGCAGCGATGAGCAGGCAGCTCTGCTCTGCCAGTCCCCTTGGAACAGGACTCCTGGAGTCCAAGCACATGAAACAGCACCACTGAAAACAAAAAAACACCTGAGATCCAAGGCTTGCGGGTATCCCATAATATCCTCCTTTCCTTTTGCTGGGTATTCGAAAGGTACCAAAGAAATTGCTCCAGTGATTCAACAACAAACCTCAGAAACACAGAAACAAAATACTAAAGCTGCAGCTTAAACTAAAAATCACTCCACTGTGACACTACTTAAAGCAGAGTCAGCATTAATCAGCAGTCTCAGGCACTTTCCTGAGCCATGAAATACAACATATTCATTTTAAATGTGATATGGATATGTGCTCATCAGCCATCTGTATTGCCAAACTGCATGAAATGTGGCAATTACAGTTCAAGCAACTACCACTATCCCTTACACTGGAATTAAAAATAAGACTAAAACTGTTCTTTTTAAAATGACCTTATTTCATTATCTTCCAAAAATATTTTTCTTAGCCTTATTTTAAATAAAGATGCTGAAACCAGGAATGACCAAACCAGTCCATCCTCAGTCCCACTGCAGAATTAATCTTCCACAGTCCACATACCACAGTATACTCTAAACTAGACCTGGTCAAACCTTTTCAACGGAGCCATCATCGTGAAACTAAACGGAAAGCAATTCAGCTTGCATTTGGAAATGCACCACTTCTCATACAATGAATTAAATTAAATTTTATGGAGCCTCAAAATAAACTGTAAAAGGGCAATGCACTCTCAAAGTGGCCCTCCTGCACTCCAGCTGCAAATGTGAGCAAACCTGCAAGAAAAGCTCCTGCACTGAGTGCCGTGTGGGTGCTGGAGCTCAGCACCAGTTGTTCTGTTCTGCAGATCCAGCTTCCATCTGATGACATTGACTGCGGATGTGAGTGCAACCTGACTGAGCAGGTTTTAACCTGGCCACGGACCTTATAGCCTGATTAAATCTGATTTCTCAGGAAAAGTACAAATCCAATTTTCTCTTTCTTTTTGGAATGCCAACTATGGATTAAAATATTAAAATACTTTCAATTTTTTTATGTGCTGTAGCTTCCACCACCAGTGGGGTTTTTTTAAAATAGCAACTTACTTCAGCTGTAAAGTATCCCATAATGATGGGCAATTCAAAACAATGTACAAATTTAGTCTTATTTTTACCTCTAGCTGGGACTAAGACTATATAGAAAAAGAATCAACTGGTGCACAGTATTTGCAAGAGCCCCAATAAAGCATAATTTGCATTATAGAGGCTTCAATGGGGCATTACATTGCAGTGGTATTAATTTCTGTTTGTGTTCATGATATTGTGTGTTTCACTTTTGCAGATCTAGCCTAAACACTAGATGCATAGCAGTAGATAAATACGTGAGCACACTGGAACCAAAATGGAAATGTCTTTTTAGCATCATTTTTGATACAAATGTCTTGTTTTCAACTGGCACCAGCTGCATCCATCTGCAACAAACCTAAGATAAGGAGAAAAGAGCTGTCATACGCATCATGCCTTACTTCAACTATCCCTCCAATCTACATTTTTCAGCAGAAGCAACAGAGCTGAGGTCTCAATAATCCTGCTGTCTGTAGCATTAAGAAACCAAAGGAAAAAATCATCACCTCAGTCCCATGCCAATGGAGAAGAACAAAGTTAGCTAAAAGGGCAAAGGAACACTATGACTTACATAGAGGCTCTGTAAGCTAAAAACTCCTACCTTTGGTTGGCCCTGTTCAAGAGCCACTGAATTGAGCATTGAGAAGGCAGACTTTTTCACTATGCAGACAAATCAGTATTCTGTGCCACTTTCTGTTAGAGACAGAATCAAACTGGAAATGCATTTGATTTGGGGGAAAAAAAACCCCATCTTGTAATTGGTACAGGTTAACTTTAAGAAAAACATAATTCTTTGAACCCAATCAGCAATATCCACAAATAAATTGGAAAGTTCAAAATATCTAAAAGAAAAATAGCAATGGGGGAAAAAAATCCAAATAATGTCTATTCTGGATTAGCAGCTGGGGAGAGAACTTTTGGTTAGGACCAGATCTGAACTGCTGCCGAAGGCCAGGCCTTCAGACAAGGCCACCTGCAGCAGGTAGGGGCTCAGGACGTGGGGTTTGAGGTCGTACAGGAGATGTGCTGCTGACAAGCCCCAGGCATAATATCCCCTTTCCTCAACTTTGGGAAGGAAGCAACTTGCCTTGGGTGAAGCCTACTCAGCTCAGTGCCTTCCATCACTGCGTGAGGGCCATTCTGCCACTGCTACCTACATGCAGGGGATGAGCTGTGACAGAAGAGTCCTGAGTATAAAGTGGTATCCAGATCCAACCTGTGAGTAACAACCATTTCAATTTCAAACATCCCACAACTATCAGAGAAAAGGTTACAACCTCAGAAAGCAAATGGACATCTTGGATCTCGAGATCGGTCGCTCACCTTCGCTCTCTGAGGCAGGTTCATCATGGTGTCTGGCTTGAAGTCGTTCTTGTTCTTCCTGCACAGCACGGCTGTGATGATGATGATGATGACTGTAACCACAGCAATGGGAGCCAGCACTGCTGCAATGATCCACAGGTTGTTTGGGGGGTTCTTCACCACAGCTACAGAAAATTGCAAACCAACATTGGTAAGCTTCGCTGTGCAAGATTCCAATTGCTTCCAGTCCTCAACTGTCTCCATATAGAGATTAGTATAAAAGGACTGTAAGTAGTCTAGCTTTCTATACAAAGGAATGCCTTAATTTAAAAAAAAAAAACAAACGCATAAAACCACAAAATGAAAAAAAAAACCAAAAACAATCAGCAACATTGTTCAGTTCACAAATCCCTGGGGTCTCCTCTCTTATTTATATGCAAACACCTGGTTACCTGTAAAAGCAGCCATCAACTCCAAATTCAAGTTAGATGCCATATTAGATATCACTGCAGTGGTTCATTTACAGAAACAAACAAAAAAATAAACAAGAAAAAAAAAAAACCTAATACATCCTTAACTATTTTTCAAACACAAATCCAGCTTACAGGAAGGTAGCATATGTGTTAAAACACATGGAGTTCATACCTGGTGTCAAAGACTTACTGGCTCAGCAAGAGTGAACTGGCAGAGGTTCTTCAAAAACAGGAAAGCTACGCACTCTAATATAGTTATTATTAATATCAATATGGCAATAAGAAAATGCTTCTCATGTGCTCTAGAAATAATTTTTCATAGTTAAGGTCAAAATGAATCCATCACTTCTGAAGGAGTGGAAATAATGAGGCTGGAAAAAGCTACTTGCAGATGTATTAATAATGGCACCAGGAAAAGGGTACATTTCAGAAATGCAGTGATGCAAAAACATTTTAGATTCCATTTTATCAGAATAATGTCTCTCAGTATGAACCTTCAACTTGTTCACACATAAGAGATCCTCCTGTGATACATTACCAGTTCTCTCATTTCACTTCTCTCTGGAAAACCTTGAGATAATCTCCTTATAATACTGAATTTTGCTGTAGTGAAATATTTAGTGGACTTCACCATGATATCTCTGTTTCTTTTCCTATGGCACTGGTTGCTGGTGTGGGCAGGCAACTGTGAGAATACCAGCACAAAGCAGCCGTTCCCATTTCCTAGGGGACCAGTGCTTTCAAATGTCATTGAGCTTATGAGCTGTCAGAGGCACTCAGCATCTTTCAGGATCAGACTTCAAATGCATACCAGCTTGTTCAGCAGCAGTTACAAAAGCCAGCTCAAAGTCTGGATGAAGCCTGAGCCTGTTTTCTTTGTAGATTCTCAGCTTTTTGCAAAGCTGATGTAGTTTGTTGGGCGATGAAGGAATAGCACCATTAGGTACACAACTTGAGCAAAAGACTGTCCAAAAAAAGCAGGTTGAAGCCTTTCAAAGTTCACTTTTCAACAGACTTGCATAATTTTTAATTGTTGACTTTGACATTTAGTTTGGGGATGAAAGGGCTGTGGGGAAGGAAACAGTCTGAATTTTAACAAATAACAGTAACTTTAATTATAGACTGCTGCTGTGGGAGCCAGCAAACAATTGTTGAAAAATTGTATTTATTCTTTGTAGGGAATGCAGAGGGAATGATGACCTTATGGCTAATAGGACAGACATTTAGGAGTCCTAGTTCACATCTTTAATTCAGTTACCAGCTTCCAACATGACCTTAAGTCAACCCATGGTTTATTTAACTCAATAAGACTTCACTGGAAATTGAAACAAGCCTTTCATTCTCTTATAACTCAATCTCTTGCTTATAAAATGGGAACATCCATATTTTTTGTTATTATTATTCTGTCTTGTCTAACCTGACTATGAGCTCCCAAGGGTAGATGTATTTTCTTACTGTACTTTGGAACAGAACTTTTCATTCTGCTATGAAGAAATTATAATGAGCAAAAATGAAATCCACACAAAGTATTTTCTTTTTCAATACAAAGACAGACTACAAATAACCATGTCCAAAATGAAAGAAATTGATTTTTTTTTCCATAAGAAGGTATAAAGATAGAATTACCTCCTACATTTCAAATACTCTACCTTCAGAATCTCAGTTACCCCAGGTCATAATTTCAATTTCTGTACGTTCTCTTCTTTCAGTATTCTATGCATACTTCACTGGTATGAAAATCTACAGATGAATAAGGCTGCCTCATCAGACCATGGAAACACAAAGGTAGATGATGAGCAGCAGATGTCATAATTGCCTAAATACCCATATAAATCACAACACTGCACAAAGAGGCACAAGGAAACTGCTATGTATTACCAGTATCTTCTTTAGTAAAAAAGGCATTAAATACTCTCATGGAAAACAGAATTATTTAGAATTTAAATGCTGGAATTTATGGAAGCAGGAATGGAGAGCTACCTGTTCAGTTGAATTAAAGTAGGCAACAGACCATGATAGAATCAAGGATCAGATACAGTACATATTGCATTATCTGGAAATTATATCATATTTCTGTCTTCTAACTCAATCCTATGTTTATGGATGATACAAAAAGTACTTATTACAGCAGTCTCTTCTTTTCCTGTCACCACTGCATGTAATTATTTCAGTATTGCTGCTCCTTCAGGCAGATATAATTGCACCAGGGAGACCCATTTTATATTCTGTTTTGTCAGTAAGGAGATCCAGTACAGAAGTCCACTACATAATTTTAATTCCATCTAGATAAAAACCTTGGCAAAGTGGAGAGACTCAGTTAGCTAAAGGCACCAATTTGTACATTAAGCTCTTACTGCACAAAAAAATCCCACTCCAAGCTCCACCACAGGTTTATGACTGTGGGTCAACTACACAGGAATACACAAAAGAAAATTTAAAGACACCTGTGTCCACAATAACTCAGTAACTGATGAAGGTCTTGAAAGAGAAATACGAGAACACTTTACTTTTCAAGATTGGATTACTTTTTGGCCACATTATTCTGAATAAGCCAACCATATCTTGAATCTGAAAACTGTCCATACACACAAGGAGTTCTTTTCAACTTCACTTTTCTGATTTGTGTCTAAACAATATCTTTAACAACCACACGGTGCACTTCACAAAGGCCTAAGTGAAAATTATTATTTAAAAAAAAAAATCCATTTGAGATAAAATCTACATTATTTTGAGCAAGTCAAAAATAAGGGACATCTTAAAAGCTCCCACATTTTACTTTGGCCCAAGTTATTTGAATAGCAAGTTTGCCCCAGCCATCATTAGCCTGTGGTGTCATGTTTTGTTAGCATCAGAATTAATTCCAACTTTAGAGTTCCATAATGTTCAGTCCACGGGTGTTACTCTGTGTGATCAGTGGAGGCTTAGCACATCTACACTGGTGTTTCATAGCGAAATAAAAAGAAAATAGAACAAAAAAAGGATTAAACTACAGAAATTTTAAAAGAACTCTTACGATCAGCTTGGACTTGAATGACATAGCCCAGTGTCAAGGCCATCCTCTGGGAGTCAACAGTACTCAAAATCTTGGCAGCTGCAGTGCCCAGCAAAGGCTTCCCATTGTATAAAGTATAATATGTCAGTTCAGCCGGCTCCTTGGGTCCTGGAATACGTTGAATTTTTACCATCTTTAAGGGAAATAAATATATAAATGAATAATGAGAGAAATATAAATAAACTTTGTTTGCATTATACCACTGCAAACCCTGCCAGGAGCTATTTGACGGCAGTGCCCACAGGGAACTCCTTCAAGGCCTCCTACAAGCATAAGCTCCATGAAAATATTCTCACAGGATCAGAGCTTTTCCCCTTCATAGCCCAGGCTATTAACTCAGTCAGTCAGAGGACCAACTGACTTCTTAAAAAATTTTTAAACATAATCCTAAGGCAAAACCCTACAATAAGAAAAGCATGCAGTAAAAAGGAGGAAGGGATCAAATGTTCGGACATTACAGTCCTCTGTAAAGACAAAATTCTTATAATCTGTCCTAACCTACTGTTAAGGACATATGGCAGTTGAAAAATACCCTCACATTTCACTTCTGTACTCATTATTTTTTATCCCAGGCTGATAATGAAGAGAATCATGCTTTTCTCATTTTATTCTGCAGAACATTGGCAGATTTTTACCTTGTACCTCTGCCTTTCCTGAGAGTAGAGGAAGTGTCAAACATTTCTAATAATGAGAAGAAAAGGAGTTCTATGATTCTTCTCCAATATGTTATAGACTAAAATTTTACAAAGGTTGACACTTTTGGCAAGTGAAATGTGATCCTTCTTCAAATTCTTTCAGTGGGAAAATACAAAGAATTACGAGCAAATGAGGAAAGTAGTAACGTGGGCTTATACCTCACAGCAATCAATTCTTGAAAAACACAATGTAACTTTTTAAAAAAGCAGCAACTTGTTGTGCAAATTTTTGAAGATCGAAGAACAAATATTTATATTGCCCATAATATCAGCTGGCTTAATTGGTGAGAAAACAAAATCTAATAATTTAAAAATACTGAATGTGAAATGCTGTAAATAAGAGAAGGATGACTAATAAATTATTCATGTCTGAATGTCTACTTCATAATGTGATCTGTTGCCACATGGTTTGATGACTAACCCTCCAGAAAGGCTGCTTCTTACATTTTTCTCAAACGAAAAAAGAAGTTCTAGCTCTGAGTTACCTAGGAAACTTTTTTGATGGGTAAAAAGCTTGGAACTCTTCATTATGTCAAATACGAGACTTTACGCTAAAATATGTACTTTGTACCAATCCTCATAGCAACCAAAGAGAAAATATTTATTAACACTGATTAACTAATGATGATTTCTAGAAGATGACAGGCTGAATGCGGAAAAAGACATGATTATTAATGCCATGCATCTTGTCCTCGCTGCTTTGATACTCTGGGAAAAAAAAACATAGGATATCTCAACCCAGTTAGGCAAATCTTTTACACAAACTGAAGCAGGACACATGCAAGCAAAACCCTTTTCTTAACACATATCCAGGTGAAAGCGGCACTGAGCACCTGCACAGTGTAGCTGCCCACAGTGGTGGCACGTTTGAATCTCCTTCCTTGCTGGTGGGACATCATGAACAGCGGGGCCAGACGCTGCTCCATCAGCCTAGCAAAGCTCTGGTTGTTCAGCCCCAGTAACGCCATATCAACCCCTTGAATCACTGTGGGAATGGAGAAAAACCACATATCAGCACATCTTACACGGACAGGTAAAGCAACACGTGGTCTGTGGGACAGTTTGGAAGAGGGAGGTACTGACCAGCTTAGAACAAAAATAACCACACAGTGTTACACCTCTCAGTAATTCCCAATGTGTATAAAACATCCTTCTGTCTCAGTACCTGCACTGTTGCTCTTCTCAGATAATGTCAGCAATGTTTCAGAGAAAAATCGTCAACAAACATTTTTAGGCCTTCAGTTTACCAAAGCAGCTCTGGGAACCACCTAATCTATGATCTTCAATGTAAAAAGCAAGTCAAAACCTATTTGAGAGCTGCTGGTTTTATGCTTATTGCCAGATGCTCCTGTTAAATAAACCAGTTTTCCCTCCTGCAGATTTGAAATCAGAAGTTAGGATTTTGTACAACTCAGTTTGAAGCAAAATGCCCTGTTTGAGAGCACCAAAAACTGAATAAACATTTCTGAAGCATAAATGAATGGAAAATTTAGAAGACACTGGATTTACATAAAGTTCAAAAAAGTGATATGGCATGATGATTCAATTCATACATATGTATGATTTTTTTCAACATTATTTCAAAAAAATCTTCTGGGACCACCATGATTTTTTTTTTGAAAACAAAGTTTCCATTGTAATATCAATAATACCCCATTGCAGTAAGTGCATAGGGCAGGAAATGGAATATCAGGTTCACAGGGTCCATATGTGGAAGAGCTGTACCACTCCCTTCAGAGGATCATAATCTCTGCATAAACTTATTTCTTATCTCAAATTTATGAATAGATATAACAGGCACCAAATCCATTTCATGTCAGACTCCTTTTTGCTTGCTCTCCTGAGCATTAAACAATTCCAGGTACAGACACACCAATTATAAAAGCTTTGGTATCTACTCACTCAAAGATGTCTGGGGAAAAAGGTTTCTTTCTTGCTCAGTTATTTCTGAAGTCAGAATGATTGCAAGTGAGAATGTGATACCAGTGAAATGACTTGATAAACCAAGTATTTTGAAGCCTGTGAGCATTCTCTGCACCTTCTTTTCCACCAGCAGAAAGTTACATGCTTAATGCTTCAGGTGAAAATGCAAAAATCTCTGGACCCAGAGAGGCAGCTCACCTTCTTCCTGGGTTATGTCTACAAGTCTCTTTTGGTTTCAGACGTAAATCCAAGACCCAGGGAAAAGAAACAAAACCAGTCTATTTATGTATCAAAACTCTGAGAAGATAATGCTGCTCTCAGAAGTGCTTAAACTAAAGTGCCATAAATTCTGAGAGGTGTGTTGGACACAGGAGACATTGCTGTTCAAGGTGATGGGCCTGTAAATACATTGAGTGGGCAGCCACTTATTTTTGTAAGTAAAAATACTGCACCCATGTGTTTATATAAACAAGCACTAAAAATTATCACCTGAAGTACATGGAGGAGGGAAGGAGATTAAAAAGTACCTGTTATCACCCAGTAGTCTCTAGTTGACTCTGAGACATCAAGGTTTGGATACTCCAAAGCTTTAAAAATAAAAGTTGAAATTATGTCATAACTTTCCAACATCCTTTACATTATATATCCCGAAACTGGCTAACCAGACAGTGATAATGAAATTGAGCTATGGCCCAAGAGGAGATCTACAGCATAATTTTCAGGGTTAAAATTTCTCTGTCTGCAAAAGAACATCAAGTGTAAACAGAAGCACTGCCATACAAAGCAGAACATATATCTCCTGTTGCCAAAGCACTGGCTGGTACATTGTCTGGGGCAAAGCCCAAGATTGCCCAGTGCCAGGAATGACATGTAACAGGTTTGTATCCATGTTGTACACATTTCTGCTGCTTCCTCCGCTGCAGAAAACAAGACAGGATTCCATGTTGATTCTGTGATTAATCCTTATGTAACCCAGACCACAGTTTTAATCTAAAATAATACTAAAATAAACCAGGATCAGACTCCACGTGAATTACAAACGAGACTAAAAAAACCATGAACACACCTTGGAGTGTGGTGCTCTCTCTCTCACTCTGCACACTTTAAGGCATTACTACCATATGTGTTTACATCTGTGAGAAACTGATATTTGCCATTTTGGTGCCTTTTGTTTGCTTCTCTATCTCCAAAGTGCATTAGGCTGTAAAGCTCAATATGCTGCTAATTCATTATACAGCTCAGCATTTTTCAGTAGATTTGTGCAACGTGGAAAGCATTAATACTAGGAACTTAATTCAGAAATATCCGTGCTTTGCACATCGATGTGCTGCTATTGAGTTACCGTGATTTTTAAACCCCAAAGTGGTGTGAAATAGTAAACATTGTAAAGGATCTGACTACACACAGTAACTGCTTTTGAGAAAAGATTTCACAGCGTGCCCTGAGCTGTGCATTTCCATGACAGACTGCAAAGGCTCTGAAGGGGCCACTGGAGCCTACTGGGAAATAACATGCTGGGAGAACAACCTCAATATTTGTTTGATAAACTGAAACAACAACACTGCCACATGAATAAGCATCAAAGGCTCTTCAAAGGAAACATTTTCCAGGCACACTATCAGTCTGGAGCCATAAACACTATGCGGGCATGAAGTTCTGAGTTTGAAGTACAGCTGCTGCACTGGGAATAAAACCAAGAACTCCAAAATGAAATATAAGCCATTATTTGTTAAAGAAGCACCAGCTAAAGACTTTATCGGGTCTCTTCATCATGTGTGGGATCAGAGAACTGCAGCACCACGCAAGACTCTTGCTGTGTGACAAATGGCTTTCACAGCTCCTGACTACTAAGTATATGCCTGCATTGCCTTTGTGAGAAGCACCACAATCGCCTTCCTGTGCAACAGACCTATTTTGGAGGCTGAACACTTGAGCTGAGCACAGCCATCATCAAAACCTCCTCAAGCTTTCTCCCTGTGCTCCTGCATGTCCCATGGCGACAAGTTCTGCACAGGGGGCACTCTACAGGCATGAAAGGGAAGGAGCCTGTCTCATGAGGAACAGGCTACATCCCTTTGTCAACAGCCTCCCCTCACCTCCCCATGCTTGTGGAAAGACTTTATGAAAACTTAAGCCTACCTTGAGATGTGTCTGTTACCCTGTAATGGAAACTGATTCAAAAGTGCATCAACGCTGTGCAAGAACTCATCATTTGGGCAGTTTCACCTATTCGTTTGTAAATATCACAATTTGATAGGTAATGCCTCAAGAACAACATACACACCTCCTTTTCCAAAGATTTACACAATCGCCATGGTCAGCTGTGATTCCTGACTGCCTCATGGCACAGAGCGACCAGATATTCCACAGACAGCTCATTGTGCAAGTCACTGAAGAAGAACTACACAAGATAGGGTCTCTGCTGTTGGGCTGTTCACAAACAAAATGGACTGGCAAAAAAAAGATACCTGTGTTTTCCCAGCACTCACTTTCCAACAATCTACTGCTTTTTCTTAGAATCAGAAAATGAACAAGCACCTCAGTAATTTCACCTAAAGCTATGAATCCACTCAGTTCAGTGTTCTGATCATAAAGACACATTTGACTCTACCCTTACATGCCCAATTATTTCAGTGCTTCTGAAATGAAAAATTGCAAACCACTCCATAGCCTTATCCGCGAGTTTGATAGCTACCAGAAGCTTAACCAGATCTTCACTGGTATTTGAGCACAGTATTTCAGACCTAACAAGCATCTCATGAAGATTTACACAGAGTGAGATCAGCTGAAGCCTGCCCTTCCTTTACCAGTCCATTACCATGCACTAATGTACCCAGCATGTTCCTGTCCCTTGTCACTTCCAGTGAACACTGATCTCTAGTGAGTGGATAACCTCTCTCTTCAGTGAGCTTAATTTCACACATCACATTAACAAGCAGAAAAAAACAGAAATCCCCATAATCAAATGTCTTGTCCCTTTAATAATTTCAGAAAAATTAGCATGCAGAGTCAGAGAGCATATACACCACACAGGCTGCCCACACAATTGTCTCCAGCTCTCTCTACCCCAGAGGCTTCAGAACAACTGGAATGCAAGCAAACTATTGATGCTAAAGAGCTCAGACCACTTCTAAACTGAGAATGAAGTTCAGCAAATACACCAACAACTTCTTTAACAAAGAAGTGTAGTTGGAGCTCACCCACTGCCCAAACACACACACTCAGCCTGATCCCAGCCCAGCCACCGGAGGAAGCACTGAGACTGAAGGGGCTATGCTAAAGCTTAAGTTCATGTGCCGTTTTGTGAAAAAAACTGGGACCTTTTGTGCTTTGTTTTACATAAACCCACAAATTTCTTTTGTTTGGAAACTGGCACTGGATTTGTTTTTTATTATTGACAGCTTATGTGTATTTTTCTTAGTTACTTAACAGTGCTGCTAGCAGCCAAAGTAAACACTGAAAACAGGAAAAAAACCCAAAACAACCACCTATTTTCACCCCTGCCGCCTTTTTTTTCAACAAAAACCAGTTTTAAAACAGTCAGAAAAAACACATACAATCTGTGAGCTGGAGGATAAAGTTTATGGTGCTTGCAAAGCAGAAGCCCAGTGCTGGCTCATGTTAAAGAGCTGTTTGCTGGAAGCACATACTTACATTCAGCAATGGTGAGAGGCGGGTAGGTGAGGTAGAAACCCACCAGCTCAGCTGACAGCTGATTAAGAAGGTTGCTGGAAATAGTGCCATTTAGTGTTGTACTTCGATTGTTCACTACGTAAAACAGAGTGACAGCTTGGGAGACATTGGAGGTGTTCAAAATCTGAAACAGAGGCAAAAATAATGGGTTGCTGTGTTTCAGCTCAGTTAAAAAACCAAAAAACCACAACCAAACAAACAAAAATAAAAACAAAAAAATCCCCAAATTAACAACCAAGCCTGTGCAAACAAACGGGAAATGCTCACTTGAACAATGGACAGCAGCAGGCAGAAAAGGTGCACTCAGGACTGAAACTGCTTTTCCCTGTTTTTATAAAGAAATCTAAGATGACGGAGAGGATGCTTATCAGAAAAATCATCCAATGCTTGATGGAGAGAAACTGACATGCATGTCTTGCTGTCTTTGCTGCCTTCCTAGTGCAGTTCTCTAAATCCACAGTTTTTCTATATGAAATAAAGGGATATCATGTCTCTTCTGTTCCTAGCAGGATACGACTACCTGCTCTCTTCCCCAGTTAGCTCTATGCCAGTCTCTTTCTGAGCCCAAACCTGAAGACTGCATTGAAGGACCAACTCTATTTAGTGAGTACTGGATCAGCTCTTCAGACACCAGTTTCATGCAGGAATCAGTGAGGTAAAGGCAGGGAAAGAACAAAAAAAGGACATGTTTCCTCAGAAAACTTAAGCCCTAAGACAAGAGGGATATTTTTTTGGCTATGCATAGGTAGGACCAACTTCATTCATGAATGTTATTTAAATATCACGTTTTTGTCATCTGGATCACCAAGTAAAAACAGAGAGCATGGTATAATAAAAACATCCGAAGAAGAGTTTGAGGTCAGACCAAAGGCAATGTCCACTTACACAACTGGCTTAGACAAGCAAAGGGCTTTCAGCAGGTTAGCCCATGGTCTGAGCCACAAATCATACACTTGAGTTTAAAAAGGGTTGATGACTTTTTATTGCTTTTTTTTTGTCCAATTGCTTTTTGTAATTTCCAGACCTTTTTCTCCAGTAACATCTTTATCATCCACTGTGTGAAAGGATTCTTCTTAAGCATTCTTAAACTTGAGTAGTTCTGTTATGAGAAACTCCAGAGGACCGCTCCTGATTCACTACACTACTCATGGCTGGAGAACCATGGTCAATTTCATTTCTCCTTGCATGGAAGTCATTTCACACCTTTCACCCACCTTGCAGCCCTTCCCTCTATTCTTGTAGTCCATCAATACCTTTTCTGAATTGGCTCTCTCTGCTCCAGAACTGTTCCTCCGTTCAGAATTAATCTAAAACCCTTGTACAGTTTTCTGTTGCACTGACTTATTCTTCTGCACGATACTGAAAACTAATTCTAGAAATATTTATCATGAAGATCACATCCTTAAGCCTCTTACTTCCCAGCTTGTATCTTGCCTCCAAGACCTCCAAATCCTATGTCTTCTTAAATTGGAAATATCCACAAAAACAACTACCACCTTCTTCTAGGGCTCTTCACAGAATTGCTTCTGTGCTTTGTGAGATGTGCCTTTTCCACTGCAAGCAAATCATCACTATGAAACTCCCCTCAGTGTCACAGGTCCAGCTGCTGAAAAGGTTGATAGTCCCTTTACCTACTGTGGTAGGTCATCTCTTGCTGTGCACTTTTTCTGCCTCTCTGAGCTCCTCCAGTTTGACCACAAGCCCACAAGAAACAGCATGAAAGTAACTGAGAAGAGCTCTGATGGCAAATTTTCTCATTCTGAAAAGTTACATACAAACTATTTTGAGGAGTACAAGTCCAAACACAGAGTTTTATCACAAGTCAAATACATATAGTATCACTCAGAGGATAATATCTTTATTCCTGAAGTATGGCATACAGCATAAGGGTGTTGGCCATCTCTACATATAATTGTCTGCAAAAATCAGGCCCTCAGTGGTGAATTTGTGTCCCTGAGTATGGAACTGGAATGCATATATAAAAAAAAAAAAATAAAAAATGAAAGAGCCATATTCCATTAGTTCAGATCTTACAAACAGCTATGCCTGTCACCATCTTTATACCTGAAGAGCCTCACTGAAAGCCACTAATGTGTCAGAATAACATATTCAGTAAAAACATAAATTTGGAAGAATGTCTTAGTATATTTGTTCTTATTTGAATTTCGTTTGTATGACTTAACTGCAAACAGTAAAAGCAAACTCATGAAAAGCAAGTCTTCTATAAATCATGCATTTGTACTTTTTCCTGTAATACATAAAACCATCTTGTTTCAGGTGAAAGCACAAACTGCCTCCCATAGTGGCTAGCAAAGGCACTATGCTGAAATACAAACAATAAAGAACAACCCAGAGGGTTTGGCAACAGGCACTGGCAAAGCAACACAACACAGTACCTGAACTGTTAAGTTGTTGCTGGTGTTTAGGACCTTTCTTTCAGCATCCTGAAACGCCCTCTGTAGCCGCTGTTCCATGGTCTGAATAAATTTGCATGACTGAATATTGTCTGTTTGACCCACAAACTGCAGCTCTGGAAAAGGAACGTATTAGCAAGTATTCTCAGTTGCATAACTCCTCCAATGCCAAGAGCAAAATGATCAATTTACAAATTAAGCAGGTGAAAACAATGTCACATAAGATCAGTTAATGGCATTCAGGCACTGCACTGAACCAACCTTAATTAAGACAAAATGTAAGAATTAAATCACATTATTAGAGCTGATAGTCTCCATAAATAAGTGGAGATTGTTTCTGCAGTGATAAGTAAGACGGTGAGACCAGTTCACTGTGAATATATTTACTCAGCGCCAGGCAGTAAGTAAAATCATTCTAAAAGACAAGTTATAGTCTTAAATCTTGCAGGTCGTTTGCCCTTGCAGAACCTAATCAATCATAATATCGATTCTCATTCTGTTTGATTCTCATTCTAAGAAAAATGTACCTAACTGGTTAATTGCATTATGTGTATATAAACATGTGAGAACACACATAAGAGATCTCTTTATAATTTAATACACGGTATTACAGGACTCTGCCCTCTCACAGCTTATACGACACTGCAATTACTCTGCACTGATGCTTGCTACAGTGGGGTTAAACAGTGACCCTGGGTCAGACAGCTGGGAGCTAGGTCAGATAGGTCCAGGCAGAACAGTATGTGTGTGTGCGTACATATCATACAGTTGTGTTTCTCATCTGTTTGGCCCCAGAAGAAACACACAGGTTACTGCACAAGCCATCGACTAAAGTCCATTTAACCCAATGCCAAGTCTTAGTCAAGCATCATGGTGTGACTCATCCCCAATGCAAAGCCACTTCACCTCACAACAGCGCCAAAGGCAGTGACAGCAGAGCACCAGGAAGGACAGGGATGCCCACTCTGGCAGTCCTGCTTGTGCCAGGAACATCACCACCTGAAAGCTAAGGAAGTAGAGCTTGTCCTGCTGCCACATCACTGCACCGGAGAGCAGGGGCTGAAGCAGGAACAGCCCCGGGGCACTGCACCAAGGACACCACAGTGTGGGCAAGCAGGACATTCGCTCACCTGTTTTCAGCTGGAAGTGGTAGGCAGGAAGGGGCTTCCATGGCAAGGCCAGGGCCACCACGGCCTGCAGATGTGGCACGTGCTGCTTTATGTCCGCCGTGGCGTTGCTGATGCCGTAGGCAAGGAGCCTTTCAATTACAGCAGCTGGAATGAAAACCATTCTCCCCCGTGTAACGTAGTAACCCACTGTTAGGTTACTTGACTGCTCCAGGATTTCAACCTAAAACACACAGGGAAGCACACTTTTTTATTATTTTATTTGCAATTCTGTCACTATTTGATGGGGCTCCCTTGCAGGGTTTTTATCCTGTAATCCCCTATAAACCCTATGGGATCAGTTAGTGTCATATCAGACGTGGTATTAGCAGGACTGCTCAGAGAGCTGTAGGCTCAGCCCACACAGCATGTCCTCCAAACTGAAGCAGTGCAGTAGTGCTACCACAGCCGTCAGTTTAAGCTGGGGCTTCATTCATGTACAGATACCAGGACATCTTTCTTAGACATGCAAAAATACAGAGAATCCAGAGAAATTCCAGCATCTACTTCATGCCTGAAGTTCAATGACTTCATGCACGTGTCTTGCTATTGCAGGTTTGGAGACAGATTTTTGAAAGGTGAAAGTTTCCAATATTTGACTGGGCTGTCACTTCTATATAGTTCTCCTATACTGTCCAGTCTACAAGTGGACCTATATGAGTGGAAATGACAAACCACTGGGATGAACACACTATGAGCAAAACATGAGTTGAATTTTACCTCAAAATTCTGTATTTTCCAAAAGGTTTTTGCTCTGGAGTTGGTCTTCCCCACTAGGTTTTAGCTGGTAACGAAAAGGCAGGTCCACTCAAGTTTTCAAAAAGGTAGGGGACTAAACCTGACAGTTTTTATTACTGCTGCCCAGACTTGGGAACACACAATTCCCAAAACAACTAACATCATCCACACTTACAGCAATAAAGTGTGGGGGCTGAAGTCAACTTGATGCCTTCTACTTTGAGTGAAACTATTTTTTTCCTTCCCAGGGCCTTGGTAAGAATAATTTATAACACTTGGACTCAACACAAACCCCTGCTTAAGTGAACAGGACCCTGTGGCCCAGAGAAAAACACCCCAGCAGCTCACCCAAGTCTGCTCTCACACACAGTGGTGCAGAGGTTCCTGCAATTTAGCTGCAAAGTGATGAACACATCACCTCCATTTATTTTCAATAAAATATGCTTTTTCCCTGCTAAGGATTTCCATCCCTGTGGAGTTGCACTTGTCAGGTACTGGGTTTTCAAACCAGGGACCAGACTGACAGCAGTGACATCCCAGTTACCAGCCATGCTCTCGCCACTGATCCAGGCTGGGCACAACAGCACTCGGCTGCCCGTGAGCAGGAGTCACTCCTGAGCTGCATGGGGAAGAGGAAACTGCTGTCACTAGCCATTTCCCTGAACACACTAAAAAAAAGTTTGCTTTTCTCTCTTCTTCTTCTTCAAATAAATTGGTAAAGGCTTTGTAATAATCCTTATATTTTCAGAGCCCACAGTGGGTGCCACCTATGCCTGCGCTCCATGGGAAAAGCTCAGTGCTCCCCTCCAAGAGGCTTCCTGCAACCAGAGACACCACTGGAGCTGCAGAGAGCTGGGATTCCTGTGGTGGCTGTTTCAGTGAGATCATGCAGGCAAGCCAAGCATGCTTACCTGAGCACTGACGTTTTGGTTGAACGCTTGTCTCAGCACTTGGTTGAGTCCTCTTCTCACGCTCTCCCTGAAGGCATTGCTGATCATCATCCTCCTTGTGTTCAGAAACAGAACTGTGGAGCAACAAAAGCCACATGGTGCTTTGAGACATCACCATGTTCCTGTTTGCTTTCTTTAATTGTTTTTACGTCGGGCTGGCTGTGCAGGGATCATCAAAGCAGCCAGGATTAGCAGCAGCTACAAAGACAGAACTGTAGGGGCTCACCAGCATCCCAAGTTCCCTATCCATCCCATGGCAATAGCCCATTGTTTCCAGAGTGAGGTGTAGCAAATGCAATTTCTTTAGCAACAACTAGCCTTTGCCATGCTGCCTTTCCAAGTGAGGTATGAGGCCACTCGACTGCCTGCAGGACTGACTGGTGCAGCATTCCCAGGGGACTGAGCTGGTGCTGCACAGGCAGGCTTCACATCCTCATGGCCAGAGATAAATAAACACAGAAATGTGTTTCTCCACTGCTACAATTATTTTTTCCATTTAGAAAGCATCTGTACACTTTATTAACATTATCACTATCTTTTTCCCTTATAATTTGCAGAAAGAGCTTTACAGCTGTGCTTGAGTACTTTCAATCCTATCCTGTGTGCAAGCTACTTCTATCTTTAGCAATAGTTGCTATACTCATCTCACTACTGATGTAGATATTTAGCAGCTAACAAACACACACTAGATCTGAAAGCTGCTTATTTCCTTTTACCCTGTATCATTCAGGTCTATACAAGGTCATAAACTCTTTTTTATAGCTATTCTTCTTTGCTGAGATCTCCGATGTGCACACACTGTCTGGTGCTGCGCTGGGCTACCACAAGGAGTCCACATGAAGCCTGGACAAGGGACCTAGCAGACCCCTTCAGTTTAGACCTCCTATAGCTAAGGAAAAGCTGTCTATGAAAAATCAGCTAGGGCCAGAAGTGGCACTGTTTGCACAGAAAACTCAAAATTCACCCATTTTGAAGCATGAAATTCTAAATGCTTATCATTTTCAAATGAATCTTTAATGATAGAATTAGGTGTTCATATTAAAACAGAATGAGGTTTTTTGTATGTAGACAGGGCTGAAGACTGAGGCAGGTGACTGCACTGTCCCCTTCAGCGACACAGACTCCTTACTGCAAAGCAGAGACCGAACCATCACATCTTACAGGGTTGTCCCTCCACACCTGTGGTTCAGCTAAATTCCTGCAGTGACTTGCTGAACTTCAGAGCACCTGGTCTCACCACTACATTCACAGACAAATCTGGCACACCCGTTGTAAAATCTGAGCCACAGATAAAGCCAATGCCACTCCTACCTAACAACCCTGCTTTTATGCATCTGGTTTGTCAGCGCAGCAGCCTTGCCCCCAGATTAATCACGAATGCCCCCACGTTCTTTAACCCTGGAGTGTATTTCTCACTCCTCACCAGCTGCCCCTCAGACACACGGGGTCCTTTCCGCAAACTGAGTGTCCACACGTACCTGTTTTAAGCATAAGGTTCTCGGAGAGCCGGCAATCGAGGGGAGGAGCTGCCGTCATGTTAGCGAAAGCCGCTGCTGCTGTGGTTTCGGGAGGAGTAGAGGTGTTTTCCACGGGAGTAGGGGGAAGCCTAGTTGTTTTCGCTGATGCTGTAATAGATGTCAAAGCCGCTGTAATTGTCAGTGGATAGGGGGTTGACGTTTTGGTGATGTCTGAGCTTGGGAACTTCTGGGTGTCAGCTACTGTTGTTTCTATCTGCCTTGGTACATGGGCTGTGGGTGCAGGTGTGGAAGCTGTGACCATGCTGCTTTTAGGGGTTATAAGCATAGCTGTCACATCCACAGGTGATGCAGTTGTGTTTCTTGTTGCAAAAGGGAAATCTGCATGTGTTCCTACTGAGTTTAGATCCGATGTCAATTTTGTGGCAGTGTTGTTTTTTGTTAGTGTCAGTATCGGTGTGCTTAAAGCCATCACAGATGGCAAAGGTGTGTTTTCAGTGCCTAGAGAAAAGAAGGAAGAAGCTGGCACTGGTGAAGCTGGAGATGATTTTCTTGTTAGTGGTTTTGCTTCTGAAGTTCCTACTGTAGGTATTGCACCAGAAGATACGCCAGATAACACTGTAAGGACAGAATGGGTAAAGTTGGTTGTTGACAAAAAAGAAGACTCTAGCTGTGTTGGTGATGCATGGACAGAAGTTATGATGACTGACTGAAGAGCACTGGTGGTAGGGGTTTGCAATGGGATGCCCTTGGTAGCTTTATTAGGTATATTACTGGGAACTAGACTATGTCTTGTAGCACTTTTGTCCCACTCCTCCACACTGAACGTAGCTGGATGTTTGTCAGCCATAACCAAATAACCACAGGACTCTAACTGGTTATCTGCAAATTCGGGCAAGTTTCCAGAATCAATGTCTTCTGAAATAAAACTATGCAAGACAGTTGAGCCAGAAGGCTTAGTTACAGGAGAGGGGGACTGGGCTGGCAGCATGCTGTTGTTGGTGGCTGAAATAGAACATCTCCAACAGTGAAGCAACATTTCCAGACGTGCTTCCATGCTTTTTTTGCAGTGGGTCAGGCACAGTCAATGCTGTAGCACGGGATGAATATCAAACAGGAGATGTTTTCAGTGCAAATGTATCTAATTCTGCAAGACTATTCTTTTCAGCAACGGGTAAATTTGAAACATAAGCATACATATAGTTTGCTGAAGGGGTGCAGAAAAGTAGCTGCTTGTTTTGCAGACTTGAAACTAACAGAGTATGGTGCATGGTACTCAGCTTCCCATGGAGAAGTACTTGAGGGAACTTCTCTTACTGCCATTTGGACTGAAGTTTTTACCAAAGGAATACTAATGCCAGCTGAAGACAGCAAAGCTTTATTGGTCCACGTAGAAGCTGAAGTTACAACTTGAGGAGAGCTGACAGGATCTAAATTGCTTTCAGAGTCTGCATTCAAAATCCTGGAAGAGTCAGAACTGTGGCTGTCCATCACCACTGTCACGGAAACAAGTGATGGCAGTGTACGCCACGCTGGAAGTATGACAGAGGCAAGTGGCTTTTTATCAACTGAATGCAAAGGCTGATCAGAGGTTAAATAATATAAAGCTCCTGCGTGTGGTGTCACAAGAGTGGGTACTCTCATCTTTCTGTCTTCACCTACATCTGGACTTTCTGCATCTCCAGGTGGAAGATGTGCAGCCACAAAAACATTAGTGGCAGAAGTATTTGTGATAGCAGTTTCAGGCTTTGAAAGACCTATAGTGGAAGTAATAAATGACACTGCAGCCAGATCAAGACTAGTCATAGCCATTTCCAAAACAGCACCTGGTATTCTTGATCCTATGCGTTGTACACTGGTTTGGATATCTGGAGAAACTTTGGAAAGCTGAGTTCCATATGGCAGAACATTACTAGCATTAAAGTTCATGGACATCTTTGCTGTCACTTCTCTTGTGAGAGGCTGTTGAGCTTTTCTTGCCACATGAAAGCCATCAGGAATTGGGAGAGCAGAGGCAGAAGCAGTTGGCAATCACGTGCCGTTTGCCTAATAAGTTCCATCAGTCAGATCTTCTGCAAAAGTCTGATTCAGAGCCAGCACAGAGCGCTGCGAGATAGCAGTCAAAGCGATTTGCAGTGTATCCTGGTCAGCTGCTGCTGCCCTGGGACTGTTTCTGAGTGCTATCCTAGTAAACACATCATTTGTCTCAGTTAGCAAGGGAGACCTTGGGTTTGCTGGAGAGGAGTGTGTTGCATTTCTAAAGAGCGAATCTGTTTAGCTTCTAAACGCTCATGCTGGCAGCACTGCACTGCGAGTGTGCTTTGCATCTGGAATAAGTGATACTGGCAGTGAAAGGGAAGGCATGCTCTCTGTTGAGCTGGAGGCCTCAGCCAGGCTCTTGGAAGCTGATGACATGAAAGGGGCATGGGTAGAGCCTGTAGTGCAATTAGTCAGTGCTGTGAAAGACTGAAGATGACTCATTTGCAGTACTAGATGTGGAGTACCCACAGGATAGAAGAGTGATGTAGGAACCTCTGGTTTATCTGGAAAAACTGATGACGACAGAGGAGTGATATCACTATTTCTGTCAGTCAGTGCTGCCCTAAATGGCTGAGTGTTTGGTTTTACTCCAGTAGACAATACATTATAGAGACTCTCAATAGGGAACCATGACAGGCTTTTGGAAGTTCCTGTCAGGGCAGACTGACAAGTTTTTGACACAGGAATATCAGAGTATACACATGAAAAAGAGGTCCTTTCCGAATGAGACCCTTTTCTCACTATTTCTGTGAAATGCACTGTTGTCAATCCAATGAAAGGCAAGGCCCCTGTAAAGAACTCAGGACCCCTTCTGTGATTCACCATACTGGAATGTACCATACTTAGAGGACTATTTCTGCTTTCACTAACCTGTGAGCTGGCTGAATCTGTGTTGACAAAACCTTCAGGATCTGCAGACAAAGGCACTTTGATGGGCAGTACAGCTGATTTAGAAAAGTTAATGGCACGAGGTGACTGAATTACCAATGAGGAGAATGATGGTGATGGAACAGCAGCAAGCATGTCTGATCCTGATGAGTTTTCTTTTGAAATGGAGGGTGTTTTTAATGGTGTTAGCTGAAATGGCACAGCTGTACTTGAATGTGTCACTGATGGTGTAGGGGACAATGTGGCAAACATACCAAGTTGAGGCAAACCTGTTTCATCTGCATCTTGAGATGAAGACCTCAGAGGCGATTCAGCTGAAACTTCCGTGGGTTCCTGGGATGCACTGTTTCCACTACCTTGATACAAAGTGGGCAAAAGATGCATTTGATCCAAAGTCCTGGTACGTGTCCCAGTCAGTGTTGTTTTTATCATCTGAAGCAAGTCTGCATTCTCCAAAGTCTGCCCCATAGAAATATCAGCTACTGAGGAAGTCTTAGTTTCTGTGGAAGGCCGTGTTGGTGATAGTATAGATCTCCAGTTAGGAAAAGATGCTGTAGAAGGAGCATCACTGATGTGTTGTCGCCTGATGCCTGTGAAATGGTAAGTAAAATTAGTACTTTTTTTTTTTCCAAAAGGAAGAGGAAAAAAATGCATTATGTTTAGTAAAATAAGTGAACCTTTTTTCTTTGTATTCAAAGTGCATAAAAATTCAGACAATGTTTACAAAAAAAAACCCAAAACATCAACCCCAGTGAAAGATTCAATACAACAGATTATAAACCCCTCAACTCATTTCATCTGACAGAGGAATAAGGAAAGTTGGCCAGGCCATACCATTTCCAAATCCTACTTTTAACAGGAATGTTTCAACATAGTAACTAAAACACATTCTTAAGCCTGAGACAATTCTTGAGGTTATCATGAGTCACCCTGTGTCAAAGTATTACAGGAGAAGATCGGTTTGGAAGCAGTGTAGAAAGGGTATAGGTTTTGACAACCAAGCCTCACTGACTTGGCATGCAGTCTGACATGGGAACAGAGTCAGCATTGGCTGCGTTCCTATAGGATGCATCTGGAGGTGCTCATCTTGCCAGTTCTAATAACACATGCAATTATAGACACAAAAGGAAGAAAATAAAATAGGGATGAACATGAGGAGAGGGGGGCAAGATCCAAAACAAATTAGGAAATTAAACTCCTTTTTTGATATGTGCAGATGTACAACACATCATTTCAAACACCAGTTTACTCTGCATTCAACACCATAATGTTCCTAGGCTTTGTGTTTATTGAAATGATTACAGTTATTCTAAAATCATAGAATGGGAAATCTCACATTTGTAGTAATTTAAAGATTAAGATTCACTCAAGAGTAAAATTTAAGGTGGGGTTTTTTTGTTTTCCTCCCCTATGTGAACACAATAGATCAAAACTGAGTCGTGGCACTGGCTACCCTACCAAGCTGTGTCCTCTTGCATAGCTAAGCAGAGGCACAATACAGAGATAGTTCCTGCCCTCCAACTGAAGCACAGCTGGATCAGACACAGATGATGCCAACCTTCTCCACACCCCTATGAATAACTCAGCATAATAGTGTGAAAGAGCAAGCAGGGGCAGATCCTGTGATGCATAAAATGGGCTGGACATGAGTTCAGCCCAAGGGCACCCAAGGGTCAGCAGAGCCAACAGCACCAAATGGGATCAGCCCACACAAGACAGGAGCCAGCAGCAGAAAACCTTATGGTGCAAGAGAGGAAAATGGGTCACATTGCACCTATTTAAAGCTAAGTTTCTTTCTTTCTACAATTTTCCTTCTTCCTAAGTTTCTACACAGCCCATTCATCCATATGCATATATCCAATGTAGATGATTAGACTAGAACCTCCAGGCTCCTGTGTGCATTCACAGGAACATGCTGGAACTGTGTACAGCATGGGATTTTCTCTTAAAAAAAAAAAATAAAAAAATAAAAAAAATAAAAAATCCACCCCACAGACCAAAAACCCCCAATAAAACCAAAAATAAAAACCCAAAACAATGAAAGATCTTCATCAAGCCGTGGTGGAGAATGGCCACTATTATCTTCTCCACTGAAATGCAAGAATGAATATAGACTTCAGAAGGAAGTTTTTAGGGATGGTCAACAGAACAGAGCTCTTGCCCTCGCAGTAACCAGAAAAGTGCCCAGACATTTCACCTTACACAGGCTAACTTGCACAGTAGTGATTTGGAGAAAAGCAGAGGGAGGCAGACACAAGGCTACCTATGGCAATGAAAGATAAGCAGCCTAAGAGGGAACCCAATCCACCTTTTTGAAGCTGCACGAGAAGCTCAGCAAGCTGGACAGGAGGCTGCAGAGTCCACCAGGGAGCCTGACCCACCAGGAGAGGTTTGTAGCACAGGAGTGGCACTTTTGTATTGGGGCCATGGCTCCTGACGTGCCACCGCGGGACCAGAGACCCAAATGACTGATGTGGCCTGGTTTCTGATATTCTGCATGCTCCACCCTATGTTGGAAGGCACACTGTGTTCTAGACTGTGTTTTGGTGGGTTTTCCTTCCTTGCTCCAGTCTGGCAGCTTTTTAGCAGAAGGTAGGAAAGAAGATGACATGTATTTTGCCCAACAAGAATGGATTAAAATATGTGCTTGAAATTAAGACCCATATGATATGCTTTGCAAAATCAGGCTCTAGGCAACCTGCAGCTTAAATTGTCTGTGAGGCAATCTCTGCTGATGAAGTCATCGTTACCTGATCTGTTACACCTCTGTCTTGTTTCACCTCAGAACTGAATGGCCATACTGAAAAATGAATGCAAAGCCTTCACATGGGATTTCTTCTAGCACTTCATCCTAGCACTAGTCTAGCATGAGTCCTGATGGGGACTTAAACAAGTCAATGTTTTCTTGTTTTCTAAAATAGCAAAATCTATCAACATCAATCAGCACAGTCTGCACCATTCCTCACATATTTCTTCACACATTGGTTTAATGAGAATGATTATGAGCAGAGAGACAACATAACCTGAAAAAAAGCATTGAACTGATGTTACTGCATCTAGACAAGTTGTGAAAAAAAGCTCAAATATTGCAAAGAAGGTAAAACACTGAATAAAATTATCCTCTAACTACTGCTTAATTTCAATGCCTTATTCCTTCCATTCCATACCAACTGCCAATTCCTCTGTTTATAGCCATTAATGAAGTAAAAACCCTCAAGTTACCGAAGATTTAATAAAATTATACAACAATATTCTGAAATCTATGTATTATGCTGGCAAATTTTCTTTGATTCTACTCCTACAGAAAGATATTGACTATCTATTTCAAACTTCTGCCATAAATTCAACATCCTGGTAGTAACCAGACATAGTATGCCACATCATTACACATTATTCTTTCATACTTCAGGCTATTGACTAATCACCACCTCCAATAATCTTAAAACCCATTTAGCAGTAACCTCATTACAACAACCATTGATTAGGGTTATTTCCATTAGCAGTAATGAGAAACACCTCTAATATGTCACAGCAGGAAGTTAAAAATTGGTCCAGTTTAGAGAAAATCACAGTTTTAACATTTCTGAGCAACCTTGTGAACACGTAAAGGAGTGATAGGGCCCAAAGAACAGCACAGAGGTGACCCTCACCCCTCCCCTCTAATTAAGTAGAAGGGGTAGCATGTTGGCATAAACACCCTGTGACTGTCCAAAGGTTGAAGGTGATGCACACCTGTAATTAATGTGTGACAGTAAAAAAGGATAATGAATTATGGCTTCTGCCCTTGCTCCTGAGACATCACAGCTGCAATGTTATTTTTCACAGAGATTTTGTCATTTCTAGTGAGACAATTAGTTGGTAAGCAAATCTCCCCTGAAAAAAGTAGTGGCTAATGAGAATGGCCATATATCCATCAAGCCTGTAAGCTACATTTCATAGAACCATGGAAAATCTCAAATTGTAAGAAACCTATAAGGATTATCAAGTTCAACTCCCTACTCCCTGCAGGATATTAAGGCTAAACCATAGACTAAGAGCATCATTCAGATGCTCCTTGAACTCTGGCAGGCTTGGTGCTGTGAGAAGTTCCCTGGGGAATCTGTTTTAGTGACTGACCACCTTCTCAGTGAAAAACCTTTTCCTACTCTTGAATCTGAACTTCCCCAACAGTTTCATCCCATTTCCTCATGTCCTGTCACTGGTTACCAGAGAGAGATCAGCACCCACCTTTGCTGCCCACCACGAGGAAGGTGTAGACTGCAAAGAGTGCACCCCTCAGCCTTCTCTTCTCCAAGCTGAACAAGCCAAGTGACCTCAGTTACTTCTCCCAAGTCTTGCCTCAAGGTCTTTCATCATCATATGCTCTGGACACACTCCAATAATTTGATGTCCACCTTATATGGAGGTGGCCAAAACTGCACACAGGTGGGGACACACCAGTGCAGTATGTGAAGAGATCAAACTGCTCATCTGTGCTGCTAATATTTGAAACCACAGTCCTGTTTGCTTTATGCCACACTAAGGCAAATATCTATAAAAAGCGAAGTGAGCACTCTGCGAACACTGCAGGACATATTCATGTTTGCCCTGCCTACTGCCTGGCAACTGGCAAGAACAGCAGCCATGCAGAAGCCCGTAGGATCCCACAGAAGAGCTCCTCCAGGGACAGATGAGTATCTGTGTGTTAACATGCTCACAAAATGAATTCAGCTCCAACTGAATCAAAACACCAAATATTTGGGATTTGAACATTTCCCTCCACACAAAAAAAGTATGAGAACATCAGTGGAGTAAGAACCTACAGCTCTACTGAGGGAACACAGGGACTATCCAGAGCTTCCCTCACTGTCATGGCAGGAGAGAAAGATCATTTTGCCACTTCTGAGCCATTACAAAATTATCAACTCCAAGGGATCTTCAACACCCGAAGACTTTCCTTGTCTTAACTTCCATTGCATTACTTACAGATCATCTGGATCACTAACATTTAAGAGTGAAACTGACAAAGAGGAAATTTGGAAATTTTATTGCATGACTGACAAAGACATCTGTCCATTACATGTCAGGTATGTATCTTTTCATAACCTTTAGCATGTTAAGGACAGGATTTCTGTTTTCAAATCAATTGGCTTTAATTAATTCTGAGAAAAAAAATATGACCAAAAATAATCCCCAACTGATATTAATTACTGTAAAGGGTAAATTTTAATAATACAATAGTATCTATATAACAGTAACTGCAGCCCTAAGGGAGAGAATGCCAAAGAAAGCTTTAAAAAAAAAAATCAACTTGTGAGAAACACAAGTGCTTAGAAACACACATAAAAAAACCCCAACCTACTTACAAGGTAACTATTGCTAAGAGACCATTTATCACTTTACTCCACTCTACCCAGTACTAGATAGCACTATCCTAGGGCTGCATCTCCTTTTAAAAACAGTACCACTATTATATATATTAAAAAAAAAAAAATGCATATTTTTTCCCTTCTCATAAGTATTATGTTTTCTGCCTATTATTGCTTTACCACAAGAGACTGAGCGAAGATCAGATGTGACTGCCATAGGACAAAATAAGGAAATAAACAGAAAAAGAATCTCTTACAGCAGTAGAAAAATGCACCACCCTACCCACAGGGTTATGCAATTTACTTCTGTTGAAGAACATTAAGCCTACACAGTATGATGATAGCACCACTTCAGAGTTTCCTAAAATTATATCTTTTTTTTTTTTTAATTATTCCTTAAGAGCTTACAAGTGGAAAAATGACATAAGGAATACAGATTTTCATGAGCCAAAGGATATGAAACACACTACCAATGAAAGACACAAATACTCAGCAAAGCATTTATAAAAATAGCTATGTGGCATATCAAAATTTTGCTCACTGTGCAGAATGGTAAAAATTATGCCTTTCTAATATGTTCTTCCAGTCATACATTGATGAAATTACTACATCACAACCTATGCATCCCATACATCTCACTTTTGGCACCGTTCCACAGACATTTGCAGCTCAGTTTTGCAACTTTTGCATAACATTCAACCTGCATTTTCCAGCCCTGTGAACAAGCCGACTTACAGACACACCTCCTGAGCCCTGGTTCACACCCCCCAAGCCACGTCTGTTTGTGTGGCCAGTGTGCTTTGTGTTCGCCTCCAGAGGAAGCTGCCCGGAGGGATCACCAGGCTCAGCCAAGGGGCTAGAAGGGAGAACACTGCCAAAACCACAGCTACTACAGCAGGAATGGAGAGTGGAGAGGCAGTCCTTGCACTGTGTCGAAAGAGTGAAGGTAAAGAAACCAGCAAACGAAATCTTGTTCTTCACAGATTACCTCCTTAATATCAATTTCTTTAGGCAGATTCTAGGAAAAAATTACAGCAGTTCAATAAATGGATTCTCACACTTGTTTCAGCTGTAACTTTCCCCAAATTAGATCTTCCAAACCCAAAATTCTGTCCTGAAGGTTTTAAACTCATCTTGCAACCTGAGGCTGTTTACATCCTAGCCTCTATTTACCTGTAATAGTCAATGCCTACAAGAGTCAGTCATTAAAGCAACCACCACCTTCCATCAAAAAAAAAGCCCTTTTCACAGTGATCTTAGAAAATTATACCTGAAAACTATTACTATTTTTGACAACCAGGAAAAATGCTTTGTCCTGATACCACCAGAATTCTGTTGAAATTAAACAGCTTTTGAGTGAAAAACTGTATGAGCAGGTACCACACTGCACAAGGTTTTGTTTTCAATAAACAGAAGTTTAGACTTCATAATAAATAAAACATTTGGACACAAAGTTCAGTCATTTCAGTCGCACGGCCATGTATTTTCTCACATGAAAAGCAAAGCAGCAATCTTTTCTGTTTGGAATGTTGGTGCACCTTCCTCAGTCTCCCAGACAGAGCTGCCTTTGGGTGCCGAGGGAAACGCCCCAGCAGCAAAGCTTTTCATCCGGGACAACCTTTTGGCTGTGAACTCAAATACAGGGCTGCAATGAAAAACGCACTCCTCTCCTGCTTTTGACAAGTCCTGCCTTCACTCCTTACCCAGCCTAAATGTCAGCTGGCTGGGATTCGGGAGAGCCGGGGCTGCAAAGGCTTCCCGCCTGTCACCAACACTGCTCCGGGAGCCGACAGGCTGGTGCGACTTGTACCAAGCGCCAGCCTCGCCCGGGGCTGAAACGCGTCTCCTCCTGCACACAGGCGGCTCTGCCGGGATGCTTTAATGGGGTCCGGCAGCGGGGAGGGAGGCGAAGAGCAGAGTGAGAGACAAGAGCCCGGCCTGGGCGGAAAAACGCGCTCCTGTCACGGAGGAGACACCTCCGTGCCCAGCGGCAATTCCAGCTGCAGCATCTGCGTGTTGTATTCACAGAGCAGATGTTCGGCTGGATCATTAGGAGATGCCGGGAAGAGCGCGGCAGAGGGGGATTTCATCCCACTGCACTGCGTGGTGATAATTGCACATAATCCTATAGAAATCAGAACCTGCTCGGGGGTCTCTTGCCCCTTGCCACTTCTGCTTGAGTTTATCCGGTTATTCACAGAATTTCAGTGAATAAATTACATTTATTTATTTATTTTAATTTTTATTGCTTTGTCAGCAGCACTTTCAGGATCAATGCTTTTGTGAGCCTGAGACCCTGCTTATCTATTTATTTGTAAACAGACATTTACAAAAAAACTTTAGCAAAGGAAGTGTGTTTATGCAGGAAAATTTCTACAGACACTGCTAGCATCAGCATAAATGATTTAATGAACAATGTAGAAACAAATATTCAAGGTCATTTGGGAACATACAATACCAAAGCTGCCAGTTCTCCTGCTTTTACCTTGAGTCTTACAACATTTGAGAGGCTTTTTTAATGGAACAAACAAAAGAATGAAAATACTCCCCCAAAAAAATGCTTTAAGTGAAACAGACCGTATTAGTATTTGAATTTTCATTCCTTATGTGAAAATTCTCAGTTCTTGTGGTTGTGGGATAATGGAAAACTAAAATATTTTGAAATGCCATTATTTTAAACCAAATTGCATTTTTATAGGCCTGGTTTAAGTTTTTATTTTAAATTTTGAGAGCTAGGATAGAGTGTAAGGGTGGGACCAAATTCTCAAAGAGCATGAGAAGGGTTTGGGGGCCAAACTCTGATCTTAGACTGTTTGGGAGTTTGGCAGCAAAGTACAGGGGACATGTAGAAGTTTTGCTACTGTCAGTAGCAGAGCAGTCAATGACAGTACAGCTTTATTATTATATGCAATAAAACCATTTTCTTAACTGGAAGCTACCCCTTTCATAAAGGTTTCAGAGGTTAAACTCCCCAGCAAAATCAAATACAAGAGGAGACTGAAGATGACTCCTGCTGAAGGCCATTTAGACTATTCTACAAAGAAAAAAAAGACTGTCTGCAGAACTTTCTTAAAGAAATAATAGTACTTTCAAAAGGTTGAACTGTGGGCCGAATTACATAATACAATATATTTTGACATGCTTGTTGGGCAATTGCAAATGTTCCCTTGAGCCAAAAAGCTTTCTGCTCACCAACCCAAGCACATCTTCAAGGGAATGTATTTTGCACGTAACATTTGAGGCCACAACCCGTGAGGGGAGAAGACCCTCTGGACCACACTCTGCCAGCATCAGGAGGGCAACTCACCCAACCCACTGCAGCGGCAGCAGCTTCTGCCACCCTGCCCAAAGCTCTGCTTCCCAACGGAGGGGAAACCCCCCACACTGGGGCTGCCCCGGAAATCTAAACTAGGACACCAAAACAAGGATGTACAGGTGCATGTTCCTCAGGTGCTGCAGGGGCGACACCCTCTGTCAAGAGAGCTGGGAATAAGCAGGTTGGCAGCATAAGCACCTTCAGCCACTGCTGTTGGTAATCGAGCTCAAGTGTGACTCTTCTGAGTGCTGTTCATTTTACTATGAATGAGCCTGGGAGAAGGGAGCACTTGGATTGCTGCAGGTTATCCACCAAAACAGTTTGAGAGGGAAATGAAATCCAAGAATTGCTGATAACCACATCATCTGCCTCACATATATGCATACTGGGGGCAGCTGTGGAAAGGGGGCATTATGTGGCTGTAGCTCATCAGTATGCAAAAACAAATGCCTGACACTGTGTCCAGACTACCCTAAAACTTACTAGTATTTCAGAGCTTTCAAGTTTCAGTTACTACATGCAACCCACATACAAGTTCCAAGGCCAGGGAAGGACAAGCTCTCTGTTTTCCAATGATCATTTCAGCCCAAGACATGAAGGGCAGACAGGGAGGCTGTGCCTTGGGTATCCCCTGTGCTTGCCCTGGACAACACGGAGGCAGATCCTATTTGGGGTCTGTTCCAGCAAGATAACCAAGGAAAGAAGTTAATCCCCTTTAAAGAGAGATACAATCTGAGAGGTGCCAAGTATACAGGATCAATACAAAGACAGAAGTTTCCACAATGTCTTTTGCTACTTTCAAGCTTTTTCCATTGCCTGTGAAGGACAGAGGTGAAGACCAAGAAAGAAATGTAGGTCACACAGAAGCATCCTGCCTTCTCTGTCTGCACAGTGTTCAGTATTGCCCCACTGATAATGCTTTCAAAGTATGAAAGTCACTGCTCTTAAAAAAAAATAAATTAAAAAAACAACTGATTTTTTAGATTAGAAAGTTTCTGTTCACACTGAAGTGAGGATGCAAAAAGACCACTGGACTTTTGGAGTAAATAACATACCTTTTTTTAGAAAAATGCAACGAAACAATAATCAAGTCCACATTCTATTCTCTCTCCAAGATTTGCCCCAAATAACCAGGGTTTATCCATCCTGGCATACAATGCAACTTCTGTACCCAAAAAAGTGAAGTCTATTACACGGCCCCAGAATGCACAAAGGTTACAACAGTGAATCTGTGAGATCCACTACCATGACTGAGCCAACAGATAAATACTGAGCTGAAATGTTGCACATTCTTCTTTGGAGGGGACTTCTCCTTATGTCCATGAAGGAGACTACAAACATAAGCTGTTGCTGAGAAAGAGTTCATGTAAAGTGCAAGTTTTTTTCTTAGACTAGAAAAATTCTATTCCTGAGCAGGATTGACAGCACTGAAGGTAAGGGACAGCACAGAAACCTTCTTTATAAGGCTTTGGGCTTTTTCCTCTATGTACTTAAAAAGGACAGAAGCTAGGGAGAAAGTTTTAAACACATCATCTTAACTTGTTCTTCCTTATATATTGACTCTTCAGAAATAAATTAAGACAATCCCTCTGTTAAAAAAAAAAAAAAAAAAAAAAGCCTTTTTCTATTTTAGTTCAATATTGCTCTTTGATTGTTACTTTTTGCAAATGTAGCAATGGCCCAGTCTCAAAAGGGGAGAGGGAAATCACTTTCCCATGAAGGAAACTTTCAGCTTCCAGGAAGCCGTCAGAGAACTTCCTGAGGTCAAGTCAGCATGATGGAGCAGCAACTAAATTCTACTGAAAAACAAATCAACCTGCAACTTTGCTATGAACTGCAGTGGACAGTCAACATGAAGTGCAATATACATTACAATTAAAAATTACATCTTGAAGAACAATGCATATAAACTACGTAATTAATTCTTAAGCTCCTTGTCTTCTCTACAGTAGATGAAGACTTGGCTCAGGCTAGAAAATATCATGAAAATGTTTAAAAACTATTTCCATTTTCCATTACTTTTGCTGAGCTTTGCACAGCCCATTAGTCTTTATTTTCAGAGCCTTTATTTTCTTTGCTGCATGAAAGTGGCAATAGCTCAAGTTTATAGTGATATGTTGCCTCATTTCACTTCCTCACCTCTTGGAAATCAATGCAAATAGTTGTCTGACAGAACAGCAGCACTGGCTGTAATAAAAATAACCAGTGGCCCTGTCTGACAGAGTACAAGAGGCTAAAAGCACCAACAGGGAGCCCAGTCACTGGCAGTGAAAAGGTTAAATAATGGCCATGTAAAATCTAACTTGTCAGTCATTAATTAAAATCCAGAAGAAATGCCACACAGATGCAAATATATGAGAACTGCTTCTCCTGAAAAATCAACAGTAACACTGGTGAACTGTGGGGTTCCCAAAAATGCTGGAATATTAGCTGAGCTCCCCTGGGAATGATGCACACGCAGACCACCCCAGGATGCAGGTACCTGCATCTGCTCCTCACCAACTTCCTTGAACAAGTATGGATCTGTCTGCATCATTTGGGAAGCCCCATCCCTCATATGGAGAGATTGATCCTATAGGGGCTGTACCCCTGCACCTCTCATGTTCAGAGGCAAGTTATATATTCCACAGAGGTTCAGTATTTAATTTACAGGTATCAAAGTAGCAAATCCAAAGCTCACAAAGACCCAAACACAGGGATAAAGCAGGTAGATATACTTAAAGACTGCAGCTCTGTGCTTGCATTGGCTGCCTGAACACAAAAAACGTCAGTACCAATCAGTGATGTGGTGTACAAATGTTGATCCTTTTCCCCAAGATAAAGGCATTAGCAATTTCTGTCAAATCATTAAACAACATCTTTCCTGTGAAATGACAGGAATCCTTAAAAAGTCATTTTTAAAAGCAGGATCATTGCTACAGGGACAATAATATTTTAGTAACAGCTGAAGTCACTTTTAACTGTAAAACCAGTAACTGGTTAACAATTACCAAAGTGAGCAGCTGGTTTCTCAAAAGTAAGATGCACTGCCTGGAAGAAAGGGCATTAGTAAAAGGAAAAGATGCTGCTATTTCCAGATGGTGCCTGAACAGCACTGCACAAGTTGGTGGATCTCCTAATTTAAATCTCCAATGCATTATAGGAAGGTTTGGAGCTCACGATCCACAGTAATTAAAAGATTCCCTCTGAAAATATTAAAATAAGCCAAATAAGATGCACTTTTTCCTCTACAGCAATATGATTTTCTTGGCTGCCTTCTGCTGTGATTGTTCATGGAACTCACGTGCTCCATCACACTGCACCCAACAGAATGGCAAACATGGCTCTGGTAGGAAAGCAATTGAAAATCCTCCCTCCTTCATCCCCAAATGAATCTCATCTTTCTGACTTCTAATTTAACTCTGAACTAAACCCCCAAAAAGCCAATCTCTGTGACTCACTTTGGGTACTGCCAAGATATTTCTTGTCACTTGATTGCTGCTCTTTTTGATAAAGTTTTGTAAGATTCTGTTCTGCAAAAATTTCTGCAAGCTATTTCTAAAAACAGCCTCTAACAAAAACAGACCCTAATTTCTTTCCAACTACTCCGTTAATCCTTTTGGACATGTGTGGTCACTTTTAACAAAAAGAGAAAGGATGATGCCCTAACTCAGACAGGCTTTTCCTTTGTACCTAACACTGTGGAAACATTTTGCATTCATGTCAGTATAACTGAATATCTGGATTTTCAAGCTCTCAGACTAACCAGGATTTTAGGAGCTTTACTGCTACACTGTCAAACACATGGACTATACAGCAGTTTAGAAGGTTTTCCATTAATCTGCTCTATGCTGCTATTGTTATTTAAGTTAGATAATTCAAATGAGATAGGGATAACCAGGGGAAACTAATGAATATGGGGTATTTCTTAAATATTAAGTAAAGATATATGAAAAGGCATGAAGGAAGAAAGTGCTAAAACTGCCAGGTCATGCAGTGATTCATTACTCTTTTTACTCAATTAAAAGTTGCTCAGGTGTCAGAGTATCAGCATTAAGATCCAAGTGCCTGATGGAACCAAAAAGAAATCCTGACCATCCCAGGCTTTGCTTCAGGTAAGACAAGAAGTATAAGGTGAAAGTTTCTTTCCATAACATTCCTGACAGGTCACATATTGCACAAATCAGGGCAGTGCTTCAGCAAATGCCTTCAGTCAGATTTATGCCACTTCCAGGTACTTTTTCAACACATGCTCTTCCTCACTGTCAGGATTTACCGGCCTGGATGTCAGGACAAACATGGCCACAGAGTTGACATGCCACACTTAGGGAGAGGTGGTTTTCAGTCAGAGGTTGCTGCTTCTCTTTCATAGAGCAGGACAGTGGTTCAGTGAGCTGGTGACTTAATGGGTGAACCTGAACTTTACTCTGAGTACAGGAAAGAGTTACAGTAGGGATGATGAACATATGCAAAAAGCTCAGATGATGCTCATGACACTGTAAATTATGTTCTTGAATATCCATTTGGCTCAGGTACATCTACCTTGTGATTTTTAAAGTTCTCTCAATGAAAGGTGCTGCTTTGCCACCTTTTCCTCCAGGATCTGTCCTTCTCTGCAAGCCCCAAGAGGAATACTAGCACGAACTGTAGGACCTACCCTGCTCCCCAACAGCTCTCACACCACACCTACTGCAGCTCTATCTTGTAATGCTCCAGGGGTCCCAGGCAGGAGTGTGGATTGCCTACAGAGCAAAGGTGAGGGAGCACAGAGGGTTAATACAGGATTAAAGTTCACTAGGCAAAATTTAGCCAAGGAGCAAGTCTGTTCTGCACAGTCAAAGGGGCTGCCTTGAAAGAGCAGAGAAAAGCAGCTGAGGGGCGGAGGGGGAAAACTGAAAAATCAAGACAAGTTCTGGTTTCACATTTATCTATGGCCAATGCCAGATCAGACCTGAGCAGGAGAAGGAAAGCCCAAAATGCTCCTTTGCACCAGCCTAACAAGAGCAGAACAAGGTGAACAACAGTCCCTCAACCAGCTGGAGACTCCTCTGGCCCCATAAGATCCCCTGACTTTATGTCTGGGCTCAAAGGCAGGTGCTATTCTGAATTACCGTAAACTGAAGCCAAATGCTTTATTTGGAGGAAAGGACAGAAATGAGATTGTAAATTCTGGTCATAGTCTAAAGGTTTGTATTGTTGGCTTTCACATTCATTTGTTTTTCGTGGTTTTACCAAAAGTGATCTGAATCTTAAATAAGACTAACAATTAATTTCCTTCTTCATTGGCTACTGCTTTTTCATTAACAGGTGATACATAAAACAGTACAAGCAGTGTTCCTAGAATTCCAATTAAAAAACATTAAACAACAATTTTCTGCATGAATCAAAGATTTGCCATCTCAGAAATTGTAATTTCAATATGATAAATATGCTTCAGCCACAGTCCCCTCCTGCAAACTACCAGGCACCATATTTCTCACCCAAAAGCTTCTTTTTTTTGCAGCAGTTATTTAAAACTCTGCCTAGGCATATTAAAATGTTGACAATAACAAAAATAAATTTTGACAAGAGAACGAAGTATATTACATGACTTAATAGCATCAATCACAGGATTTCAGTTTGCAGCTATCAGAATGAGGGTGCATTGCTATGAAATAAGATGGTTCACTGGCAGTGCAAAATTTAGCTAGAAGCTAAAAAATTAATACTGCACATTTATCCCCATCGTAAAGACACAATGCCATAGCATAGCAGTGGATTAAAAAGGGAGCCTATATTACAGGGTGAGCCAGATGTGATTCAACTCTGTCTCCCTGTCTGTGACTTGTCTTCTACTATGAAAGCACAATTCTCTTATCACCTGAGGAAGGTCCTGAGCAACAGCATTTGCACAAGTATCAGCTCCATTTGTTTAGGGTAACCATTTAAACCAAAATACGGTCTGCTTTCTTCTTTTCTTCTTAGTTTACTTTTTCTTTTTTTAATTATTTACATAAATACATTCCAGCCTATTGTAAGCATAGCAAATCTCATCCCCACTGCCCTAAACCTACCATTATCACTTGAGTTTTGGTAAAGTTAAATGTAAAGCTCATCTTAGTTCTGGTCACTTAATACCATCTCATCCCAGGAGGGGACTGGAAGTGCTGACATTATATCCTGACTCTTGTTTTAAAACCATCAAAACATTTAATACATCAGTTGTATAAATCAGCCCTAATGCAAGCAAGACTAAATACTTATCTGTTGATCTGACAGTACTTTTATCTTGCTTTGCACAGCTGGAAACAGGTGTAAGAGCAGCAGGACAGGGATAAATCACACCTGCTGCAGCTGTACATGCTTCAGCACCTCAAATCCAGTGAGTGAGCAGCAGGATGTGCTTTTGAAAATTCGTGATATTTTTTTTAAAAGCCAACAAAAATACCCCCAAATCAATTATTTTTATTTATTTTATTATTTTTACCTTTTTCACTTTCTTTCTTAATGTTGGTCCCCAGCTTCACAGGGATTCAAAGTTAATGAGAAAAGGAGAAGTATAAATGAGACTTCTGAGCAATTCCCCAGCAGCACATCCAGTCAGGCCAGGTGTAAAAGCAGTAGAACCAGTACATCAATACTCCTAAAGGCAAGTCATACTTTCTGAATTCCAATGAGAAATACATTCATTTTTAATTAAATTCCTGTCTGTAGCTTTTGCTTTTTTGTAAGCTTTTTTGGTAAGCTATCCTGTTAACCACCTTCATTCTCATATATCACCATCATATGAAAAGAGATATGTGAAGAATCAGTAACAAAGTGAACTATATTTATACAAGTAATCTAGTCAGAAAAAAATCCTCAATTTAAATTTGACACTCAGTAGATCAAAACTGAGTAGATTAGAGACAGCAGGTTAAAACGGGAGACTGCACCTCTGCCAAGGTGAACTCAGGAAATCTAATTTACCAAGAACACCAGAATGGATGCAGTGCAATTATTGTAACTGTCAACATCAAAGTCTTTGACATCTCTTGGCACTATCATATGAAAAAATAAGAAATCTTCAGGAACTTTATTTAATTGTAGATGCACATTAGTCATGCTGTCACAACATGCCTCAGGGTGTGCATTCCAGTTATTTGAGAAATACCACGGCAAGCTAAGAAAAAGCAGCACTAGGGAGGCAACAAATATCTTCCAGTGGATCCCCTCAGCATGGCAAAGGGCTCTGAGGTTAAAAATAAATTAGCATATTTAGTCTTCCATAAGAGTTCAGGTGCTCTGTGCTGATTCAACCTCTGAGCTGACCCGAGCCAAGCCATGTTTGCAGAGGGATTTAGAGGAACTGTCACCAGTGATTTAACTACAAATTTCCTCAGACTCCAGAAGAATTAGTCCTTGCTGACATACCGTTTTTCTTCAGCTAACCTTGGTTTCTTTAAACAAAGACAAATAAATGCTGGGGTGAGGTTTGCACTGATGTTGAAATTAATGTTGCTTCCTACTTACAAGACACAATGCCCAAAAAGCACACCATTTATACAAATATCCTTAAGATAATACCATTCCCTTAGAAAAACAGGCAGAGGAGGAATCTGTGTTCAGTGATCAATGACTTTGCTGCTTGGCTACAAACAACCTCACAATTCAACAAGCAGGCTTCTCTGCAGACAAGCCATTTCTTTTTAAAAAAGAGCTAAAAAAACCACCACTGCATTTTTCAGGTAGATAATTTCTAATGTTTCCTTTGAGATGTTATTACATATTGAATAATATAGATATAGTTGCTAAAGTCAACTGCACTGCAACAACCTCATCAACGTCCAAGTGAGTCAAAGCACTATCAAGGAAGTTTCTATCCAAAATATCAAGTACCTGTTGTAACTGAGCACTAGTTTATTTATTTTTTAATAAGACACAAGTCAGTTACCCTAACCTTACCTTCCTGTGGTATGCCGATTTCCCCTCTTTACCTTCTCTGCTCTCTCTAAAAGGGTTTCAGACCCAGTCTTGCCTGCCAGGCATCCGAGGTAAGCTGCCATGAACCACAGACCTCACCAACACGCCAGTTTGGACCCTGATGGCAGCACACCCTCACCAAACCCACTCCTGCTGCAAATCACAGGGCAAATCCCATCTCCATGCTCATCCACAATTACTGGCTCGTGAACATTCCTGTAGAAAGGACATACTGAGCACTGACAAGTGCAGTATTTTCCATGAAGACATTTATCCTCTCCATGGGAACAAGGAGGTTTTACTGAATTAAGTTACTGAACTCTGTGCTCAACCAGCCTTCCCCTCCATATTCCCAACCTCGAAAACATAGTGAGAGTGTTGTGTGATAAACTGCACAGTCTGCCAATTCAGCATGTATTATTTATTTATTATAGCAACGTTTACAAACTTGGTGGACTAAATTCCACACCCAGAGCAACCTGCTTTCCTGAGCTCCATACCCCACCAACGCCTGCCAATTACAGTGACCAGGGATGTTAAGCCATTTTTACACAGATAGCTGAATTTGGAATTCCTGTCCCAAAATTAAGATTCCCAAATACATATTTTTCACCTATTTGGCCTAAAGTATATTTGTTGCTGAACACAGACACCTTCATTTCTAAGAAAATGAAAATATAAACAGAGGAAGCCAGAATTAATCTAGCATTCCTGTGGGATTTCTTCTTACCATGCCTGTACAGCGAGTTCACTAAACAGTAATTTAAAATTCTATGCATTAAAGATTTATATGGTAGCTTAGTCTCCAGCTTCTGAAATACATAAATACATAAATGCATTAACAAATATGAAATATTCTCAGAGATTTATCACAGCTCTAGGAGCTTTGGAAGTTCTTTTTGGTTTTTTTTCTCCTCCCACCAGCTCCACAAAGCCCAGATGAAGAGCTGCAAATCCCAGTTGCTAACAAGGGGGCTGAAATCCTCTGGTATTTCAGAGGGAGAGAGCAGCCAAACTTCCATGAAAAACATCACCAGGCCATGACTGAAGGTGATAAATATTGAAATACAGAAGACAGGTTCAGAAGACAACAGCAGGAGGCACTGAGGAGCAAAGTGATGGCATAGGAAAGAGAGCACCCAGCGGCGTGAACACATCAGGCAACACACACTCAACATCCAAAGAAAGGGCAAACTGCACAGGGGAGTTCTGGCAGAATGAAATCAGCATTAAAACCAAAAACAACACCAAAAAAAGGCAATCCAAAACCAAACCAAAACTAGAAAGCTTTGCTGTTTGTTTTAGATCATTCCAATTCACTCAAGACAATCTTGGTGTCTTGAAACCTGGTTCACTGATTTTCAAAGTGTAGGAAGAGCAATTACATGCATATATAAATATATATAGGTACAATATATTCTTCAAAAAAGAGGCTCAGTTTGCAAGCTACTCATCAACTGAAGTGCCTGAAAATAATTTTATAAACATCTAATAAGTACTTGGCATTTACAAGCTGCCAGGCACACAGCAATCAATATTTTCATGCAGAGTCTGGACATCTGCCCTCTGTGATCTGCCCTTCCAAAAATAATAAAAGTAAATTAAAAATAAATTTTAAAAATCAAAATTTATATGTTGTGACATATTTTTTTTGAGGTGGTTTTATGGGGTTATATAGCCTAAAAAAAAAAGTCCTGGGTACACTGATGCTCTGGGTAGATAACTGACTGTTTTTGAGAAAGGTCAATTAACACCAAGTACCAGTTTGTGGAAATAAATACACTTATTTCCAAGCATATGCTGGTCTAAATGATCCTAGAATTAAAACAAGGGCAGGAAAAAAAGCTAGAGAATTATTCCAATCCAGCTGAAGAGAATAGGGAAGAATTTCTTTTTAAGTAGTTCCATTAAAAACAAAGGTTAATTATTTAATCTATTAAAGCATTTTGATGCAAAAACCCCCATAATACCTTACAAAGAAATATTTCTGAAAATAGAGCATTTCAAATTTTCATTTTTAAATAAAACATTCTTTCTTTAGACCTGCTTAGAGGGTAAGTAATCTGAATGCAATTAAATGAAGGTTTAGTTAAATATTTTGTTGCATGTCAATCTGAAACACTTGTGGGAAGCCTGACTGATTTGAAATGGAGATGTTGGCAAAATTAATCTGAAGCAAAATACTTTTTTCTGGTTTGGCTGAAGTAAAACAAAACAAAACAAACCTGTCCTCAGTCACTCTGATTAGACTGTTTGCTGTCTTATAAAATGTTGTATCTTTCTCATTAGGTAAAGACAATTGAAATAATCAGTCTCTGAGCAGACAACCACATTTTGCTGTAAACAGTATTTGATGAAAAGGTTGAGCCTGGGACTATCATTGCTGTAGGTCTTGTAGCATCAGGAACGTGGAAGAGAAGTACCATCCAGGGAAGGAAAGGCCATGCACATCAGTCACACCTGTGGCCACACTTTCAAAACATCACCGTGTAAAAACACTTGGCATTCATATCCAAAGCCTTGCTCTGCCCTTGGATCAAATCCCAGCACCCTCCCTGTGCACTGGGGATCTGCATGGCAATACCTCCTGGAACACTTCTCAGCTGAGGACAGGAGTGAGAGGATTTGTGGCTCCCCTCAGCCCTGGCCCCTAAAGCACTCCCTATCCTACAATGTCTTACTAAGTAGTCCTGATTTTCCAGAGTATGTGTGAGGGAAGGTAAGGGCTTCAGATTGGTGTTTCAAGTCAACCCGCAAGACCCAACACAGAAGAACTCATACCACATTCTATTTCTGTTTAAACTGCAGTTCCAGATGCTAGACATGGTAGCAAACTTGCAAGAGCAATAAGAAAAAGGGCCAAATACCATTAATGAGGCAGGTTGTGCAGTCAGTAGACCATCAAGTTAACTCCCTGCTAAATATGTACAGGCTTTGAGCATTGTCTTTCCAAACACAACAACATGCCTCAGTCTAACTTAAACCACTGACCAGAGACCCTGCCACCTAGCAAAAAATGTGAAAAATCACTTAATTGCTACAAATGGGGTTTATAGGCAGCTTGTTTACACTTAAACAGACTCTCAGAAGGGCAATTATATATTTCTATATCTAAGCTCTCTGACTGGAAGGCTCATTCCAGATACAACTTATTAAAAAACCAAAAACTATGAAAACAGATGTGTTTGTACACCAGAAATAGAAGCAAACCATTCTTCAGAAAGGGTTAGGCTGAGAGAAAACAAATATTTTCTTCTGACAGCAGTGGAACAAAGTCACTGCATTTCCAATGAAACCAAGAAGAACCTTTTCTGCACACAGAGGGGCAAGTATTCACCCAGAAGTAATGTCACAGTACTAATTCCCAGTGGCTGGGATATTAAAATATCATAGCATTAACTGAGAGGGCAGAAAAATACACATTTTCCTAAAGTCTTCAAATGCCAGCAGATGAAAAAGTGCATCTCAGGACCTCACTCCAGAGAAAAGGAGTTTCAACAGGAAGACAAACAGGACAGGCTTTCTTTTCACCCTGCTGAGCCCATATGAGCTCACATCATCCTGGCTCCTTTAGTTTGACTTTGGTGACTGGATTCCCAAGCTGGCATAAGTGGTCTTGGACATGCCTGCTGACCATGCAGCAGGGGGAGGAAGGGGGACAATTTCCCTACTTGTCCATTTGAACACTCATTTTTTTCCCTAATTTAACAAGACAGTTATTTTACCCAGACCACAAGGGCTGGGGGGGGGGGGGGGGCGCGGGGTGGAGTATCTTCTTTCCATGACAAGAAGAGAGCTCTCCATGCACATCCACTCCTCTGGAATGTTCCCATGAAATCCCAGAAGAGCCCAAACACATGCACCTTTACACACCACTGCATCCCTCCAGCAAAGGGCTCTGTTAATTCTGCTGGGTTTAACAGAGCTTAAGCTGCCTTTCTGTGGTGTGCTCTCACCCGTCTGTTCTCCAGGGCAGACTCTGATTAACATTAAAACCAATACTGTGTCAAGAGTGAAGTCACAGCCAGACAGATCACACAGCTCTGGAGAGAAACGTTTTAGAATTCTTTTCCTCCATCCCTAGCTAAGCAGCCCAGCCTCTTCACAGCATCTGCTTCACACTGCAATGACCATTTCTCCCCTGCTAGTTCATGCTGCAAAACAAATTTCTCCTCTAGGACAGATGCTTTTCCAGCCTGAAACGCTACATATGTTCCTAAAGCACCAGTAGAAGCCCTTTAGCAAGCTGTCAGATTGGCCAAAACCTACGGGTCCCACACCCTCAGCAGGCATAAATCAGCCTGGAGTAAGAAAAAGTGAGGAAAATCACGTCACACCAATAAACCCTTACCTTTATTTCAGGTCTGGTCTATACAACCTGATGTCTTCAATCTAGCAGAAAAAATTCACCCTTTACTGAAAACAGGTCATTCCTTTGGGGGGACCACCCAGACAGGAGGTCCTTTTCAGGGTCTGTCTGGACAGTCCCAGACCAGGCAGCCCTGAGCTGTGCTGCTGTAACCTCGGGAAGAGCACCCACAGCACCTGCCCCTCCTGATTAACAGCCCTGCCCTCCCTTCTGGTGGCAAACATTTAAACAAGGCAGCTAATTATGGGAGTGGTTAAACTAGAGGCAAATCCTCCTCAGGGAGCAGCTGACTTTCTTGCCTGGATGAAGCCTACTAATAGGTTTAGTAGGTTATTATTAAAAAGATTTTCTATGTGAGAGATTTTCTTTATAATCCACAGTCCCAGGGAACACTGAAAACACACTTTTCCAATTAGTTAATAACCATAATTTTATTTTTCAAACTGCATAAGTAGCCACAAGATGATAAAAATCTGCATTAAATGACTCACATATACACACACCTGCTTCTACAGAACATCCCACAGCAAACTGCTGCAGAATGAGTACAGAAAAATGACATTAAAGGGAATTATAAGTGTCAGAAGCCCAATTTTACTCTGATTCAAGATAAAGAAAATTTACAGGTCAAACCTCTAGATACTTAGAAGGTCAAGTACATTTATATTTATCACCTCCCCCATTTACTCACCAAAAGCTGGGTATTGCTTTTATCAGTCAAAGAGCAAAGTGATACAAATTACAATATCATATATTCTTATAAATGGCAGCACATTCTTTTGTAACTTTTTCAAAAGTATATATTTCTTGCATGTATTATCACCATGAATCCACAGGCAATTGCAGATTGATAGTCCTGAGAAAAACACCTCAAATTCCTCAAAAAAAAAGGGAAAATATATAAAACATATGACAAATGAAAAACTCAGATGATGATTAAAACTTTGTTCTTGCTTTTCAGTTTATCAGGCATAATGTACACAAACTCATTAGGCAGTAGACTTGTTTTCCCATCATCATTAATACATCTGCATGACTCCTTAGCAAATTAAAAGTAATTTAAAAACTCATCTGCCACTTGTATTGGGAAAACAATACAAACAGAATACTTTAGAAACTGCTTTTCTGGAGAGAAGTTGCTTCGTTTTGGACATGCTGATTGACTGTTGTGTACACACACAGGCCTAAGAACGCTCCACTCTGAAGCACAAATACATCTTGACCATGTTTTACATTTTTCCTAAAAATCTGCAGCAACTTAAAGCCAAACCAATCCACAAAACTCTGAGCTGAAGGGGTTATACAAATAAGAGCTGTCAGCACTACAAGACCATCCCCTCTGCCTTTTGCTCAAGTATCAGTTCATCAGAGCAACTCTGCAGCAGAGCATTTCCCCCAAACACAGAGACCAGAGAGGACCTGCTCCCAGGACCTTCACCTCTCCAGAGCAGCTTTGCTGAACGCAAAACGGACAACTGGTGCTACTGAGGTGCACTGATTTGTCGTAGAATGAGAAGATAAGGAGTAAATTCTAAAAATACATACTGTGCCAGATGACTCATACCCATTGCTGATCTCCTGCCAAACCTTCTGAATACTCCCTCTCCCCTCATATATCTGACCCACTCCTGTTAATTCCTTTCAAGACAGCTCCTTGTACAGGGCACAGCCCCCAGTGTGGCAGACGCTGTGCTCTGCCAGCCGTGCTGCGCTGGCACCTTATGGACACGGCAAGGTCACAGAATAGCAAACACACATACCCTGCTGTAACCACAGCTTAACACAGACTGGAGCGAGGCTTCAGGGCAGGGCGATTTTAAGATGGTTTTATTTTAAAACAGAACTCATTCCTCTCTCTCATCTCCCCTGACCCACACCCCCATGCAGGCTGAGAGGAGTGTGCCCAGGCATGTTGCCCTGCCATCTGCATGAGGCTGCCCACAGCAGCACCCCATCACACTCCTAAGGTGTTCCCAGGCTGTGGGTGTGCTTTTTGGAGCAGACACTGGGCTAAGATTTATGTGTCTCTGTCGACTTCATCCTTGCTCTTCACCTTTCTGTAATTACCTTTTGATGAAGAGCTCAGTGATTCCCCATTTGCAGTTATGTCCTCTGTTTTAGTCTGGGTGACTTCCTCCTCATTGGGGTATCCTGAAATGTGTTTCAATCTGACACCCTTTTCTGCCATCTCTTTCATTCCTTCTGCACCCAGACACCTCCACTCTCACACCAATCTCACCATTCCCACCAAACCTCTCTGCAATGGAGTGCCCTGGAAATGTGGTCTCTGGGCTTCACAGTTTTAACTGGGTTATCCATTACACAGTTTGCTTGAGGTCACTTGATGCTTTTTCCAACACAAATCCTAAAAAAGCAAGGAAATGTCACACACAAGTGGAACATTTCTAGTAGGTGTTTCACCTACAACAGGGATTTCTCTGTCATAAAGAACTTCCTTTTACCCCCCACAAGACATGAACACACAATATGCAATAAAACATTTTTACTAATAGTATGACACCCTTTAATAATTACACTGTCAGCAAGATCAGCATGAAGGAGGACTGAGCGTGAGTGAGCAACTCTAGTGAGCACCTATTTGGAGAAGGATGGAGTGATAATAGTCTTATAAATGGATTGCCAATTAGACCAAAATGAAATGAACTTTACAGATTTTCCTTAGCTATTGTTCCTTTAATGGGCTGCCAGACTTACAGGCCATACAAAGGCAGGTTTTCTGTGAAAAGATGCTGCCTTGGAGAAGGGCCTTAGAGTATTCCCAGACAGAACAAGCAGCTGTCATGAAAAGGCTTCTATCCTGCCTCCTGAGACTCTGCAACACAACACAGAGATTAACAAGAGCATTGCCTTCACTGACAGAAAAAGGATCTGGTGGCTTCAAGACAAGTATAAGCTAAATAAGTACATACTTTGATTACAGTGAAATTAATGGAAATATAAAGTGTTAGTAAGTCTGAATAGCTTCTCTCAAAGATATATCTGATGTTATTTGACAGTGATTTGAATATAGGAAGCCTGAAGGAGAGAAAACCAGACACTCAGTGGCAAAGCAACCCTTCCAGTCAAACACTAAACTTGCAATCCCAGCTTTAGAATACAGATTCTAAATAGATTTAGTTTCAATAATAATAATAATTTGGTTTCAACATTCAAAAAATGTTCTTCACTGATAAACACAATGAAAATATACTGTGACCCTCATACAATACAAAAGAATTGAATAGTGACATTTAAGGTATGTAAAAAATGAATGACACTTCAGTGTTTAATAGACTCACAGAATATGCCCAGCTGGAAGGGCTCCACAAGGATCACTGTGTTCTACTCCTGGCCCTGCACAGGACCATCCCCAAGAGTCACATCATGTGGCTGAGTGTTGTCCAAACACTTCTTGAGCTCTGTCAGCCTTGGTGCTGTGACCACTGCCCTGGAAAGTCTGTTCAGTGCCCAACCACCCTCTGGGGGAAGAACCTTCTAATATCCAGCCTAAACCTCTCCTGACACAACTTCAGGCCATTCTCTGGTCCCCACAGAGCAGAGATCAGTGCCTGCCCCTCACAAGGAAGTTGTAACTGCAATGAGTTCTCCCCGCAGTCTCCTCTTCTCCAGCTGAACCGACCAAGTGCCCTCAGCCGCTCCTCACACGCTTCTCCTCAAGGCCCTTCACCATATTCATTGCACTCCTTTGAATTCTAATAGCTTAGTGTCGTTCTTATATAGAAATTGTTCCATAATCAGTGCCTAGTGTTCCCTTACCTTTTCCATATCCTGTAATGAAAATTCAGTAAGAAATAGAAGCATTCATCTATATGCAATACAAAGCTCGTAATTTCATGAAGTGATATTTGAAAATATAAGCTACTATTACAAAATCCTGATGCAGGATCTGCCCTATTTCACAAAAACACCTGGCTCAGGAATGCCAGGACACAGCTGGCAGCTTGACTTCTCAAAGATCTCACAAGTCACAGGACACACGCAACACCAAAGGCAGAGCCTTCGCTCAGCCCTGGTTTTGAATAGCTCAATGCCATGTTCTCCCTTTCTGTTATTTTTACTAACATAACATAAAGATTTTGTACAACAGTGCTGAATGTATAATCAAAAACTGAAACCTGATGTTATAAATGTTACTCAAATTGGAAAGTCAAGTATTCCAAAATTAGAAAATGTTCCTCTTACAACAGCCTTTGATTGCAGACCCTTTCCTCCAAATCCTTGCCTTATTCAGCAGAGGGACTGGATAGCAATCAGGAATTAAGATATCTGTTCACTTTATAATCATCTCCTTCATACCATATATTTGCCATATTTCCTGCATGCACCAGGTTTTAGTCATGAGTTCTTGTTTCATGTTTGTCGTTGAGGATGCTGTCCCTAACAAAACTGTCTCATCCAGTCCCTAAATGGAAGAAAAAAGATGAGTTTTTACATCAGGAATCTGAGGTACAGGAAAAACAGTGCCAAAATTCATCAACCCCTTGCTGCTTTTGGATATAAACTTGGAATCCCAAGGACCTGATTTATCCAACTGTATTGAACTTGGGATGTCAGAGTCCAAAACAGATACTAATTATTCATTTTCCATACTGTCTTTTGAGGAAAGCAAGTATATTCTGACAGGAAAACATAAATAGAAACATAACTGACATATGTACATGGTATCAGGAAACTAAAGGGACTCAAAACCTGTGCTGCCATACATTTTTCACATCATTACTAAGCAATCTACATTTTTCTCTCTCTGGTAACATCCTGAAAGACCCTTTAATTCATACCTTTCCAACTAAACTCTGAGCACCTGTGTTCATGCATTTAGATTTGAAAGCTGCTGCTCTTCTTTCAGACTTGAAAGATGCAGGAGGGCTTGTGTACCTAAAACATTCTGCCAACTCTCCAAGTTTTTCCTCATAAAACATCTCCTCTCCTATAAGTGTTGTCCTGCTTGTAACCCTAAACCATCCCAGTTGTGGCAGTGCCACGAACAAGGGGAGTTGAAACAGCACAAAGACCATCACATAGAAAAAAAAAAACTGTGAGATGACCTTTTTTTCATCCATCCCCATGAGAGGTTTTGTATATGCTTTATGGACCAAAGCATCACCAAAACATGTACAAACGCTAAACCCTAAGAAAAGCAAAGATGCAGGGAGTGGTATCTGAACTCACACTTATCCAGATCTGTACACACAGCAAAGCCACAGACTTTTCACTTTCAGTCTGTAAATTACAAAACATCGAAGTCTTACTGCAAATGACCCTAGGATTTGCATTTTCTAAAAAAAAAAAAAAAAAAAAAAAAAAAAAAAAAAAAAAAGGCTTAAAAGTGTCAATATGGAGACCAATATGTTCCACAGCTATTTCCAGTGGAGTTGCTGCAAGATGGATAGGTGTAATCATTTCTGCTGAATTAGGCAAATATCAGCTATTGATTGCAAGGGGTTAAAAATAGCTGAATCAAGTCATTAAAAAATCATTAGTATTTGTATTTTCCTTTGTTCCTATTGAATGTAACAAATATCTCATTTAGCAGAAATATTCACAGTTAAGAGATGATTTCTCTGCAGAAGAAAGTGAGACAAATGGCGTATTTTTAGGAAATGCTATTAATTTACAGAGTGGGTTTTGATGTGCCTCTGATTATCCATATTTCTGGCTTGCCCACAGCAACAGAAATCAGTGCTTTCCTAGAGGAGTTTAACTTGATATGTGTGCTTCATTTTTCATACCATTCAGCACTAAACCAGCAGGCATGACTGTTATCCTTCTCTTCAAAAGACTTTCACACGTCCAAGAAATATTTTCATTTAAATACTACAAAGTGTTTGTGAAGTAGTTCACTTATAAGCCAACAGCATATTTGGTACCATTAAATTAAATGCAGAGTTACCTCTGCTTCACACCCTGAAACCAAAAGAGTTAGGATCAAAGCAGGGGCAAAGCTGCTGTATCAGTCACTTCCACTGAGTCAAACTGGTCAGATTTTATCTGTCATAAATCAATGTAAATCCACTGATGGTCAAAGCATGCCAAGGGAAGACCTGTCCACTTTAATATTGTTTCACAATCACTTAAAGAAGTGCATAGTCTTAATGGAAACAAGTGCATCACGTTCTGCTGCAATTATTTAGCATTTTAATGATTTTGTTACATGTGATCAACTTACTTGGAAAGCATTATTTTTAAGATAGAATTTGTGATTCCTCTCTGGAATTGAGTTAAATGTTTTAAAAATAAAGTAGAGTGATTCCTTTGGAGCAAGTGCTGACTGCAGTACTTGAGTAGCACTGATGGCAAGCCTGGTGTGGTTGTAGTCCCTTTCTACTCTCGGAGGGGGGAAAGGGGGGGAGGTCGTGCTCAGCCAAAGGGAGCTTTCCTGAGCCAGAGCTGAGGGAAAGCAGGTAGGACAGGCAGGCCAGGAGGAGATGGGTAGCATGTAGGTGGTGTGTGCAGGCAGGGAAAGTGTGAGAAAAGAACTGATGCAGTGGCATCAGAAATTATGCATCCACACATTCTATACAAATCATTTCCAAGCACAAGTTATGCTTCATAGATGCAGTGTGACAGTAAAGCCCTAAAACCAATCTTACTGGGTGGACAACAATGAAATAAAAAGAGAGATTCAGACTTAAATTGGCAAGCTGAGAAAGAACTAAAGTGCTTCCTGACATTGGATGATAGATTTATTATTAACTGAAAGGATCAAATGAATTCACCTTAAAAAAGAAGGTGACAGAGCATGTGAGAAAGTCTTAAAAAAATTCCTACTCCTTCTCAGAAGGAAGTAGACATTTTCACAATATGTATAGGCATAATACAAAAAATATTAAATAAAGCTATTAAAATATTCATTATAGAAATACAAGCTAAATCAGAATGTGAAGAGACTCAGCTTTTCCTCTAAAAATGAGGCTGAGAGATGAAGATTTTCAGGGCAGTATCTTGGTTTGCATTTTGACAGTCAGAGCAAGCAGATGTTCACCTGCATATTACCAACCAAAAGTGCACATGTTGCAATTATATTCCACTTAGAAAGGTGTTTTTTAAGTGGCTGTCTTGAAAATTCACTTACCTGCATCAAAGTCACAGAAGGCTTTAGTACTGCAACAGCCTCTGCAAATATAAAATCTTGCCCTGTTGTTGTATCAGCTCCCTTCAAATCTGAGACTCATAAATCAAAACTCTGATATCTTTTCTACAAACAGGCCTTAATTAGGCATGTAGTAGTTAAATCAGAGATCAAAGACACTTTCATTTTTTGTATCCTGTATATTCAGCACCCAAGGGAATCTTGTGAGAGATTCCTGCAAATCTGAAGTGGATTTGGGACTCCAGGCCTCAGCTTTGGACAATAATTCATTGTGTAAGCCTCTGGACAGTATTTAATCTCTCCATGTTTTTGTGCTCCCCTTGCAGTATGTGTAAAAAGTGATCATTTTGGAGGCAGTGGTCTCATTTGCATTATTTTGTTGTTAAGAGAAATTCCATTAAATTCTTCAATAAAGGGATGACAGGCATACTAGGGTTTGGCACACATCATCGTAGCAAACCTTTACCTGAGTAGGCAGAAGAGTGAGGTATTTCAGATCTGAGAAGAGTGAGGGTTTATTAGGTGAGTGAGTCTGCCAGCTAGGCTGCCTGCCTTGTGAATTAGAGACCCTTCCAATGAGGGCTGTGATAGGGCAACACAGCAAATGAGAAAGATGCAAAAAAGAAAATCCTAAATCTGTAAAAAAATTAGTTTTCTGATTAGTTACTGTAGAAACACTGATGCATAAAAATTCACAAGCACAAGACTCAGATCATGATTGAGAAACTTTCTATTTACCAGAATGACCCAGATGATCAGTATAGCAAACACTTCCATGCAGTTCCCTGGAAAACAGCTCACGGTAGTAAAGAAGGCACAAAATAAACATATTTTATAGGAAATTCACTCGCATCACACACAGTTTTAGAGCTGCTATTATAAATCCACTGCAAACAAAGCTCCCGTCAGTCAAAATGAATCTGCCCAAAGCACCTAGGATTTGCAGGAGGTTATAGGAGGTCTATCCTGATGGAATTAACAGCCTAAGTCTTTCTCTCAGATATGTGACTCAGAACACTTGTATCATCAAAGAATGTAAACTGGGTCTTTGAAGCGGTCTTCCTATAATGAACCTCACTGCTTTTTAACCAAAGGGTATAGAAACTGCAAAATACAAAAATTTTAAAAATTGGTGTTCAGTTGGACCCTTGATGCTGTGACTGAGGCAACAGTATTCATTGCTCTGGATAAAAGAGAGCAATAATTTAGTATTGGAAGGCAGGGAAAAGATTCATTTTACAGCATGCATCATAGAAGCAACACTTCAGTGATTTCTTTTACGACCTCAAATAATTAAATGTTGAATACGTAAAGAAATAGCCCCTTTTAGATTTCATTTTCAAAGCAAGTCTGAAATGGCTATTTTTTGGGGTTGCTGTAATGTAATTTTTCCTGAATGACAGTTGGTGATGCTACTGACAAGTGATGGAGTCAACATGCCTGTCAAGAAGATGCAGATCTTCTTGTTTCCCTCCAATTCCATGGCTAAGAAAATATTTTTATTGAATAAGCTGTTCTGGGCAAAGAGTTCTTAATTTTCTCCCCTTCACTGCCAAGCAAACCCTGCAGATGGCAATGAAAAGCAATGAGTTATGAGTCTGGAGCCCACCAACCATAAGATCAGTTGTGCAGCAGGGCTGGCCTGTTCAGGCAGAGCAGGAACCGTAATTCATCTGTACTCCCAGCCATTCAGGCACAACGCTCGCAAGACACTATTTAAAAGTGGTAAGAAAAGGAAGCATTTGTGCTTATCTATTCTGTGCAGGAAAAAATTCTACAGCAATAGAAGACATGAAAGACAGAAAGTTGTGCTAACACAGACATACTATGTCCCATGAGCACAGATTAACACCTCGGGTAGCTGGTGAGTGGGAAGTTGCCTAATAGGCGACAGCCCGTGAGTTGGTAGATGTGTCACTAGAGCTACATCAGCAACTCCGTAATGAAAAGATTAGATATTGGTTACATTTTGTCAGTCTTTCCCAAAGGACTTATAGCTCCATTCCTGTCCCCAGGCTAGTACATAATCATCATCCAGTCAGAAAATCTGCATTATGTGGTGCACTGGCGTGTATCCACAGTGGGATGGAGAAGCCTGTTAGTCATACCACAGAAAATGCATCTGTAAGATGAAAGTAAGTTGTGAAAGGACTTGTGAGTTAGGAGCAATAAATAAAATGGTTGTTCTGTTACCAAACACTTATTCATTCTTCTAACCTCTCTACATTATCAAAATTACTATTACAGGCAACAAATGCAGAAGCAGCATTAGGTAATACCCTCTCAGACAGCATAATAATGTATCTTTCTCATCCTATGCTGGCAGCAGGAGAAGGTCTGATTTTTTTGTCCAGAGCAATGAATTTGTCAGACTATCCAAACAGAAATGTATCACCAGCTCCATGGTTTTCTTTACAGCCCAGATTTCTTATACCAGTTCTGTCAGCCCCCTTTCCATTATATTTGAATAATTTATTTTTTTCTCCACAAAAACCTTTCTCCTGTTGTTGAGTGTTTGCAGGGCTGATTTAATGGGCTGTGCCTATCCCAGTCAGATGTTGTTTTCTGATAACTTCTGAGTTAACCTCCAGAAGATGCACTGCTTCTGTCAGTTTGTAAGGTATGAGAACAGCTGGTCTAGGAGATGGTTCTTCAGATAGCAAATGATTTTTAGTAAAGCTAATACCCCCAAAAAAGTGGTAGACAGGACACAGTAATATTTTTCTACCTAGACAAAGCTTAGGACTCAGAAAGTGCTTCTGAAACACTGAGTGTTTCCAGTGACTGGAATATCCTTAGAATGATCACACTGAAAACAAATACATGTATATATAAAATAAAATACAGAATGAGGCCAAGAAATTTAACAGCTAAGCTATTCCACAGTACAATGACTATTTAAAAAGAAGCAATAACCTATGCTAGCATTATGACAAACTGTTCTTATGGTCTAGTGTAGTGGGACTGCTAAACACAGTTCAACTTAATTTTGAGGGTCCAAGTTTTGTACATTTTTCCTGTCCCATTTCCAGCACTGGATTTTTTAAATTTCATATAAAGCATTCGCAACACAGAATTTCTTAGGACTTTCTTGTTCTTCCACAACCACACTACAATTTATGTGCCATATTGTTCTATTTCTCACTTAAGTGCCTCAGATTTTCTTGCAATTTATTATAGTTATAACAAACTCTAAAAACAGTTGACATATTAGAGTGTAAATGTATCTACTAAGGGAAAAGGATTTGCTATAGATGTTATGAGTGACATCAGATGATAAAATTAGGCTTTCCTTCGTCAATAAGGAGTATCTGCCACATGCTCTACAATGCTCTGAGAGTAACTGAGAGTGAATCAGACTACAGGGTCTGTAGGACATTTTACAAAAACAAGATGAGAAACAATTACCACTTTTGCATACCCTGGCGAATGAAGTTTGAGGTTCCATACTGCTTTACTCCCAGAAGATGCCAACTCAAATACAACTGCGGTTCAAAAAGATTTTGCACCACTAGGGAAGGACAACCAAGTCCTATCAAGGATTTCCCAAGCTCTGAGTAAGCTATAACATTATTACCCCTCACACTAAAATCAGCAAGTATTGTGAAATAATAATGTGTAAATTACATGAGGAAAAAAAACAGTTTTGGGTTGCATTAAACAGTTAACAAGTTTGATCAGTCTTTTCAGAGAACATTTTGCAAAGTGTACCAAAAGGTTCAATGTTTCTTCCCACAACCGTGTTGGCTGAAATTCCCTGCTGCCAGCAGTTCATCCGAGAACACACTGGTTTGGAACAAGCAAATAACAAGTGACAGGTGTGACTCAGCCAGCTCTAACTAAAACTGAAGCAGTACAGTAGCTATTGACAGATTGAGGAGAAAAATGGGAGAAAGCAGAGTTATGGTGATGATCTCAACTTAAGAGTCCCAGGGATGTTTACACAGTCAGCAGATTGACTGTACAGCCAGGTCTAATTCACAGTAGGGCTATAGAAGCAAAGGAAAGCATTTGTAAGAGACAGAGAATGACAAGGCTATAGCAAGATACTCACACTGTGCCTGACTGCAGGGCAATCAGTGCTGGCCAGTAATAATGCCATCAGCTGTCACTAGCAACTAGCTCTATTTTATTTCTAATGTGAAATTGGAACCTTTCAGATGTACACAATGAAAACCCCTGATGAATCTTAAGTGTTAATGGAGTCCACAGTACTAAGTTGCCTTTTCAAAAGAAGTCTAGCTGGAGAAATTCTTGATGCAGCTTGAAAGGGACAACCTGATTAGGCTGGAGGATTGCTTGTGGTAGTCAGCATCATCTCGTGTTTTCTCTGTTGCCTAGTGGAGTTCTGACGATTCATGTAATTTTGTTCCTACCTACCAACTGATTCGATGTTTCAGTTGATTTAAGAATTACAACTGACATATTTTATCTTGTCAAAGAATGTTTGCCTCTCAAGGAAAGTCAGAACTGGAAGCAAGATACCAGAGGGAGATTACTTCAATGATCTTGGAGCAGGGAGACCTGCAGGGTGCAAAACCCTTGATACCACTTGACGTCCAAAGGACAATAGCAGGACGGAAAGAGATATGGAAGGCAAGAAAAATGACAAATTAAAATGTAGACCTTCAGTCCGCTCATGTGTGCCATATCAGTAAAGAACAGATTTTGACCAAGCAGACCACTGCTGTGCAGTGGAGAAGAGCTACCAGAGCGGTGACCGATGTGAGATATCACTCACTGCTGCCACAGGAAATAATGGCTTCAGGAAACTGCAATACACCAAAAAACTCAAAACAGCACAGGTGCTTTGTGTCCTAAGATCACTCACATTAGGAATGCACTGTACTTAAAACTAAAACTTTGGAGAGGTTCCAGAGTGGGTGCCTGGAAGTACCTGTGGGCTGAATCCTGTGAGCAGCATCACAAAATGCCTGAGCCCTGCAGAGCCAATTTACTGCAAAGCATTTTGCTGCAAGGCAGCATTAAGGTCTACTTCTCTCCCCTCTCAGTTTTGCTGATAGTAGTTTTTATATGCTACTGGATCACTCTGTGTAATGCCTCATGTTGGAATCATTAGGAAACAGTTCAGGTTTTTCTGCATTAATGACTGACACAATAAACTGTGTCTTAGTTATCTGCTCCATTGTCAGAGCTTGTAAATATAAATTTTCAAAGCTGCCTTTATTTTTCACTACCTTTATTTCTAAAGGTTTTAGCCAAATCACACAGGGACACTTCCAGTGTAAACTAGAAACTTATTTAACCAGGCTATGGAATAATTCTGATATGTGGATGGATGGTGAAAATGAAGCTACAAGACCAAATTTTACTTCCATGTAGCTGCATAGGATGCAAAGTAACTTGAGCTAAACAACTAGGAGTGGTGTTGAAGGGCTGAATTTGAATGCACACACTGATTATTTTGGGGGTTGGACTATAAAACTGTACTTTTTTTTTGGTCTAATCATGTATAAAAGCTGAGTCCGTAACAATATAATCATATATGCCCAGTCTCAGATCTCTAATTCATTCCAGCAGTTCTAAAATCATACCGTCTCCACATCTGATATACCCATCAGGGAACCTTGGGTTTCAAGCTCAGATCTTGTCCTGCTCCCTTTGTCCTCACACAGGAGGAAGGGGTTGATGGCAGGATGGGATCAAACACTCGCAGGGGCAGCACTACTAACAACTCACAGTGCACCACATGTACACCACACAAGCATAACTTTAATTCTCTGCTCTGATGCAGGACCTGAATATTGCCTTCTGGGAATGAAGCAAACCATAAACAGATATGTTAAATGTAATTTTTATATTAATTTCAAGAACCACTAAGGAGGGATTCTTTTCTTTGCAGCAATTCTGTGATTTTAAGTTTCACACACAGTGCCATTTTGTTTTGCAGGTGACCTCCAATCTTGCAAAGGTTTTTAGGTGTGTTGTTATAAATTTAAGTCTGAAATGACCTGACCTGCTTAATTAGAATGTCTAATGGAGTTTAATGGAACAATTTAGTGCTTCAGATTTTTTCCTGCAAAAGGTTCCTGATTCCTCAACACTATAACAGAGACATCTAAACTCAATTTGTATTTATAATGCTGTATAAAAAAAACTTCTGCACAATTTGGTCACATCTACAAAGCCCATTTCCCACAGGTGTATTCATTTAGTGGAAACCTTGCTTTTTTTATTTGACTAATACCTTCCTGGAAAATCTTTAGTCTCTCTCCCCATGCTTTGTTGGGGGGGAATGTATTTGGTAATCTCAGGTCTTCACAAATTGGTGGGCTTGGTTTTGCTGCAGAGCAGCACCTGTGGTGGCTGGTGCATCGATTGAAGAAGGTGCAATGTTCATTTGTGTCACACAGGGGCTCGCTCCTGACAGGGGAAGGAAAAATGAGTAGGTGGTCCGTATGTTCCTGAACAATCTTTAGATCAATTCTTTCTTGCTGGCAACCTTCTGTAGAGGACACCACCTTAGACAAAAGCTTCTGTTATCGATTTTTTCTACCTCTACCTTCTGCTGTCTACTGTTTTCCTAAGCCTTTTTGAAGCTGTTGCTTCATTTTTGCCTTCTTCCAAGCAAGGCAGCAGAAGCCACGGCTGTTGTGGCTGAGAACAGGTCCTGGTGCCACACAGGGTGTTCATGGCTGAGACTATTGCTGACTGCACAATAAAATCTCTCCTTCCTGAAGAGGTTTTGTAAATCATTGCCTCAGATACTGTGCAATGTTGAGGCACAGTTATAGTGCTGGTTTGTTATCAATGGCAATAGGATCGAAAAAGGAAAGAGAACAGCTCATTTTTGGCACAGGGCCTTTTAAAAGAAGTGTTAGAAGGTCATTACTGGCATGGTAAAGGGCCCCTCTGAAGTCACACACAGATACAGCAGTAACTGTGGCACTGTTCGACAGAAGACACAGGGGACACTCGTCTCTACCTGTTGGTCTGTAATCAGAATGCTGATGCTGTGCCAGATCATGTCGGTGAGACCTCTGAGCAGTGGATCAGCTTCCACTCATGGATCTCACACACCAGAGCATGGTACACTGGGATCCTGCTCTGCACCATGGAGTGCTTTGCAGGAGCAGGCTGGTAGGGGGAACAGGCAGTCCTTGTGCTGCATGGGCAGGACCTAGAATTGTACACCAATACAATGACTCCACAGATTATCTTTAGTAACTATTCAAGTACTAATAGTCATTCTTTGAAGCCCTTGTTCGGGAGAATAAGATCATGGACCAGATCTGTCCCAAGAGACACGAAGTTATTATGAAGGCATTTGGGTCTGAAAGTACCCACAGGTCCTGTAGAACAGACCCTGGCACTTCATGGCTCCAGTTGTGTACCTGTGGGGTAACTGGAAGGGAACACCTTAGAGAAAGTCACACAAAATGGATGAGGCTGGCAGGAACCTCTGGGGATCACTGAATCCAGCACCGCCCATAACAGCAGAGTCAACCAGAGCAGGTGGCTCAGGGCCATGTCCAGTCAGGTTTTAAACATCTCCAAGTGTGGTGACTCCACAGCTTCCATAGGCAAAGCTGGAGTGTTTGACCACCCTCACAGTGAATGAGGCTTTTCTGCCAAAGAGAACCATGCTTTGGCACAATGAATAAGCTGAGGCTGTAAACTATTTTTTTATGGTAAGTTACTATGAAATTTGACAGAGAATGACCTGGTTTTTATAGAACTCATAAACGACCCTATAGGAATTCACAGAGTGCTCTCTGCTGAGCTATAGAGATTTTAAAAAGAAGTTTCATTTCTATAAAATCCACCAATTCAACCCTTCTAAAATTCTACAGGCCTATTCTCCTGGGGTTCGTTATCCCAGGAATCCAGGTCAAGAATGGTGTTCACCTACCACTCACTTTGAATCTCAGACTAACTGGAATAGATGCTTCTTCACAGCATGTTCTGCAGTTGAGCAGATGCCCTGACCAGCATCAGTGCTACCACTGCAAGCACTGTAGGTGATACATTTTTATTTCAATAATGAATGAAAACAATCTACTCTGAGCACAGCAAAGTGCCACTAGAGAATTGTTCATTACAAACTAGACATTTTCAAAACAGATGTAAAGTTAAATACTCCCTAACTTTCCAGAATGTCAATAAACTTCCAAAAAGGGCTGATGAGAGCTTCTGAAGCAGCAGGCAGGTCGATAGGTGAGGGGCTGCCCAAATCATGACTATTTGTGATGCCAGCTCTGGTCATTCATGCCACAAAGTCACAGGAGGAGCATCTTCCAAGCAGGAAAGACAGTGTTTCTGTTCCCCTCTCTTTATTGCACCAGTGGCTGAGTCACCCCAGACTCAACAAATATTCTCTAATTAGAACTGTTCATTTTATCAATACTAAGGAGCTCCAGAGAACTAGCTGTAAATCTTTATTACCATTTCAGGATTGAAACACTTTTGCCACACTGCATCCTGCCAGGTAACATCCTTGGCAGCTCAATTAGAGGGAAATGAAAATATCCCTCTAGTATGAGAGCTAATGCTGCAAGAGCCTTTTAATAAAGCATCATGAATCATAACCAACTGGAGACTTTAAAAGGCAAGAAATACCCCACTGCTGATGTGCTGGACTGGAACAGGCAAGTCCCACTCTTCAACTCCCAGATCTCATGTACAGCTTTGATCGTGGCACAGTGACAGGTGGTGCCATATCAGAGGCATCACTGGAAGGGACTCCTGCACCTGAGGTTGCTCAATTCTTTCCACAATGCCCTATTTCCACTTCCTTCTATACTTGCTAAGCTGGAATATTCAAGAGGAGGTTTCATACTGAGATGATCCTTAAATTAAACTTGGAGATAAAGAGATGTGAATTTTTAATAAAGCAGACTACCTTTTTTTTTTTTAACAAAATTAAGGATGAAATACGCAATTCCGTCCTTTCAAAAATTACAGAGGCTCTTTCTTTGAGAAATACAAGCATACAGATGCTTTTGAGCAGGGGTGTGAAATACTGAAATGTGTCATTTACTGCCCCTATGATTATCCAGCCAAATGTACTCGTTACAAGCCCCTGAAAGATGACAATTGGCTCATTCTAAAGACATGTTAGAATTTGGCAGCATTGTCAAAACTCCCTCTTCTCAACACATTCTAAATCAGGCCTTTGATTTCTCAAACTAGACACTCAGAAAAAGAGTAGCCTCAAATTTGATTCAAATTATTTTGCTTTAGCATCGTGAACAAACTCTCTTGTGCTCACTCTTTACATTCAAAAGCACCAAGCCTATCTCAGCAGCCTTGTCCCAAGAGACCTCTCCCTTTCTGCATTCATTCTCTACAGCAAAAAACATCTTCCAAATCCTACAGCTGAGACAGTGGTCTCACCGATAGCAGCCCTTGTTTCACAACCCTGCTTCGTTCCTAGTTCTTGATCCATTATTTACTGAAATAGATAAAAACTTTCAAGGGCTTAAAAAATAGGTAAGAAAAGAGACTATGAAATTCAAGACTATTCTGTAAGCATTCAAAAGCAGTATTGGTCTGTCTGCTTCCAGACTTCTGCACTCCCCTTGCAACATCACTGCTATGTCAGTGCCATTAGTCTTTTATTAGTATAAAAACCAAGAGCAACAACAGCTTCTCCTCACCACCAAATGGTTCTCAGGTCTGAATATTGTACATTAAGGTAATGGCATTTCTTCTTTCCAAATATATGACCATAAAGGGTTGGGTGAATCGTAAAGGATAAAAATTTATAGTACACTTCTAATGCATTAATACATCACTTTATGTTTTACAACCCTACTGGTCAGGCCACTACAAATTTCATAGGAAATACACATACTAAGTGATACACCAAACAAAATTCAAACTACTAAACAAATATTTTAAACTACTAGCTATAGAATGAACCTTATCTACTTCCACATGTGACACCTCAAATAAAACTCTAATTTCATCTTAAATAAAACAGTAATTTCTAGGAGGCAAGAAATAGACATCTTTAAGACATGTCTAGTTAAATGATTTTACTCCACAATTTGAAATGCTGTCTGGTAATACTACACATGCAAGAAAAAAGATAAGATATCCAAGCAACTATTAAAATCTCCTTGGCTATAACTAGTGCGGTTTAATGTGAGCTGTAAATTGTACTGGGTACATTGGCAACTTAAAATCCAGTCACCTCCTCACTTAACTATTGTTCACTGATTTCATTTCTGTAACAGGGAATTTGGCTAAATATGTAAAACAGACCACAGTTAGTAAATCATGATGTATCATGGTAGTGCTCAGACCAAACTGGAGTGCTGTCAACAGCAATTCAATAAGAGCAGTTACATGGAGGCTCCTCCAACCTTAATCAGCAATATCTAGTAAATTAATAGCAAATGAATTCTGCTTGCAATGCAGAAACTCCCCATGCTGGGCACACTTCAGCTGGTGGGAAGCTGCATAGAAGATGCTTCAGGTGCCTCATCCCACCTCCTGCCTCCACTCACTGAGCCCGTCCAGGTGCTGCCTTGAGAAACAACCTCACTGAGAGGTTAAAAGAAGTGAGTACAAAAACAGGCATCAGATGTTATGACAAAAAATTACCAGGTGTGTATCAAGGTCAGATTTCCTAATGCAATAAACCATTAAAAATAGTAACACTATCACTGTACACCTTGAGGCATTAGTGTAATACTACTCATATCATAAATGACACCATAATAACACAGTGAGTACACTGAAGGTGAGGAAAATCAACACTGCAAAGAAATCGGTAAGAGATTTCATAGCTGTATTTAGAAATGAACTCATTAAATATGCAAAAAAGTTAATGATTAGCCCTACACTACACATGATTTTCCATTTTGATAGGAATATAAGTTTATTACACTGCACTTTCAGTCCAAATATCTGCCATAGCAATTTGATATAATTATTTTTTTCTGTTAATTTCATTAAATTACTTTCAGTGCTATAAGTAATAAAGTGCTGACTCCATTTCACTGCTGAATGACAGACTCTGCTCAGTGTATCCTGTTCACCATCAAGATTTAAAGTGTGTTCAAACAGTTTGAAAACTCTGCAAACCCTAATCCAGCAGAATTGAATAGGTTTCCTCAGGATAAGTAGCAGTCTACCTTAATATCATATTTTACAATATCTATGTAGACTTCAGTAGTCTCTCAACAATTAGAAAAGCCAGAAAAAAATAGAGTTTATGGAATACATTCAAAGAGGTTTGATTTAAAAAATGCTAGCTTAGCATAACAAAAGGCATTCTTCAAGAACCTTCCTGTACTCTCTCTCTCCTTTATGTTTGCATAATAATAATTGGAAAACAACCCTGAGCTGCTGAGTTTAGCTCCCATGATCTCAATCATGTAATGCAATGTCAACATCTATGGAAAAGAGTAATTTAAAAATGCCCCATGTCCCTGAAATAAACTGGCTGTACTTTCAGCTAGTAAAAGTGGAAGACATAAATTTTCTTACTTGCAAATGCTGTCATCGCTAAAGAAAGCATCTCTGCGAAGGGAGAACAAAAACCAGTTTGGTGATGTCAGAAGATGCTCACATTTTATTCCTGAACACCTGATACAGAAACTACATTGGCTGGATGGGATAAAATACCCAGAGAGATACTTGGGAAGTTGAGTGAAAGAGATACTCCCAATTAAACTCGAAGCAGTGAAGAAGGCTTTGCCCCATCACCAGTGGGATGCACAGGACACAAGAAGCATTATGATCTGTTGAGGAAGGTGAGTCTGGTATTTGTACAGCACAGTGGTAAAAAGCACAGGTTTAGAGAGATATGTTAAAAAAAAAAACCCAAATAAATTAATATAGCCAGTAGCAGCTCTCTATTCACTACCTTATTTCCACAAATGGCAATTCATGGTTTCAAAAATCTCCCTTCACTCAACTTTTCCAAGCTGAAGAATTTTAATGTGCTTCTTCCTCACACAGCAAAGGCCAAAGATTATGATGGTGATCATCAGGGAGCTGAGCAGACAGGATAAACAAAGCTGTTCACCTCTAACAAACATGTCACCATTCCCATGTTCCTGTCACATTAATTCCATTACTGAGCACCAAGGAGAGCGGTGACAGGAGGCACAGGGAACCACCCTGTGAATGTACACATCCTTCCTATGGCAATGCACTGGTTAAAGCACACGTGCAAAGGGAGCGTGACACCTTTGGGATGAAACTCTGCAGCATCTGCAGTGCTGCTGCTTATTCCATACACAGGAGCAGCCCTTCCTCAGAGCAACAGCAGCCCTGGATGTGTGTGTGTGTGTGTGTGTGTGTGTGTGTGAGCGTGCATGTAATGTGTGCTGCAGCCAGCAGTCCTTCCCGGTTTTCCAGATAATTTTGTGGAAGGACAAACTGGTGTGAGTATTTCCAGTATTCTACCCAGCTCCCACCAGGCAGATGCCTAATGCAGTCGTGTGTGGAGGAACTAAGGGTAGTTTGGAAGGAAGACAAAGTCTGGAAAAGCAAAGGAGCAGTATGAGGTTAAATATCCTGAAAATATGAAGAAATCCTGCAGACAGTTGAATTTAAGACCCTGAATCAGTGTCTTGCAGAGGTGTAACCCTTTTGGCATCCACTGGCCCACCAGGCAGGACAGCACTGCTTCTCATTCAGGGTGAAAGGCAGACGTGCACCCACACACAGAGAGCGAGGAGGAGACACTGCTCTGCTGCAGAGCCCTCTGCAGCTACACCAACCTGTGCAAAGCAGTGTGGGTGGCTCTCAAATCAAATGCAAATCATGAGTGAATACAAACTTGAGGAAATAAATATAGGAGAAGAGCTAGTTTCCATTTCTTTCATATATTCTGAAATTGCAGTGATTGTTAATTCATTAACATAAATCACAGAGCCGGGCACCTTACTTAGATCAAATATTCAGGCACACAGCAACTCTAAAGTTATCACAAACAGATGCTGGCCTTACAGAAACAAAGGTTAAAAAAGGAGGGATGTAAAAAAACGCCATCCATTTGCATACAAGCAATACATTTACATACAAATACTGGCATTTACCTAATATGTGTCATAGCTACCAAAACATTCACTACCATATGAAACAGCATGAAATACATGAGTACATGCACAGGGCAAAGATTCTTTCACCTATAAAGGGGAATTAGTGCATCTCAGGTCAGTCAAAGAAGTGAGCAGCAGCCTTTTCTCACAGGCAGCACTGAATAACCCAAGCATATTGTATCAACCCTGCCTAACTACTGCAAAATTAATGTTGGTTTGTCCCAGCTATTTTTAATTCTTTAGTATTAGCAACATGAAGGGCTGGTGCTTTATACTGAAAGCTAAAGGTAGGTAAAGACAATTTGAGCTGAACAAAAGCTACTGAAAGAATGACCCGCAATAGGCAACCTTGCAAACAAGACCAGAGAAGTCAGCACCTGCATGGATGACAAAACCAACATGAAACTAATACAGCACTTGAAACAATTCATCACAAGTGCCTCAGGGGCAGACTTACAAATGAGGCATGTAAGTGCCTCGGAAGACTTGCAGGAGCTGCCAGCTATGAGAGCTGCCTGACACCTACTCACTGGAGAAGCCACCAGCCCCTTGAAGAGGCAGTGCAATTCCTGTGCCTAAATTACTCCAGCGATCTTGCAGGTTCCCACCTGCAGCTGTAGGCACCCAAACGCCTCTGTAACCCTCACCAGTCAACACTCTGGTACCTACTGACTCACTGAAAATTATTGAGCATTGCCACCCCAAGTACTTACGGTACTTTTAAAACTGAGCCTTAGAGATCCTTGGGTACTTTTAAGTATGTATTTTCTTTGACAGAAGGTCAAAAAGGACGAACATGGCAAGAAATAGGATATTGTAAAACCTCAGCTTATGGCCCATGAAAGCCTTGCTGTAAATCTTAGTTGCAATATTATACCCACTAGTGAGTAGTGGTACTCCAATAGCTAAAACATGTAATGACACAGAGAGTAACAGCACAGGTTGCTGCATTAGGTTGTCACATGAAGAGAACTGCAGGGACAGTTCAGCAAATTCAAAGTAGGGATGATTTATTGATGGAATCCTCACTTTTCCTTCTTGAAGCCTCAGAAGCACCTACACAAGCCCTGACCCAGCTACCAGGCAGTGGTGAGCAGGTTTTAGTTTCCAGGAGGCAGCACCTGGGATGGGTGAGGGAGAGAAGCTTCCAACCGCTCAACTTGCTATTTACTTTTAAGCATTTTCTGAAAGCTCCAACTGGAACATATTGCTATTTTTGCACCAAAGTTTATGTCAATTTCCTCGTTTTACCATAAAAGCTTAAATCACACTTTGTTATAATGTAAATCACTGATCTGAAAACTCCATGCTGCGATGTGTCCTCTTTTTCTCCTCTCTCCTCAGAAAAAGCTGAGCACCAGTGAATTGTATCACCTCTTCATGGGATTACCCACATATTTGATACTACTTAACAATTTCTGAATAACACCTCAGAGAAAAAAAAAAAAAGAAAAACAAAAGAAAAACAAACAAAACTTATTTTGAGAAAGATGTTGAGGTTTGGTACTTGGTATCTTGACTGCAAAATATCATGGAAGACAAAATACAATTTTGTGTCTTTGAAATGTGCGCTGATGGGGTTTTGTGGGTTTTGGGTTTTATTTTATTTGACAGCAGCACTGTGGAAAACTGCTGAAAAGTTTCAGTTACTGCCACAGTGATAAATAGAGGACCCAGAGCTGCAAGTGAGCACCCAGCAGGATAATGCACATGGGAAAAAAAGAAGACTATTGCATGTGTGCATGTGTTTGTGCAAACAAGAACAAGTGCTGACAGGATTTTTGTTTCAAATAAGGAAAAGCCTGAAGAAATAGGTCAGACCTTTTAAGAGATAATTTGTATTTCTTGGTACCTTGTGTCGGCTGAATGAAACAACAACTGTGCTTATAATGTCTTTCCAGCTGCACTTATAGTGGTTGGTTCCTTGGAAGTGGTGACAGATGTTTGTCATCACATTCTGTCCCTAAATCCCAGGAGAAGCTCCCGGCTCCCTAACCAGAACCACGGCCAAACTCAGTTTGCTTGCCAGGGTCAGGGCCAGGACTGCTCTGCCAGAACAGAACAGGAACTGCTGGAAAAGGGATCCCAACACAGCAATCCAGCTCCCCACATGCACTCAGAAGCCCCATCCCCTCTTCCTGCCTGTCTCTCCCCATCCCTGCTCCTCCACGTCCCACGGTCCCACACTGTACCCCAGAAACCCCATGCTCAGCCAGAGTGTCCCCATCTGCCCCGAGACAGCTGCTCCATCCCACACTTCTGCGGGCTGGGAGCATCGGGAAAAGGCAGACAACAGCACGTGTTATCAGCTGCCTTCCATCTTTGCAGGCACAGATTTTTATGAAAGCAGGAAGAACCTGAGACAGCAGACAGCTCTATCTCTGACAAACCTGATGGAAACTGGCCAAAGGATTAAAAAGTTACTGAGGAGAGCTGTACATTTGTCAGCCTTTCAAATGGACTGAGAAAAGAAAGGTAAAATCCATGCCTTTAGTTTTATTTCCCTAAGAAAACAACCCAAATATTTCATACTGTTACCCAGAGTTTCTTGCACATTGCCTTTCAGATTGTCTTGAAAATCAATTGTGTTTACAAAATCCTAGGGAAGTCAGTAATACTTCTGTAAGAGGTTTCTGCCAGCACCATCACGTAGTGAACTGCCTGAGGGAAGACAACCACGTATCCGAGGGTTTTAGGCAGGCTCTGCACCACATCGCCAGTGGTTTGGGTACACCAAGCTTCAGGGTCAGCATTCCCACTCCTTTTGGTGGGTTTTGAGCCAACAACTAAGCAGCAGAATTCAAATGTAACTCAAGAACAAAACGCTACATTTGTTTTGATCACATTAAAGTCAGAAGGAGCTATTAAAAGAAGTTGTAGCAGATGACTGGGTCCCGAAGAACCACAGGCAAAAAATTCACATGGCAGTTTTGTTTCATAACTTCAGTCCTACTTATTCCTTCTTTGTCTATTCTAATTACTCTCTGATATGGAATTAATGTAGATATCAAATTAAAAGCTTGGGAAAGTGTACAAATCTGCTGGCCTGAAAGAAACAACTATTAAAAACAATTAGGTAAATACATCAATTTAGAAATGCTCAACATTTTTCTGCCTGAGTGAAAATACAAACAGAGAAAAAATGGAGACCCATGATGCCAAGAAAGGAGGAGCCTCTCTGCGACTTACGGTGGTGTTTGATACTACTGTGCCTGTGGCAGGTCTCAGTGGCCTGCCGCCTTCAGAGAGCATCAGTGTTTGCATGAAGCACTGAGGAGACATACATTCAGATCTATATGGCCTCTTTTCTGCAAAGCCTCCCATAAAGTGCTGCAACAATGGGGTAGCTTGTAGCAGGAATACAGCACTGGGACCACACAGATTGTCTAAAATGAGTTGACTCAAGTTAACATAAAGTGCAGATGATAATTTGATGTTTTACACTGAGATTAACCCGACAAAAGCAACTGCAGGTAAGGAAATAAGTCACAGTAAAATGAATAGGTGCCCACTTTCTCCTCTGAATTTACAGTGAGAGAACTACCCCATGATAACTGTTTCAAAAGAAATACATAATCAAATGTTTTTCAGTACAACAAGATCTATGACCATGTTACTAACTCTGCATTGGTGATGCTCCTGCAATTCATGACATTTTGGAAGCAAAATGTGCAATAACATGGATTTTAAAAGCCTGAGTTCACTGAATGTAAATAGTGCTGTCAATGTGGCGAGCACAGATGCTAAAGTACATTAATTCTTTAATGGTGATGGTATGAGTAAGGGTACATAATTTTATCTCTGAGCATCTCTGCAATCAGGAGCCATGCAGCCAAGCCCAGGCAGACAGCAGAAGCAGTTTCCTTCCAGACAGACACACAAACACCCCAGTAAAGACCAGAGGTATCTGACACGTGCCGATACTGCACTTGAGGAACAGCGAGCAGGGGGTCAACACAGAAAGTACCTACTGCAGAGAAGCCCCACCAAACTACGTGCGTAAGTACAACATGGAAACATCACAGAAGCATTGAAAAACTCCAGATTAACCAAAAAAAATCCTTGCACACTGATGCTGTCCATGTCTGCGTTGCAGAGCAGCTCTGGGCACTGTCTGTGCAACCTGTGGCCTCTCAGCCCTGAGTCCAGACTGTGGGGACATGAACCCTTTATTTCTTCAAGAAGCTGAAGAACAACCTGGTTTCCCAGTTAAGAGAATGCAAAACAAGAAAAACTCCCTACAAGTGCTGGGGTATCCACAGGAGACGCTTAAGTGACTTCGCTATCTCTCTTTTTTATATTTTCTATATATACTATATATTTTCTCTAGCAAAGATAGCTTAACCAGTGAGCCTAAAATACTCCTAAGAATAATTTTACCACACAATGGGATATGTACACATTGGCAAGTAAAAATAATCCCTATTATACCCCACTGACAAAAACATGCACCAGACACTTCATCTAAATGCCACTCTATCAACACTGTCAGAATCCATTTTAAGAACAAAAAAAAAAATTAACTCATCCATAAAACTCCACTTAATCTAAGTTTTCCAAATCATATTGTCACCTCAGCTATAAGAATCCACTTCTACATAAATAGATAGCAAATAAAGTATATTCCTTGCTCCCAACTGAGATTATGTTCCCCTTTTAGACATAAAAATTATTAAAAGTGCAGTGCTAGTATTCATAAAAAGTAGTTTCCCTAAAGAGACTGTGGCATCAGCTAAAATGGCAATCCTTCAGTTGTTTACAAGAATAAATGCCAATATTATCACTGGGAAGAGTACTGGTATAGCAAAAGGATGGTAAGTGTTACTCTGATGGGGCTAAGTCTTACTTTATACAGAAACAGAGTAATAAATAACATAACTTTTCATTATGTAATTGCTATCTTTCTTTTTGGCTTTTTATATGTATAAATAGTACTGAAGAGAAACAATTACTTTCTTAGGATATTAAAAAGACTGTAAAAGAGGAAGGTGGTCTGTAAGCAATAAATCTTTGCTAGGAGAGGCACACATTCAGTGCTTAAAAGGCAAACCCATGTTATTTCTATCAAGATATGCTGAAACACCCAGATATACTCACAGGTACTGAAAAAGTGGAATTTGCAGCTCACAGCAGCTTTCACACACACACACAGTCTGACATACTGTTTATCTGGTAGTTTACTAGTGGGTGATGTGAGGTAAGATGAATGCATTTTTCCAAGTTAATTACTCCCAAACTACATTTCTACAAAAGCAAAGGAACTAAGAGAGACCACAGAAAGACCAAACTTCTCCTAAAAAGAGAAGGATGAATCAATATACTCATCTTTACTATCAATCGAAATATACTTGGATTTGAAAACAACCAACCAAAAAAAAAGAGTGAATGCACATATCATTGTGTATTCCTTCTGGAAGGAGAAGTTAGCAGTATCAAAACAGCAACTGTGCACCACTCTGAACTGAAATTAAGTTCACAGTGTTCCTGAAAATGTCATACCCACAGAGGGCAGAGGCACAGATGTCTCAGCACCACACCAGTTTAACCAGTATAGGTAACTTCACACACTGTTGCCTGGCTAACAATTATATCTGCTGAAACGACCTACCATTTACTGAAGGGGGGAAACCAATTTTAAGGCAGCACAGATAAATATCTGCAGTGGGGTATATTTGAGTTATCTTCCAGATTAACCTTTACTGTATTTATTTACATTGTCCAAGTCACTGAAGGTCTCAAGAGATGAGCAGTGCAACTTGTTGGGCACCTCAAAATGGCAGCTCCAGTTTGTTAAAGCGTGCACTTCAGGAGAGCATCAGTGTCATCTCATATACCTAATGCCCTCCGTAAGAGGTTTGCCTTTTCCCTTGGCTATTGCTGGAGTACAAACAAGCAAAATTGTCCCCTTCTGAAAACACCTCTCCTGGGTGTATTGCTACAAACTTAGTGGTACCTCACAGGAGAAACAGCCCATACTTCAGACCCAGCTCGCTGCTCAGAGACTCAGTCCCCACCCACCGATGTCCCTGGGATTCCTCCTGTTGCTTCCCTGAGCAGGCCAGACCTGAAAGTCAAGATACCCATGGCTAGAACCAATTAGTCATGGAAATACCCAGGAATTTTAAGCAATTCCACATCAATTCAGTGAATTTAGGCTGGCTACAACGCTAAGAATTTTTCTGTATGCACAAGTAGATAGCATTGATTTCCACAATAATTGCCTAGAAAGACAATTTTAGAATCAAATTAGCAGTTAAATAATTGTAGAAATTATACAGAGAGATTTCTTTGATTGGATAGTTGTAATAATAGCTACAGAAATCTATCCTACACAGACTCTGCACAATACACTACATTATTTTAGCCTAAAGTTAATATTGTTGAAAATAAATCCCATTCTGAGAACACGCTCCTATAAGATTACTTCCTTGGGGTGATTTTAGTTATCTGCATTAGACTGAAAATATTGGATATATTAAAATATCTGATAAACTTTGAATATTCCGTACCGTATTATCTCAGTCCTGTTCCCATTATCTATTACTTTTAATTCATCACTGATTTTTCAAATGAGCTGTTGACTTTTCAACAAAACACATAGTGCCCAGCCAGTCCATCTTACAGGGGTGAGCATTTTGCAGTGTGTTGGGAGGACTTCAGTGTAATTTTCAGATAAGCATTCAAAGAGTTTCATTAATTGTAGGGGCTGACTTGGGGCCTTTTAGAGGACAAAAAAGAGATTAATATCAAGACACCATTCCAGTCTCCTGCCTGGGGCACTGAGACCAACACTGCAAAACCAAGGAAGCAAAAGTCATCACAAAAGGAAGAGAAACCAACTGAAACCTTTCTCACATGAAAACCAGCAGCAGAGTTTCTGTGGGCTCTACCCAGGTCAGCATTTTCACTGGTGTATTTCCAGCTCCCAAATAAATTATAGCAAGAAGCACAAGATGTCAAGCCCTATCTCACACAACCCTAATACCCCAGTTCTTTAGATGCATTCAGGGAATAAAGTCTTACCACTGTTCACCTGGCATCCCATTAGCTCTGCCTGAAATACCTACAAAGCAAAGAATATTAGACGGTTTGCAACTGGAAAGACTATTTGGCTCGGTATCCTTGTCCTCTTTAGTCTCCCTAATCCATAATCCCCTCCTCTCTTTAACCAATCCCTATGCACAGCTCTCAGCACTTGGCTTGACAAATGGATCTCAAGTTTCAGCAGCACAGACACTGCTGGGAATGCTTGTGTACAGACACACCAGGAACACACGGACACACGTTGTTTGCCAGGTGTCTCCATGGCTGCTCATGAAACACAAGTGTCCCTTTCAGCCAAATAGTGTTTGGCTTTCCAGGATCTTATTTTCTATCCATCTTGTCATAGTTTATATTCTTTTAGTGCTAATTTTTCAAATTTTGGATATCCTGTTTGTCCCTACAGGAATATAGGAAATGCATCCATCCAGTCCTGTCAGTCTGTCCAGCCAGACACTACCAAAGAGTGCACCAGACCTACATTTTTGGGGTCCCTAAACTACACATTTTTATGTCAGCCAATCCTACAGCCAGAGGAAGCAGCACTGACTGGTTTTGAATTGGCTTTTTTTTCTCTCCGCCCCCTCCCTCAATTGTTGATTGTCCCTTTATTGCTAGTGCTAGGAGACAAAGCAAACAAAGAACAGTATTTATCTTTGTTCTATAACATTGTGACATTTAAACAGGAAAAATGGAACTGTCAAATAGAGATTTTGATATTGATGACGATGATGGACTGGATTAGCAGAGAAAGCATTTGATTGATGACGAACAAAAAGAGGATGGAATAATTAATGCCCAGGATTGGATTTTTATGGGTAATGAATCACTTCAAGTTCATTTTACATTTCTATCAGACTATAAATTTGATCTAATAGTCTTAGATTTCAATGAGGCATTTGACTTTGTATCTCACATTTTGATTAATAAAATATAAAATGAATATGGTGCCTATGCAGTAGATTTTAAATGATTAAATTGAGCAGCAGTGCTTCTAGTAGACTCACATGGAGAATGATTCTCAGCCTTGCAGTTAACAATTTTAGCAGGAGCCTGGAGGAAATCCAAACTATCTGATAAGAGTTCTCAGATGACAACTGGGAAGGTGATGAACAATGAAGCAGACAGGCAGATGCAGTCAAGTATCAGACTACATACCTGGAAATAAAGACTACAGACCAATTTCATGGGTAAGAGTGTCTACAGAGGGGAGCAGTGATGGAGGGTCATGTCTACTGAGCAAACTGCAGCTTCCATGAGTAGGAGAAGCATTGTAGCTTCAGGGGTCATGAATCTTGCTTCTCTCAATTACACCCAAGTCTGCAGAGTAGACTTGTTCTAAAAAAACAAATCTTGGAAGCAGAAGTGAATAATCAGACTGATGGGAACTGCTTCAGGAGTAACCTTAATTCAGTTCTTACATTCAGGAAGATCAGCACTACAACAAAAAATTATATTACATCTGATGCTGATGCCCACTGCTGATGAACCAGGAATACTAGACCAGCTGTGGAGGCTGCAGTTTCAGAGGGACATTAGGCTGGAAAGACTTCAAAGAGGACTCACAAGGATGATGAAAGATGTGGAAAATATGCCTTTGATGAAACCCTGTGAGAACTCAAAGCAAAAGGCATGACTTGATCACAGTATATGAGTAGCTGTGCATGGAAAAGAGATCTTGAAGGTCTTCAGTTTGGTAGATAGAGTGGTCAGAAAACACATTGGTACAAATTCAGTTTTGAATTATATACATTTCCAAATGTGACATTAATGTCTCTTGCCAGTAATTGTGGTGAACTGCCCAGTCCCCGAAAAATTTTAATTAGGATTGCATAGTTGCCCGGAGCTGCCACACTTGTATAAGCCATCACAACCAAGAGAAAACTCACATTATTCAGAAGAAAAAATTGACATCAGTGACTCCTTTGTGACCTAAATGCCTAGAAGTGTTTTAGCAATGCAAGTTTTCCCATGTTCTATACTCCTGATGGCCAACAACCCTTCTCCAATTTGTACTATTCTTTTGGACGTAAGATGACTGCAGGAAAAGCCGCATGTGCTCAGGAGTAACCCCAGCTTGTCAACAGGAATTTTGTACATGGCTTCTCAGTAAAACATAAAAACTTTACTCAGTAAAACATAAATAGCTTTTAGTAGGTGATAATCTGGTAAAATTATTTTTGAAAATAACTCAATAATTTCATAATAATTATGTGACAGGATTCCGTAAGCTTTTTATAGGTGTTTCATTAGCCAAAGAAAAGTAGATATAGAAAATCATGCTTTTATTAATAGCAGTAGAGCCACAAAGAACACCTCATAAAATGTCTAATCAACACTCCCACTTATTCATCCAGCAAAAGACCACTGCCTGTAGACAATTTAAAGCCCAAGCTCTAATTCTCCAATAAAGTCAAACATTTGTTTTTTAAATAGCAACATGTTGTAGATACCAAATCTTGCATAGAGAAATACGTTATTAAATTCAGGAGGTTGCAGCTTTGAAAACATCTCTGTTAGTATCCACTATGAGAGCAAAAGCTTTAGTTTGTTTATGAACTATCAGTCAACAATACACAGGGATTTTTTTTATGCTAATACCTAATTCAGCAGCTACCCAAGTACCAGGAAATCCAGACAAGCCCATGTGAGAACACTGGACAGCTACAACAGTCAAGCCTCTATTAGTCTTAAAAACATTCAGCCAAGACATTTTACCACAGAATCAGAGAAGTATTTTTAAAATTACAGTATCTGCAAAGGCCAGACCAGAATATGCTAAATAAAAACAAAAACATCAGTTTTAAGGATTTCTTAAAGTTATCCCTAAAACTTTCAGCTCAAAGGCTCGGCATCAAAGACATACTACAATGACAGAAAACTGTAAAAACGCATTTCCTTTCTTAATTAGCCACGACCTCTATAAAAATCCAGTTTTTCATCACTGACCTATTCATCTGCCAAAGCTGCTCATCAGATTGAAAGAAAACCACACAAAGAAAGAACTAGGCAAGTCTGTAATGGTTTCTTTTCAGAACCTGAGTGACAAAGAACATCACATAAGCTAAGTAATTTTCACTTTCCAAACAAAGAACAACGATTTGGTAAGAAACTGCTCCCACAGATTAAGTTCCATATTTCAACTCTTTTCTCACCATTTTACATTGGTTGCCAAAACATTTTGCTGGCCTCAGTTATTTTATTGTTTAAGAAATACCACAGAAAACTACTACATCTTTGTTTCCCATTCCTTTGGAATCTGGGGTTTTTTTGACATTTTACTTTCCATGCATTTAAATGCTTAGACTTTCTTTTGTCCTCTAGAAATCTTTCTCTTAGCCTTGCAAGTTACACATATTTATGTAACAATCTTCTTGTGTTATCCCAGCTAGTAACTTTATCAGGTTTAATGTACAAAATCCATACCTTTCAAACACAGGCCAACAATTTATTTAAAGACTTTTTACTTACTTTCAGCTAAAGACACTGCAGTGAGATCATCATATCATCAAACAGCAGAGTGGTGCAGGATAGCTCTACTGCTTTTTTATTACCTGCTATACAGACGGATTGTAATTCATATTGGCTTCCTTCAAGAATTTTTTATCACCACCCATCTGCACAAGCATTGAGGAAAACACATGACCAGTAGGTATGTTGTGTACAAAGGCTTTCCTAGAGAGCAACTAAAATCACTTACAGTCAACACAGAGGCTTTTTAGCCCTAACAAGGAAAATGCATACACATGAAAGCAATTCAGGAGAAGTTTCCAAAAAAGAGCTCCAGCTGCTTCCCTGCTGATGCACCAAACGTGATGATAATACCTGAAAATTGGAGAATGTGCCCAGACTTATGTTCTGTGTTTACAGTCTTGCATAATTTTCCCTCTAATTTCTCCCACATATGCTTCCCATTCAAAGGCAGTAGGAATCAGCTGGGGTATTTCACTTAAGAGGTCAACACTGGTATATTGCTAACAGGTGATAAAATGCTAGACAAGGTATTGTAGATGGTTTCAGATCTACAGCAACGTGCAGTGGAGAAAATGCTGAAAGGGGCATTGTCTTATGACTCTGGATTTTTATTGTTTCCATCTTTCAATGTTCTTTCATTTTTCTTTCCTTACTCCTGCTCCCAGGTCACAGAAAGGAATTTCCCCTAATTTAACCTCCAGATCAAGTAGAAACATTATGCATGGTACATTTAGCTATGCACACTGTATATACTTCATACCTGCAAAAGTAATTGTTATTTAAATATTTGTAACATAATCATTTCTTTTCACCCAAATGGGCATCCGTAGTACTTATATCTTCAGATTTTTGATTTTCTGCAAAAAAATTCCTCTTTTATACAAGGGAGTAGCCAAACCAAGTCACTTACATGTGCTGTTGAGAGGCCCTTAAAAGCATCATCTCTGTTCAAAGATGCCCTTCAGATGCCTATTGGCATAATTTCTCCATTTCAGACTCTAAGAATGTTACTGGCCTTTCTACTTGTGACAACCATTACAAGGTGCAGGTGTTCCCTTTATATCCCTCTGCATGTATGCAGGACTGCCACCAAAATGTCAGGTCAAAGACTGGGCTTTGCTCTTAATGGCTTCTTTTCCAGACCTTTTGTCATAGACCTTTTCAAACCTGGAATTACTGAAAGTTATGTTTCAGGAGGGAGAAGGGGAAGAAGGGAAGACCCTGGTGAGCTTTCAAAACTGTGCCAAGAGCAGTGCAACTTCTTCAGCAGCAAACTGCTCTATGTGACATGTACACTGTTTTTCCCATATCCTGTACTTCTAACTAAATACCCGCATTGGGAATGTTTTTTCTGTGGGGTAATTTAGCTGAGAAATGCCCTATGTCCAAATCCCACCAGTGCTATGTCACGTTGCTGGTAAGAAGGCAGTGCCTTAACCATGGCCCTCAGGACTGGCAGTAAAAGATTAGTTCAGTAAGTGCAGTAGTTCCTTCCCTGGACTCAGCTGAAGGAGTGAAAGCAGTAAATAATCACTAAAATGCTCCTATTTTTTTAATGAAATTTTGACATGTTTGGACATTAAAGCCTGGATTCATATGCAAATATCATCAATATTTACTGCAGAAGAAACAACTATTCCCACATGACTAAGAAAATACCATAAACAGAAAATTACTCACAGTCCCTTTCCTCTTGTTCATCGACCTGACCTCAAGTGAGTGTGAAAGATTCAAAAAATAGTGCAGTGAAGACTAGGAGGATGCAATCCACTACTGGGTGACTGAACATGTCAGAAAATAAGTTCTATAAACACAGCTCTTAAACAGCCAGTCAGCGTTCCTTACAAGCACAACATGGATAGCCTTCAACCTACTCCAAGGTATTTGCTTGTCTTAATTTACAGAGAAGAGTTTCATCAAAGTAGTTTCAGTATATACGAATTTAAAGTATTCACTATCTATATGAATACTAAAACCAGATTATTTATTATCAGCTCAGATCCAAGAATGTAGTGGAAGAAGGTAACTCATGATGGCTGGATCTATACCAAGCACACCCATCAAAACCTCAAATCTTCCCAAAGAAGCATCTTGCATGCTCCTGGTGGCCTAATCTTTCAGCTCTTGCTGTAGATCCCTGTTTTGTTTTGAATAAAATGAGTTAGAACTTGAAATTTTCACTGCTCTTTCATGGGGTATCTGAGATGTCTTGCATGTATTTTGTTCTGTTGAGACTGACCATTAAAACAGCAACGTGACCCACCTGAAACTATGAGTTTCCTAAAATGCTGGACTGGTAATTCTGGAGAGCAACCACAGGAGGTGCAGAGTGCCTTTTTCTATGTCCTCGCCGATTTCCACAATGCAGAGCTGGATCCAGGGAAGGACTAGTGCCCATATGCTCACAGCCCTCGCCTCTCCAGCAGCTGCTTTGGCAATGAAAACACTAACCCATACGCTTCCAGATGTGCCAATTCTGGTGGCTTTTGTGAGCTTTCAGGAGCTGAGAGGCACTGAGTCAGTGCTCAGGTAGCTGCCATCCACTGAGAGCCACGGTCCGCAGGAGGTGGGACTGGCAATTTAGCAGCTGGCGCGGAGCACTCTCCGAGTTGTTCAATCAAACCTCCAGCTGCGAGAAGCAGCCACTGCACTGGAGGTGTCGTTATTGTTTGTGAAATCATTGTTAATTAAGGTGAGATCTCACTGCGCTGGCGGGAAGAAATGGACCTTTCCCTGACAAGTTTATCATTCAAACAGACTACACAAGCAAGCACAGAGGATGACGGAAAATGCAAAAGGTATATTTTAATGTTTCTTAAAACATTTTTTTAAAGCTTTGTTACCCCAGAATCCTGCCCCACAGTCTCTCTGATCAGTTGATTAATCTCATGAGCAACACAACTGTGAGCAATGTGCCTTTTCCTCTGTTTTAGTCAAACAATAGTGACATATCTTTTGACTGGCTGAGAGATGCTCCACCAAGACCAGAGCAGCTTGCAAAGTTTTACCCATTTCAGAAACTGCTTCTTTCTTCTTCCCCCGAGGGAAATAGTTGCCCATGGCTCATGGCTGTGGTTCACGAGGGAGTTTTACGTGGCTGGAGCATGGCAGGAGTCAACCCAAAACTGTACGTTCCCTCATTTGATTTCCAGTGCATGACTTTTTTCTTTCTAAACAGATATATTTCGTTTGATTTAATCTTTATTTATTTTATTATTTTATTTATATTTTTATGTATTTGTATTTATTCTGTAATCCACCAGAAATCACAGGTATATGCTTCTGATTATGGCGGACAATGTAGTTTTATTTTCAACCTGAATTCCAGCAGTGGTCCTGGGGGTGACATACTGTTGAAATTAATGACAAACTGCGTGTCACTGAGCAGTCTGGTATGTATCCAGCTAAAGAAGCATAAAATACTTCTAAAATTAAAAATAAAGCTTATCTGTTATTTGAAACCTAATCACTCTGTGGTCAATGGTGACAGTGTCCCAAGGCACTGACCAGCATTGAGGTCTGGCTCTGAATTCCTAAGATAAGCAATCTCCCAATGCCTGGTAGCCCAACACCTCATCCTGCAAGGATCTCTTTTCAGGGAGATCTTTGCCTTTTGTATTGAATTCTTGTTGAGGTGTGAGGATCTGTTGGTCTCAGGGATTACAGGGATTACTTTTGGGTTGTCTTCTGAAGCACCAGCACCAGGGTAAAACTTCTCTCTTTTCCCTCCATGCCCCAAGTTCCCTGTTTCACCTTCACACACAACAATGTCACGTCACCTACAAACCCAGTAGAAGAATCGAGCATTTATCTGTGTGTACATATGTACAGATATAATTTTCCCATAGAAGCAAATATTACCCAGTGGAGAAGGCTGTAGTAAAATGGTGCATGACAAATGCTCTTCCCGGTGTTTAATGCATCATGGAACACCACTTGGACTTCGTGGGAGTAGATGTGCTCTGTGAACCATATACCTTATGGTAATAATCACAGCAATCTGTAAAATCACATTTGCTTAAGAGAAATCCAGACCTAAACATAGACTGCTCCATATAAACATATAGAAGATAACCTTCTTAGACGAAAATAATGTTCTTGATGGAAAAATCTGGCTCTACCACATGTTCTGCCCCTGGCTTCAATGGGAGACAGCCTTTCATGTGCTCTGTCTCACTGGAAGACAGAGCTTTTAAGGTTGATTGACATCCAATTTATGCACCTCAGCAATCGTATGTACTGATCAACACTGCACAGGAGTAATAAAGTTTTACGTGCAATTTCAGCTGTAAAGCTCAGAGCTACGAAGTACAACAGATTACATTTAGTATCTTAATGTAACTACCTGATAATCTAAATTTCCCAGGTAATGCCTATTGGTGACAGTATTTTCCACTGTATGTGCTATGTCTATCATGATTATGTACTTTGGCTTGGCACTATTGTGGCTTCTCACCTCTTTTTTTTTTCCCAAGCTTTTGGTTATGAGATACGTATAAATATGCTTTGTAACTCTATTGGATTTCTTCATTTAAAAGTGAGATCATGGCTGTGTCATTTAAAGGCATACAGACCACAAAAGAAGGAATAGACTATTAATATATTTCGTTCTACTCTTGAATCTCATCCTCAAGCATGAAGAGGTGTCTTGTTGCCTTGTCAGAAATACCTCAGCTTTTGCAACTCAGCTGTGTGAGCCTGGCTACCTCCAAGGGAACACACATTTCCTAACTTAGATGTGGTGCCAGAGGTCCTGTGAAACCCAGACTGACTTGACAAGCAAAGGTAAAAAATTAGCCATTCCTCTGAGCACAGGACAATTTATCCTATAGAGATAAATCAAACCATGGTATTCACACACTCAGAACAAGTAATGCAGTACAAGGCACTGTTCCACCAACCTACAACCTGCAAATGAGAAACCTTATTATATTATGGCTATAAAACTGGCATCAATTCTATACAATTACTGTATATATATGTTAACAGCCTCAAAATGTGGATTCATATCCCTACTCCTTTCTTAAATCCATAGGATTAATCTAGCCATATATCAATTTTAGCCTCTTTCAATTATTTTAGCATAGCCTCAGAATTATATTTGGCATCTGTATCTGGCACATACAATAACTGCCAGCAACAGTAACCATTTCTGCATTGAGGTCACCGAGTATATCGACTGCTGTAAGAAGTCTGGAGAGCGCAGGACAGTGCCTGACTCAAAAAGTCAAGGGAAATAGGAAAAAATATAACCCAGAAATTGTCGGAGCCCTCAGCTGTATTTGAGATGTAGTGCTCAGATCTCTGCACAGCTTGCCCTCTCCTAACCCCTCCTTATCTTCCCCTCCTCCCCGCCACACACACACAGAATCACTAGAAATGATCCTTTCGTTTAACAAAAGCCTCTGACCGTGCCTTTCTCTACAAGGAACAAGACCTAATCCAACTATCCTGTCCCGCAGGAAAAGCTGTTATTTGTGCGCCAGCCAGGGCAGTCCGGGGAGTGATGGCAGCGCCGGCTGCCTCCGGGAAAGGCGGAAAACCCGAGCATCCCCTTCCCACAGAGGAGCCTCTGTTCGGAGAGCGGGGGAAAGGGATGCGGCAGACAAAGAGAAGCGCCGGGCTGTTCCCCGCTCGCGGCAGTGCCGGGCACGGGGGCACATTCACGATTTCGCTCCCTGCCTTGGGGAGCGCGGCCCGGGCGGGCAGGGACTCACTGCAGCAGGTGAGGCGGCTCCGCGAAGGGGAGCGGGGAAGCCCGCGGTCCCCGCAGAGCCGCGCCGTGCCCGCGGTCAGGGCGGTGACAGCGACAGCGGTGACAGCGACGGCGGCAGCGGCGCCGCGACCGCGCTCCCCGCGCCCCGCGCTCCTTACCCGGCTCTGCCCGGGCGCTGGGCAGGAGGGCGGCCACGACGACCCCGAGCAGCAGGACGGCCGCGGCCGGGCCCGCTCCGCCGCCCGGGGCCATGGCCGAGCAGACGGGCCTGGCGCTGCCGCAGAGCATGGACAGGTACGGGCAGGGCCCGGCGGGAGGCCGCGCTCGGGCTGGGCCTGTGGGCCCCACTCTGTGTTCCCCCGTAGCGGGGTTGGTTGGGGCCGCCGGGCCGGTTTCGCTTTTTGTCTTCTAAAAAGCTTTGTTGGTCCGGGAGAAGTTGTGTAAGTGCGGCCGTGAATCAGCGCAAGGTGCGGGGGGTGCTCTGGAGGGCGCTGTCCGTGTCCCGGGGGTGGAGCGCACTGACCTGCACGTAAAATGAAGCAGCAGGAGACGACCGAAGCTAAGCTGGCCTCGTCTGTTTTATCGATGTTTTTATCATCTGAAAAAAGCTTAACAATTCCTTTTTTAAGTACTGTTAAAAAGTACAACCATAAAAGTATTTTGACTTAGTTACAGGAGAGGAAAAATGCTTACTGACTCCTAAATTCTATTTATTACACTTGTTTTCTCTTTATGCTTTTATTTGAATAGGTAGGACTTTCACCCTGTTCCACTTAAGATTCATCATGTATAATTTTGAGACGTCCAGGAAGCCCTTGCAACCTGTTCCTACAAACAATAAAACCGTGGCCTGTTAATTGCAGTAGTTGTAATAGCCTGGTATCTCAGAAGGTGGGGACCCAAAAGGAATCAGGCTTCTATTGATGAACCTGTTCAGTTTTCATCATAAGGAAGCAAAAAGAACCCTGGTGTTTTTCTCCTTTCCAGGTCATCTCTAAGGAAAGAGTATTTAGCAAAATACAGGCTGTCATCAGGCAGGTGGTGGAGATACAAACTTTGTGGGGCAGGGGTAGAACTGAAGCTTGGAAGGTGAAGGTGAGAAGTTCCAGTTTGATGTAGAAAGAGGATAAAAGTGAGTTAGGAAGGGAGGGTGTTGGTGTAGATCTGAATTTATGCACTGTGTTGTATGGAAGGGTCAGAGTTCTCTGAGCAAGTTCTTTAGTTCTGTATTTGTGAGAGAGAACAGTTGGCTTCTTCTCTTGACTCTTAGATTCTACACCTTTATGATTACAGGTGCCTTTCCTTAATAAAGCAGTTTGGATTTCTGCAGTGTAAGGACTGTCTTGATAGCATCTTGACGTTGTTGCTTGGGATTCATCTTTCTTTGATGTATTTTCTGCTCCATCCTTTATTTTCCCTGCATAATTTCAGTCTGGAAGCAAACTATGCATTTATAACAAAGGCAAATAGCTGTTAAGATGTAAGGAGTTTGTTACTCAACATTTCTAGCTAAGGATTTTATGCGTGCCTGAAGGATTAGCTACAGCATAAATACAAGAAGCATGATGGTGAAGTAACACTACATTGTGGAGTTGTCTCATCTGCAGTATTTAGGAAACTAATCCATATGATTATCATGATCTTTTCTAGCCTCAAAATTGGAATTTCCATCCCTCTTGTAGTTTTTTTTCTTCTCGTTTGTGTTTAAATAACTGTTCCAGATAATAGTTGTAAAACATGGTCCTTTTGTGCAAGCAGAACTCTTTTCAATCAGTGGTAAAAGGCCATATTCTTGGACTAATATGTATACTTGAAGGTAGAGGTTAGCAGTCTGTTTAAATGGTAAGATTTTATTATTATTTTGTTATTTTTAATCCCTTTATTCATCTTGGTTTAATGCATAAATTACAGAAGTATAGTAATTTTCATTAAAACATGAAATTATGTGGCAATGGGTTTTTTATATGCTGTTAATGTGAGCTATAATTCTAAAATGTACTCATATATTTGAGCTTTAGTGTCTTGACTTCAGTTGGATTGTGTGGATTGTTCTTGCAATTGCTTATGCTAAGGCTTCAGAATGCTGGGGTTTTGTTTTTTAAACTATTTTTGGTGGTAATGATTTGTGGTGCTTCTTATACCACCTAAATTAAAGACAACTGCTCCTTTCTTCCTGTATCAGCTGGTCAGAGCATGGTCACCACTGCCCTCTGTTATTTCAATATTCAAAGATGTTAGTCAAAATGTGATAAATAATCTGTTGAAGGCTTGTGCAGGCACATGCTGAAGAATCAGTGCAGTGGTAATCTTTGAATTAGCATGCTTCGTTTTCTGAATGGACAGTAGTTGATTCAGTTGTGGTCAATATGCCCTCCTTGATAAAACTAGAGCAGCATGGTATGACTTTTGTTCTCTACCCTTGCCATTTCTTAATGAAAGGAGACAATATATTGAGTTAAAATTGCAGGTAGACTTTAAAAGCAATTAAACAAAATGCAGAATTATAGTTTGCTTAAGAAATACTAGATTTTCTCTTTCCCAGAGCATTGATTTATCAGAAAAATGCTAGCAATTCTAGTTCAAAAGTTGCAAAATAGTAAATTCATGGGTTTTCTATTTCAGTTTTCTCAACTGTCATCTGATGGTTTGGGGTTTTTTCCACATGAAAAAAGCATTTGCAGTGGTTTAGTACATACCTTTCAATTGCTGCTTTCATTCCAGATAGCAGTTGTGGTGGTGCTTGTGTTGTTATGAATCTTTTTCTACCCTATTTAAAAGTGCAGGCAGTGATTTAGTTTTGTTTTGACAATTAACTGTTGATACTTTAGTAACCTATACACAGGTTTGGATTAACACCTTAATGCTACAGCCTAGACAATGTAACTAGTGCAGTGTGGGCCCTGATTGAAGACCTTTATTCTGAAATTCTTAAATTTGTACTGGACGTTGTGCACTGTGAATTGTCTCACTGACTGAAGTTGACACATGAGTAAATCTAGGACCGGAGTTCAGCCAGATAAATTTGATTTTTGTCTTACCTGAAGGAATTGTTTTCTTTCTACACAGCACAATTAAACACTTTGAGAGAGGATTTTCTCTGATCTGGTCAAAGCCTGTCAGCATCTAGAAGTACCTGGCTTTCTGTTGTTCCTTGAGAGTTGTGCGTGCTTAGAAGGAAGGCAGTATAAGAATAAGAATAAAGAATGGACTGTGCTGGGTTAATCTCTACCAGAGAGGAAACAAGATGTTTGTTTTTCCCTGTTTTTACTCCAACTGATTGAAAGCTGATCTTGGTACAGGATGGAAAAAGCAAAATTATGCCTGTCTTGGAGAGTGTGTTTGAAGAATGAAAGATTGAAACAAAATAACTTTGTAATAGCTTGACTTTTGCATTGCTGCTTTGTCCCGGGTACATTCTTTACTATTTCACTTCTCTTTATGCTGAAGGTTCTATGTAGATTAAGTGTCCTGTGTCTTATCAGTAAAGATGATCAGTGTAGACTTAATGTAGAGATGTAGACTGCTTTTTGCCAATCTGAATTATAAAGGTGTCAGCATGTTATTTATAAACTATCTTAACCTTTTGACTGTCATCTTATGGGCGTTATATTTCCATCTTTGAAGTCTGGTCTGATATGCTTAGGAACAAACATACATGTTTTAATTGCTGCTTAACAATTAACTTCTACCTAGACAGTAAATAATTATTCCTCCCATTTAAGTGTGGGGAAACTCCTGAGAGACTGGTTATAACTTTTTTGTACTAAAAACCTTGGTATTCCATGTATTATCAAGGCATTCAACTGAT
>JAWWEU010000158.1:2880135-2894715 GCA_035583155.1 Acropternis orthonyx | reverse complement strand
CCGCCGCCCGCCGCATCCCCGCTCGGCGCCGCCGCGGCTCAGCGGGCAGCGCTGCCCATTGCCGGGCTCTAGAGCAGCGGCTCCGCAGGCAGGCGCGGGAGGAGCCGGCGCGGGGGGCGCCGCATCCCGCCCGCGGCTCTGCCCGCCGCGGGACGCGGTGCCGGAGCGGCTCAGCGGCGGCGCGGCCCCTCAGGCTCCGCCGCGGAACCGAGCTTCATCCACAAAGGGCTCCCGGCGCCGCCAGTCCCGGCCCCGCTCCCCGCCCTCCGAGCGCGGGGAGGCGGGAGCGGGGGCGGCGCTGCCGGGGCCGCGGGGACCCCCCCGCCGCCCCCCGCCCCGCCCGGGGGAGCCGCGGCCGCTCCCGGGGCAGGTGAGGCAGCCGCAGGTGGGGATGCGGCATCAGCCCGCGGTGGTCAGTCACCTCCCTGATTTTTCTTGGAGCGCTTGTGCCCGGCACTAGGCTTTGGGTGTAAACGAAGCTGCACCCGCTCACACTTGTCCTGCGACCTGGCAAGACTCAAAGTCCCTCTCCGCTCGCTGTGGGAGCCGCGTACTGCCAGCTGATGTCCCGACCTGTGAGTCTCCGGGCCGGGACATGCCCAGAGATGGCCCAGTTATCCGAGGCACCAGCCAGCAGGCAGCCCCAAGCCGTGCCACAGCGCCGAGCACCACTGGTAGCAACTCTGCAAGTGCAGAAGCAGCTCTGAGAGTAAAGAAGCTCGAGTGTACCGCGGGGGGTGACCGAATTGCCTGCTCCGTCCTCAGCCACCCGCTGTGCAAACACGGGAGAGGTCTTCTCCCGTCGCCCTTTCCTGTGCTCACTCGGTCACTCCCTCCCTGCCCAGGACAGGGCTCAGATCACCAATCTGAAAGGGAAGCTCCAGAGGACAGAGGTTTGTCTCTGTGATGCTTAAAGGTACACCAGGAGACCAAGCAGCACATGAAGTGTGCTATGGACATCAGAGGAGGTGAGCCCCAGCCACTGTCTCAGTCATAGCCACACCAAACATCGGGGCAGTTCATTTGGTGTTTGCTGCAATTACTGTTTTCAGCAGGGGTAACATGAAATCTTTATTCTTGTGTCATCTCTTTCCTGGAACTGCATCCATTAATTCTTTTAGTTCCCAGATCATGTCGGCGGGCAACAGGCAGTGATGGTGGGAGGAGAAGCAAGGCAAAGGTGCCCTGGGGCACAACACGCTCCAGGACCAGGAGAGCTAATTCTGAAAGGCTGCAGTGGTGCTCCCATGCAGGAAAGCTGACCCAGCCTCTCAGCAGTTCCGTTCTGCTGGAAGTTGCCCTTCGGAGAAATTCTTCAAAGTCAGGTTTGAGGTAGAACAAGCTTCAGCATGGGCCAGCCACAGCTTGACACCTGCTACCCAGCCGCTCACAGCATCCCCAAAGCCATGATAACCTGTAATTACATACTTATCTGACTAGTTCAGCACAGTCCCGGTGTCGCCAATGCAGTTACTTGGCCACTAACATGTCCCATTTCTGCCGTTTTACTTTTTTCTCGAATCAGTAGTTCAGTCTGTGCAAAAATTAGCTTCCACATGATGACAACTAACGATTATCCAGAGCAAAGATGGCAGTTGTATGATTATTATAGTGAAATGGAGAGCTTGCTCATCACTCCGAACAATCCAGGGCCAAGGCGTTTAGTGCGGGGCCCTCTGGTGGTACCTTAAGGGAGTCGTGCGCAAACCTCGTTTCATCATTTTGTTGTTTTTCTAGGTTTTGTCATAACTCGGATTTGGAAGAGATCCATCAGTAAGTTAATTTTGACAGCGGTTTTTCCCCGTCTAGCTCTTAACCATTATGTTGTTCTCTTAATTTTTCACTACACAGTGTGTGCGTGTATAAAACAGAAATAGGAGATTCAGTTGTTATTTCAAAGCATTGTTAAAATGTGTATTTTCCAGAATGATGACTGGATCTCTTATAGCTAGTGAAAAATCACTAGAGTTTTACCAAGTGACTGTTGTTAACTACCTCCTAAACTCATTTGTTTTGGTTTGTTTGGGGTTTTTTTGTCCAGAGAGGTAATTTCTGTCTCTTTGGGGATATCTGTGCATCCATGCTTGCTTTTGAGATTTGCTTTCCTACATCTGTATTTTCCCAGAGCATTCACATGCTCTCTACACTTGGCTATCAGGTACTGTGTTGTGCAAGCAGCACATGTATTTTGCCCATGAATTCCCTCCCATGATGACCCATGTGGCCCAGGGAGGTGAAGTGCATGTACTTCTAACCTGGTTTCCCCTCAGCTAGGGAATCCTTAATGCCAGAAATTAGTCCACGTTCTAGAAGAGATGTTTCATTATAAAGAAAGAGTCAAGATGCTCCACGCCAGTGAAGACCTACTCCAGTTGGCTGAAATGTATTGAGTATTTCTCCATAGGACCAGTCTGTCTGATGATGAATGTTACTGTGCTAAGTAACAACAAACCATACCCACAGAGACCAGAATTCAGGTTTGCATGTACTCTCCTGCCTTTGCAATAGGTTAGCATCACCTAGCTGACTTTGGGGGAAATGATGAGTAAATCCCAGAGCCCAAATTGCCTTACTTGCAGCAGACCTTCCGCAAGCATTCAGAGTCTTCCTTGTCTTTATGAAGGAACCTACTGAGGAGGATCTCACCTATGGATGAGAAGGGACTGTGGCCATGCCATGACTTCCCCATGAAACAGGTGGCAGGTCATGGTCTCTCTTTGCAACAGAACAGTTGGCATTTTTGATTTTGATGAATAACCAGGCCAAGCCCATGAACATCTCACTCCACAAATACAACAGCAGAATGGAGTCCAGCCTTCAGGCACCTCTACCAACAGGATGTAGATGCTCCTAATTCTTAACTCAGGACTTAAGAATCCTTTCAAATGTATTTCAGCCTCTCAGCATAAAGCTTCATTGTTCTAACAAAGAAAACTCAGTGCTGTTCCCCAGCACAAGGCCAGGCAGAATTCTCTGGATCTGCTCAGAGCACGTACCCACCTCTCCCAAGAGGGAAAACGCAGCTTCCTACAGGTGAAAGGCAGGAAGATATAATTAACATCAATCACCATCGAACCTTATCCGCACATTCCTGCACAGCAGGACACGAGCCCAACCATTGCAGTATGGGAGGAAAGGCAGGAGGGGCTACAGCATTTGTCTGGTGTTCCCCAGAGCTCTGCACTGAGCCAGACACGCTGAACATTCTGGGCCTATGAAGAATTTACACCTCTTTAAGTGGGGAGCAGCACTATTTTAAAATCCTCCTGAAACTTTGCCTCATGCTGCCTCAACTCATTACAGGAGCTGAACTCACAGTATGCATGAGCTGCAGTGGTGAATGTGAATCTATCATGATCCCCAGGGCTGCTTTGTGAGTGGTACCAAACAGGAGCTGCTCTGCTGCCTCCCAGAGACTGATCATCTCTCCAGCTGAAAACCTAAGCTAATTCATTGAGAAAACATAGCATCATCCTCAACCCATTTGTCCCACTACAGATCTGTAGCATGTGACAGCCCCATTGACTCTGAAGGCTTTTCCTTGAATGAACCTGCCATCTTAACTGCAGTACAAATTTGTCCTTTGCTTCTGGTGACAGGGAAAATACTCACCAAATTTGAAACAAGTGTTAGTCATCCTGAAGACAGCTGAGAGGAAGGTTACTTAGTTGTAATTGTCTACCCTAGTCCAATCCTTCCACAGGATGGGAAAGAGCATAGGAGACAGCTGGACATCATTATTAATAGAACGCAAGCACAGAAAGGACCTCACAGGCAGCACATTCCCCCTGAAAGGCTCAGGCTGCCTTTCCTTGTTTGTTAGATGTTGCCAAAAGTAGGATTCTAAAATGCAGCAAGGCATGGCCTTATTTGCTATGGGAAAAGTGGGATGTGCATTTAAAAGTCAACAATACACGAGTGTAACTGCACAAAGTGAAAAGCAAGCAGCTGTCAAAGCAAGAGGTGTATGTAGAATTTGGACAGACACGTTTACATGTCACCTGAGGGACAGTGCTGCAGGAACAGCTTTGCAGAAACTATGCCCAACTTGCACTGAAGAGCAAACGCTGTGACAGATCAGTATCAGCAGCACCTCGTATTTAGCAAATCAAAGCTTTCCATGAATTCAGAAATATTTTGGTATCAAAAATATACTGCCCTGTCATTTCAGTCTTTTACCTTTCACTTGTGACTGCACCTTAAATGCCGCATTAGGGACGGAAACCGTTCTCCCCACCTGTACCTGTGTGCGCCCAACCACCTGCTGCGTGCAGCTTCCAAGCCACCAGATTTCAGTAAGCGCTGCAACCCCACGGCAGAGCGAGCACATTTGGCTGACAACAGCACTGCCAAATGCGCCTTCCATGGACACCTGATCTGTACCAGGTGGCCATCTGGAGCCACTGACCACATGGGGCCATCTGTGGCAGCAGGAGCACCTTCCTGCTGGCCGGGCAGCAGTTGCCACAGGCTTGATACGAACGCCAGCAGCAGAGAGGTGTTTGCCGGTATCTGCGCCAGATAACCTTTTTCAAAAGGTTGTTGTAAAAGTGGGACATCCAGAACAAAGAACCTTCAAGGTTTGGCAACACTAAAGACATAATCTCAAGACCCTCTGAAGCAAGCCTTGAAAGGTAATAAAACTTAAAATTCCAGAAAGAAGATTAGTCAAATGATTACATCAATTTCAGAACCCTTCCAGTCAGTTTTCATCATCTTTGCCTTAATCCAGCCTTGATTTAACACAGCAAAAAATAAAAGCCACCAAAAGTCATCTGCTGCAATATATATTTTAATTCAAAGTGAATCTTGACAGTAATACACCATAAATTCTTATTTTGACACTCACCAAAATAGTCACCTGGAAAACCCGCTTTTTGTGACAAAGTACAGAAGGCTTGGTCACATTTAAATCACTGAGAACTAGAAAGAAATACTATCGCAAACTGTAAGAGACATTACATCCATAAAAAATTTTCCCAGTCCTCATATTGTAATATTGCACAGTGCAATTGCTACATGGCAAACTAGTGTAGCATAGAAATCCAAAGCAAAAAAAAAGCCACAAGTCTACGAATTGTTAAACAGTAACAGTTCAACCTTATTAATCAAGTCTCTATCACTGGGTGTTTCTAGAACAAGTCTTCCTACAGCTTGCAGTGTGATTTAACTTTTGCTTAACACAAACCAAGATAATTAGCAGTAAAAACAGAAAATTTAAAAATTAAAACCCCAAAAAAAGAGTTAATACAGTAGCATATTTGACCAAGAAAACACCCTGAAGTAAAGTTAAAAACCGAACACAAGAAATTCATATAAAATCTTGCAAATTAAAGTAATATGCAGATATGCAATTCCGTAGTCATGCAGTGTTTTATTTAAAAAAGGCATTAAAAGGTATCGTGTATAAATGCTTCTCAGAGGATGACTTTTTTCACAGAAAAGGCCCTCGCCCTGAAAGCTTTTTTTTCTGCAGATGGGCCGTGGACACTTGCAGTGACAAGAGTCCGTTCTCTCAGAGAGTATTGCAGGAGAGGGGGAAGAGTTACCTGGTGTATTGAATTTAAGCTGTGGCAGGATCCCAAATATTTCCTCCTTTGAAATGCAGACATTTCTAAAGTTACAATACATAAAAAGAGCAGCAGATCTAGTTTGGGGCGCATTTACAGCAAATTTTTCCTGCACAGGACAGGATACTGTTGTGATATACAGATAATCGTGTCAATTTAACAAGCACATCAGCTTAAAACCTTAAGCACAGTAAAAAGAAAGTACAGTAAATACGTGAGACCAATGATGATCCCCATGGCCCCAGAAAAAAAATGCAGGTTTTTTTTTTTTTGTTATCACGATACAAAATTCATGTTCTGCGTTTGCATCAGTTATTCTTGGTGTGTCCATTGCCTGCAATGGAGGGAGCACCAGAAAAACATCGCTTCCCAGCACAAGGGAGTGAACAGAAAACCATCTGCTGGACCATACAGCACAAGTTTGAAGTGGTAAGGTGGACATCCAATTTGAGCATTGTCTTGACTCCCTATATTTAGGCTTTACATACGTGTTGATAAGATTTCAAATTCATCAGGATACTCCTAGTTTCTAATGTATACTTTATATACACACACTTGTACAAAATGCATAGAGTTGATTACTAAAAACACTGAAACTTTTGGGAAAAGTTAGGTTTCTTAATTTTCAGTGTGATTAAAAATGTACTGCTGGTATTTTCATTAATTTTTTTTATGACCTAATACTGTTGTATTTTAGTTATTACTTAAAAAATAAATCAAATGTAGGCACATTTATTTCACTCAGACATTCATTAAATAAAACACTGCTTGTGTTAGTGGAGTAAAGAAAAAGATTACCAGTTATTAGCTTATTGACAGAGTTAAACTCAAATGCTTTGCACTCTTATTCCAGTCAACATTGTAAGGATTGTATTCCAGATTTTGTTTTAAAAAAGTTAAGTCAAGCCTGCAAGATGCAGCTTCTTAAGTGTCTACACAATGCCAATATGAAAACATAAAAAAATTAAGTTACATCAATACATCCACTTATATGCAGTGATGAGCTCAAAGTTAATGGAGATAAAATACTGATGCAAATAACACACCCCAAAAAAACATATGCAATCATCTTCCATCATTTACAGTATAGTAGTTACGACACTTCAAACATGAAAACAAAATAAAAATTAAAAAAAAAAAACCAAACAAAACAAAAAACAACCAAACCCAAAACCCGGCTTCTATTTCATGTAATTAGACTTGTACAGAAATTAGAAGGCTAAGAAAGACTAGTTAATCACCTAATTTCACAGCTATCTGAAGTGGCAATCATTATATAGCAGCTTATCTATGATACATTCAAGATAAATGATACAATTTATTACTTGCCCATAAGCTAAAACACAGCCTCAGCTTAATACCTTCCGTAAATCCCATCTCTACACTACAGTATACTTGAGGTCTATGAAAAAGTAGCTACCTTTTATAGGAAATGGATGATTAAGTCTTTGGTGCTGCAAAAGCAACTTCATTTGAACAAAACAAAAAAAAACCCAAAAAGACACACTTCCTAAGGAAAAAAGAAATAATGCAAAAAGCATGTAATTTACGTCCCTGACGGAATGTATTAAATAAGCAAACACCCGCAACAGGCTAAAACAAATACTATCATGTAAAAAGACTAAAATCTCTCCCATGCATAAATGAAAGATTGCACACAAAGAACTCACATCTTTTCAAGCTTCAATAGTAAATATTCTGCTACTAGTTATTAAATACTGCATGGTTTGCTCAAGCTAAGATGAAACCACATCACGGATCAATGAGCACTTGGCTTTTCCTCTCATTAGCTAGTCACTCATGCCTACCGCACCTCTAAACATTTTATTATATCCAATTAGACAAACACTTTTAAAACAAACTACTTAGGTTGTATTGCAGTTCCATTTACCAGTATGAAATACTGCTTTGTGTGTCACTACTCAATAGCTACTGAATCAACTTTTCTTAAGCACTACTTAAAGTCTTGTCTTGAAGCTAGATCATTCTGGGGGTAAAAAAGGCAGCAAAATTCAGCTACAGCAAAACATGCTGCCTTCTCAGTAAGGAAAATACACCCAATACTAAAATCATACCACACAAAACCCAAAATAAGCATTACGCTATCAAAAAATCAGCAGATCTGAATTTTTAAGTGCTGCAGTCCTCAACATTTATATATAAGTAATAACATTAACAACCTCAAATATTTAAGGCACTATGTGTGGGAACAGTTTACAATGCAGCTGAGATTATTAGGACAACAACATTTAAGAGCAATGTTTAGGCCTTTTCTTTCGCCCATGCAAAAGACACATGCAATGTGAAGAACAACAGCTCAACTTTTAGATAAGTGACTCAACATTTAAACACCAAGATACGCAATACAAACAAGTTACTTCTACACTGTACTGCTGACACATGTGCATCTGTTGCTCTATAGTTCTGTACACTGAATGGCTTCCCAAATGTAGACGTGTCTTGCACTAGTTAGAAGGCAATTTTATAAAAAATAGCAGGAGCAAAACCAGATTTCTGCTCCCATAAGTCACCTGTCTAAAGTTACTATATAAGAAGATAACATGACCAAAGACAAGTTATACCAAATGTGCAAAACACGTTAAAAGTGAGTTTTTTTTAAAGCTCAGAGTTGTTTAAATTGCACCCAAGTCTACATGATTCAAAAAAATAATTTTCCTGTTGTGCCATGGCTAATATTTAATAAATACCATGTTTCTTCTTAAATCAAACTTCCGTATCATTGAGCTTGCTCAATATACCATGTCTGAGTTCTCACATGAATGGATACTGGCTGAGTTTTGTTGGGCTCAATGGAAATCCCGTGTAAGCAGGTGACGCTGCAATGTATGAATGTGGCGGGAAAATCGGCTTGTACTGAGTCTGATGGATGGTTGGGGAAGGTAAGAGACGGGGGTTGATGCCAACTGGAACCTGGTGAACGATCCCACTGGGATGGGTGATGTTGTACGTGGGGTGCTGTAACAAAGGTCTTGAGGTACATGGCGAGGCGAGGAGGTGGGCGACAGGAGCAGCAGTGCTGAGGGGCGCCGACGACGGGTACGGAAGCAGGGCGGGCTGTGCTCCCAGGTGGGTGCTTCCAGAGAGGTGGGCGTGCACAGTGGTGTGATTTGGGCTTCCTTGTGGCAGGGAAAAAGCATGCCCAGCGATGCTGGCTGGGATGTAAGCCTGCTGCCTCCGGTGGGCGTAGTTCCCGTTCCACTCCTGCGGCCCAGATCCAAAGTGCTGAACCTGTCCACACACAGAGACAGGCGGGTCTTAATATTTCCAGGTGTAAAGAGACTTTGAAAAATGGCATAATGCACTAAAACTAGTCAACTTAAAATCAAGAGAGATATAGAGACGGGAATAATTAAATGCTTAAACAAAAAAAATGTATTAGCTATTTAGGTAGTAGCACAGACAGGAATCTGACAATAAGAGATGGAAAACAGAACACAAGTTATTTTAATGCACTTGCAAAAAAATAATAAAAAAAAGATAAAATGCCATGCTGGGCTGTTTTAACAGAAATACCATGTATCACATGAGCAAGGTGCTTATTCCACTCTACTCAGCACTGGCTTGGCATCAATTGGAAGTGCTGCATTCAGTTTGGGCACCATAAAGAGGCACAAAGAGGACAAATAGGAGAGAAATTTTAGAGGAGAGCAGAAGAAATAATAAACGGATTGAAAATATCTGAGACAACTAGACAAACAGAAGTCTAGGGCTATGATCACAGGAAGATGTGGCAATCATTAACAGTTATAAAGAGAAAAGACTAAAAATCAATTACTCTCATTAAATGACGCAGACTTCAAAGTACATAGGGCATCTATTAAAGAAGGAAGGATCAGCATAAATTTTTGTAATGAAAATAACATTCTACACTTTCTGCCAAGAGGCTGAGGAGTTGCAGACACTGAAGAGATTAAAAATTAATACCATGCTGATCATATTAAGGTTTGCTTAGAATTAATTAAACCCATCCTTTTGCATAATCATGCAGAAGGGGAGACTGTGTCACCCCCCCCCCCAAACATTTCTTTCAGTCTACACTATTCAAGTCATTATTGCTAAATCCTCTTATCTACATATAGCATGCTTCCATTTAGTATTTAACTTACAATATTCACAGTTATTCTGCAAGCCTTACACAAACAGGAACTGCTCATACATTAATGGCCCTCCACTTAACGTACCTCTAACTAAAAGCTGAAAGCAGCTACAGCTCAAAATTAATTAATTAAAAGGCTTAAACTTGATGTCATGTGTCAACTTCAGTTCTCAGCCACAGTAGTCATATTTACTGTGTTGTTTGGGTAATGACAAAAGTAACTTTTAAATTAACTTTGGGTATCTTCTAACATTGGCTTGAACTACATTCACAACCTCATCTCCCTGCAGTTTCAGTGCCAGGCAGCATAGGTAAGAAATGGTTGGGTTTGCTAAGCTCTCTCATATCTCTGGATACTCAAACTACAAGCATTTTCATGCACACTACTAACAGAACAAGACTGAGATACAGCTGCAGATTTTAACTGCACACTATGAGCATTTTAGCTTTTGGATGTAGCAAAAAAAAAAAAATGCTAACATATCTTTCTTTTTGTCTCATGCTCTGATTTTGTGTAAGCATTGACAATATTGGCTGTGTGGCTTTTCTATTATTTTTGAAAATAAAGTCAGCTGTTTTAAGAGCATGACAAGCCTGGAAAAAAGTGAAAGATACTTATGACTTGCCCAGTAAGTTGAAATCCACTTTTCAAGATTTGAACACTTCTTTAATGAAGCTGCTGAAAACCTGCAGTTGCCATTGACAGCAATTGAAATTGTGAGTATTCAGGATGTTTGGAACTCAAGACAGAAAAGGTCCGTCTTAGATGTAAGTACACATACCTGACTGAAGTTTACATGTTGCTGATGGAATGCTGATGTCAGTTTTTGCTGACGGTTTCCTACAACAGAAGACCGGTTTATTTGTCCCAGGACAGACCGACCCTTCTTCAGTGGCTGGCATGTGGCACCTTCCAAGAGACAAATAAACAATGTTATGTTTTGGTTGTCACTGTTCTCTTCTGACAAAAGTTAGACAAAGTTTCATTTGCTTTAGCACACAGGGAGAAATCATAAAAATACAATACACTAATTAAAGTCAAAACCCAGCAGTATTTAGAAGCGTTTACTATGGATTAGCAGATATATGAATAGGTCAAAACTTTAATAGAGATGACTATTGAATAAACACTCCAGTTCCTATTCTTATCTACTGGCATAGAAATGCATGATATAACTTACCTGTATTCACCATCTGTTCATCAAGATGTAACCTGTTTTCAAGTCTCATTGGTGGTACCACTACTGTGCAAACAGTTGATTTGGTTTCAGGATTAACTGATGCTCTTGCTTCCTTATTTTTATTGTTATTGGCTACAAAGCCATTTTCCACAAATGGGCTGTCATGTCCTGAAGAATCTGAAGTTGGGGAACCATTCACTGTATCACATCCACTCTCCTGTTCATCATCGGACATACTGTCAAAAAATGAAAGTGCTGCAGTATTTTTTGTAGAGATACATTTTCTTAAATTAACACATAAAATTTATAGAAGTAAAACTACTCAAAGGCGGACACAAATGATACATTTTTATTATATAAGCACATATATTCAAATTTCTTCTACCCATAAATTGCAAGGTTCAGAGAAAGGAGGTAACTTCTACATAAAGACTTAGATGTGTAACCCAACTTGCACTAACTTTGTAATTTATCCTGTTCTTATAAACCACCTGAAACTCAGATTTCAAGTCGAATAAAAAGTTGAAGATTATTTCATTTCTTCCTGAATGAAAACATAAAGGTCTCTGGATGGTTATTACAGCAGCAAATGAGAACATACTGATCCCATTTCCTTCTAGAAATCAGCCACATCCCAGAGCCTGCAAAAAGCCATCCCTGGGCCCCATGAGGGTCACAATGGGACAGAGGACACTGAGCAAGCACCTGCACAGTGACAGGCAGCTCCCTCTCATCTCATATCAACCACCAGCTGGTACACGAGACCTTATCTACTGAAGAATTATGTCTCTAAAGCTCCTCCAGAGCACTGCCTGTGCCTGAGCGACAGATTCTGTTTCACAGATTCAGTTTACGGAGACAAACACAACCTTCTGTTTACACAGTGGCTATTTTGGCCCTTTTGGTCTGTGAAATCCATGCTGGTCAAGTGGTGCAAGCTCATTTATTCAACCATTGCTTTTACCAAAGCAGCTGGAAGGGGAAGAAGGTGGAGAAACCAACTCATAATAATAGCCTTTGCTAGCATTTATTGAAGCTCCATGCTTGCATCAGAAGACGAGAGGGCTAGGAAGATGGTAAATGCCAGCTGCCAGAAGCAAGACCACAGTTCAGACAGTGGAACCAGAATCAAACACCTTTTAGGCAGCAAGTACTAAACACACTAATTTACAGTGAGGTATATTGTCAGAAGAGATATAAACCTCATTTATGCATTATTTATTATGCAAGCAAAAGAGGCATCACTAACAACAACAAAAAAGAAATGTAACAAGTTCTCAGTAGGGACTGTGCCAGATTTAGATATATATTTATAGAAAGCAAGAGACACCCTTCACTTAACAGAGCTAAAATGAACAGTATGGGGTGATGAATCAGCAAGTGTAGATGCTAACAAAGTTCCTGGTTCAAAGACAGGTATGAGAATTGAGAATGTCTATAAACTAGAAAAACATGAAAACTCCAGTTTGTATTAAAAAATTGGTGGAATACATGTTTAACTTAAAACATGCAAGAAACAGCAGTGAATTCACTGACACCTGAACACATGGTCAAGCCCCTTGAGATTTGACAGCTAATGTAACATGTCCTTATAGCATAAGACAATATAAACAAATCCATTTATAAAAAATAATTTTTTATGAATAGTACTTTGACACTGACACAAAAATCTAAAGACTTAACTAACAGAGATAAGTACTTTGAGTAGTTTTTTAAGTAGCAAATAGGAACACTGTGACAACTACTGAGCAATTAATTGTATTTCTGTTATTTTTGATTCAAGTTCCTAATTATATGACTTATATTAAATTGAAAGCTAATGAAACCAGAATCTGACACACTCCTCTGCTATTGACATAAAGTTCAATTACAGAGGGGAATTTAATTACAGGTCAGTTCCTTGCAATTCACAGAAAATACTGTAAAATCAAACAGATCCTTATAAAAACTTAGCTAAGTTTTGAATGTTTTGGTATTAAAGATTATCAAAGGACTGACAATGTTAACTACACTCAATAACACTACCTGATGTCTCTCACTGTAAGACACATCTTGTTATCTAAATCTTTACTAAAACTTAACTACCTGAATGGAAATTCTTCAAATGCTACTAGTTATCATCTTCTTTTACTGTCAGAAATGAGAAAAGCTTAAAAAACAGGACCAGAGAAATATAACTGGTTTAGCCCATCTACTTAACTCTGGCAACTTGTTTAAGCCCCCTCTTTTTTCTTGAGGGAGAAGATTGTATTTATATAAAGGAGAAGATTTATATATATATAAATCATCCATTAAAAGCATCATTAAGCCAGGCTGTCCATTTAAAACATGTAAAACTGCCTGTATAGACTAGCAGTTCCATCTCCTTGTCAATACACATTGTGATAGAATCTTTAATTATTTTAAACAAGTTTTTTTCATTGAGACCCCACAATGAAACTGCTCCAAGTTTGAATCACTCATTTCTGTACAGAAAGCTATTCTACAGGAAATAGGAAGTGAACTGTAGAATAAAAACAAAAGAATTGCATGTGCTTATGGCAGCTGTGGGTTGCCTGAAAAAAATTGATTGCATCTGCAGGTCACAGAATTTCTATGGGATATTGAGTAAATCATATTAAACCAAACTTTTCACCAATACCAGCAACTATATACCCCAAATATTTCTTAGTCAACAAACTCCTATCTAGGAATCTAAGTAGCAGATGTGCCACAAGTAGGAACAATTAAAATTTCAAGATATTCACACCAGAAGGGCAGGGACTGAAATAAGAGGAGCAGTCATCTGCAGGTGCCCCAGCCAGAGCATCCCAAACCAGTGGGAATTTCTGACTGTCTCACAGGTCCATGTTTTCTAAGTGTCACACAGATAGATGTTTTAGAGTCACTATCTCAGTTACTCTAGGAAAAAATGCCACAAAATAGTTCAGATTAAAGTTCAATGGTTTTGTAAAAGTAGATTTTGAACAATGTGCAAAAATGAAGGCTTAAGCTAGACATGAGGCAGTGAAGAAAAAAAAAACATTTAAAAGTTGCTCACATAAACAGTGTTCACATAAGTGAGGCTTATGTTTGGTAGAAGAAAAAAGGCATCAATGTCATTAAAGATTACAAGATATACAATGAGAGAACAAGAGGCTGCAAAAATTAAAGACAATCCTGTAACTTCCAATCTGTCACACCCTTCTTCATCTTATTTCATTTTGCAACCCCAGAAGATTTTTATTCTAAAGGAAGTTGCATGCAACATGTTTATATTTTCTTTGTAAATACCATTCATTCAGTATTCTGAAAATTTCCAGTGTAGCAAGAGAGATCTGTTAGGAACAATAACAGAACAGTCTATACGCAGGCCAGTAAATTAATTTTTAAATAGATTGTTTTGCCTCACCAGATGGCAACATAACAAAACTTCTGCGTTTTCCAGTATAAACTGAGTCTGCTGCATACGAGGACCTTTCTTTTTATTGAAAGGAGCATAGCTGTTTACCTGTTGGATCTCTTGCAGGGAGATGGACTCGACTGCTCGGAGGAGCTGGTGCTCAGCGTGCTGTCCGGGCTGCTGAGGGAACACACGCGGTCCATGTTCAGGGTGTTCTGGCAGGCTTCACACTCAAGGCTACCTTTACACCTGCCACACAGAAACAGAGTGAGCAAACACACCACCACTGACTTAGGTGTCATCATCATCATCATGGCTAGGCTTCGCGAA
>JAWWEU010000158.1:2848242-2879459 GCA_035583155.1 Acropternis orthonyx | reverse complement strand
TTTCCCATAACCAATGGTGTGAAACAAGGTTGTGTTCTTGCACCCACCCTATTCACAATTTTCTTCAGTATGATGCTTCAAAGGGCCACGGCAGACTTAGGTGTAATTATGGACTAAAAAAAGGGTCCAATAGGAGAAAATGTCCTTTAAATGTAAATTTATATCCAAACCAGATTTTAAACCTTTTCAGGGTTCTTTCGAAATTCTAGGCTAAACATACACTTTTTGAAACCTACTAAATGAATAATGTTTTTTACTGAATCAATACTAAATCAAGTACATAAAAAAATTTACCACAACAGTTCAGAGCCTTTGAAACCTTTGACAAAGCTGAAATTTAAAATACAGGTTCCTCCAGTGCAGAATCATTACAAGTAAAAATGAAGTCAAACAAATATTAAACTTTTAAGCCCTCGTTTAAAATGATGCATGCTTCTGTGATGGCTCTGTGAAATAAAATTCCACTGGAAGACCATATCCAGCACCTGCTTTTATATCCAAAGGCACACCCTTTCATACTGTTAGAGAAGTATTTTCTACCCATATGTATGTAATATTATCTACTGGATGTTACTGGTAGAATGGTAACATTGATTATACAAAGCCAGAAGACTATTCTTCAACAAATAAATAGGGTGTGACGTTATCAAGAAATAAAACTATGCTGGATCTAAAGGCACTATGGTTTGAAAATGCCTAATGCACACGGATTAAAGAGATGAGAGTTTTGATGGTGTTGTTTACTCTCAAATAATACAGTGCCACAGAGTCAATTTCCTCCTGAAGTTTCATCAGAAGAGCATTGTTTGTCTTTTTTCACTCAGACTCATTAAATACGGTAGCTGTGCTAAGACAGCTAATCTTAAGTCAACCTTATAAAAGAAATAAACTCAAATAACAGGAGCAATAAAAACAAACACTGATTCTTACTCCCTCAGTGAGTGTGTTCGTCCCACGTCATCCTCATCGGTGTCACTGCTGATGGTGATCACGCTGACGGCGGGGCTGGGGGAGCCGGATATGAACAGAGCCTGGCGCTGGGTGGGTCGGAGAGATGGATCAGGGTCCAGCCTGATTGAGGCTTCACAACAGGTGCCTTCCTGTCCTTCTGAGTTAAGATTGTCCTGTGCTTCTATACAACTTATTCTCTTTACAGCCTTCAGGTTAAGGATCTTTGGAGATATAAAGGCTGAATTTTGGATATTGGTGTTTTGTAACATGTTGCTCCTGTGAAGAAAACACACCATTTGGCATTTAGTGAATCTCTAGGAACAGACCTAAAAACTGTACTATTTTCAACAAAACCAAAGCAAGGAATGTAAGCTAAACCACTAAATTTCTAAACGAATACAAAGAAAAACATAAAACAGTAAACACAGTCATAAACTCTTGGCATAGATGATTTCAGATATTAACGAGAAAGATTCAAACTATGTAATACCTAAAACTGACATTTACAAAACTATTGAATACAGTATGTTGAAAATTCCAATTTTTTTATAAGGGAAAAAAGAAATTAAAATCCCATTCAGGTGAAAAACAGACAAAACCTGGCCAGATTTCCTGCAGAGATTCTCCCTGAAAACAAAAGCCGATGGCCTCCAGAAGAACTCCTTGCTTAATACAGGAATGCTGACATTGCCCCTTCTCCTTTATTGAGCATCCCACACCTTTAGCCAATAATTTGCATGGCAGTGGGGCATATTTACTTCAGCAAGCAGCTGAAGCATTTTTGCCTACCAGTAAAAGAAGGACTGTTCTTAAGATGACTGCAAGGCAAGTTGCAACTTAGTTATACAGCATCTCTTTATTTTCAGTTGTCTAAACCTGATATATCCTCACACACATAAACTCAGGAATATCCCACTAGCACTCCCTCAATATATATTTATACCTTCCCAAAGCTTGTAAAGAAAACTTTCTATCATAATAGGCACATACTAATGAAAAGAAACTAAAACATCTTACCTACTGTAAATTATTTTCCATCTAGTCTGTTACCAAAATAACATTGAAAACTTAAGGCAGAAAGGATACATTTTCCCGAAACACTGTTTAAGAGCAATTTTCTCCAGCAAACAAGCCACTTTTATAGGTTACTCCCCCACCCACAAAACAGCAACAACAGCTACACTGCCTTTGAATGTTAGAAATATTCTACCAACCTGTTCTGACACAGTTTGTTCCTCTTGGTAGCTGCAGGCTGAGGCCAGACGACGTGTGCAATGCCCACACTAATTGGCTGGGGGGCAGACAAGGTTATCTGATGTGTTAAAAGAGGCTGTGGTATCATTGAGTTGTAATGAGTGCCCTGGGTAATCATCTTCCTGAGGAAAAGGAAAGGCAGTTTTATATTGCAAGTCATTTGCATCAGCATCCATAGCTCTTGTTAAAGCAAAGCCATTAAGGTATTGCACAGAAATGCATGGACTCACCCCCAGTCTCCAAGCCTCTGTGGGCCAGCCACAGGATCAGAGGCCAGAGATGTTGCAGGAGCTGCCACTGGTGCCACCTGCTGCCATGCAGGAACCAGGATTTGCTGAGTCTGGTTCGACCACGTCTGTGGTGAAGCAGAGAAGATTTTACGACATAGGTTGGAATGACTGAGTTTACATTCACTGCTTGTAGTTCAGCACGGAACAGAACAGGGACTGCAACAGAACTCTACATTTAAAAACATTTACTAACTAAAAACAAAATAAGAAAGATTTTTCCTTTAAAGTGAGCCAACCTGAGAAAGGATTCCTGCTCGAATCTGTAGTGGCTGAATTGCGTGGGCTTGGGTCACCAATGGAACTGCATTATCCACCCTCAGGGAGAAACTGGTGGGTTTGCTGTGGTTTGTAGGAATTCCTGTCAGGGAGAAAAACATACCTGAGCTTTAAGCAAACACCAGTCCTGCAGATATTTTCTCAGCAAAATGCAAGCATAGGGGACAATTTTAAACAGTTCCACAATTGTTTTGATGTGTTTAGGATCTAATTCCATCATTTAGGCTTTCAAGCCAAACAAATCAACACCTAAAAGATTTTTGTTCCATAATTTATCTGCACAAATATTTGATGCTGTAATTTTCAGGAAGAACTGCCAATAGCTATCGTTTGGACACAGACTACTAGAAAGAGGAGTGACTTTGGCAGAAAGTTCTGCAAAGCTAAGCATTTACTATTTATCAAACTACATGAAAAGTATTTGAAAGGAAGGAGACAAAAGTAAGCAGAACTGAATTTCAAAGCTTCTCACAACTGACTCCTGCACATCTCATGCTCTGTATTTCCAGCAGGCTGAAAGCCATTCCTCTTAGCTTTTATAGCTGACAATGCCACACGTATAATGCACCTCTTTGCTACCACCTCTTTTGTGGGAAACCATGAAAAATTTTCTGTATATCTCATCAAACATTTGCAGTAGAATCCATAACCCTATTCCTCCCTTCATCAAAATAATGCAAACTGTAGCACTGTTAGGATATTACCACTAGAGCATGATAGGAAAAAGATGAGTCTCATGCCCGCTATAGATTGACACAGAAAACTAACAGACAGATAGCAATGCTGCCATGTTTACTACTAATAACGTTTTTTTTACATAATAATGTCAAACTAAAATGAAAGAGAAATTTTTCTCAACAGATACTGCAACATAACAGCTATGATAGAAGAAAATACTGCCTAGGAAAAGACATACCTAATCTCATCTTCCAAATGCACTTCATGCCCTGTGCTTTAGTCAAAGATTAAGCCATAGGTGTTCAGAGGTAACTACTAAAGAACTACTAAAATTTAAAAGCGTTTTGGTTGGGGTTTTTTGATTCTTTCCAGTGAGAGATGAAAGAAAATCTTCATCTGATATAATTCTCATGTCATAACACAGCACAAAGTTATAACCATGCACTTCACAGCTTTTAATTTTGAAATGCAGCTGACTGATTTCTTCCCCACAGCCATCCAGAAGAGCAACATCTTAGCTCTGACAGAAGCAGTAGTTTTAGCACTTCAGATATTCCACAGAGCAGACAAGCTAGGAAACACTGAAGCAGTGCCAGATACCATTAATATCCCTTTTCATCTGTGCCAACAAGTCATCACCTATGTGATGAAAACAATGTATTTATTCCCTTCATTTCAGCTGTAGCAGAATTTAAATTTTAAACTTTATCATCATATTAAGAATATGGAAATTTTTCATCATATTAAGAATACAGTATACAGATCACAGATAAAGTATTTGCCTGTACTGTTTCCTCTTCTATAAATCACTTTATTCATGCCGGAATAATGAAAAGAGTAAGGGGTTTTAATTATGGAGTATATAGTTGTGTAAAAAATATATACAATTTAAATAATTAACTGCTCAGAAGGAAATCTGTATGAAAGAGCTATACATCTACCTCATATAGCCTCTGACACTCTGCCTGGTGGATACTCAGACCTTTCATGAGTTTCTGGAACCCAAGGGAGATACAGCTGCCACAAAGAACATTACTGATAAAATCTGCTGCAACTGTCTTTATCTATAGGGATTAAGACTTCCTGGGGCTTAAGTTTACCTAAAATGTTTTTTGTTTTTTTCAGAGTGAATCCAAAGCGATTTCTGACACTTTAAAATGCAGAGGGAGAACGAAGGAAGAGTCTGAAGGTTATTCTTAAAAAAACCCTACTTCCTATAAACTCCATAATTTCAAGGCCTGATCCCAACATGAAGCTCAATGTCAACAAGACAAATAAATTCCATCTTTGGAGATGAAGACTATAATCCAGCTAAGTCAATGAGCAAACAATATAAACTACCTTTCCCTTGCCATAAATGACTACTACTAGAGTAAGACACTGATATTCCCTTCATCTCTCATTTCCTCTCAAATTTCAGTTCAGAATACTTTCCTCTCTTCCTTCAGCTTTCACACTTTGTTCCTCTATTTTAGCCAAGATATAAATTTACATGTGCATGTACATGGTGTATGAAAATGGGCTCTGGATTGCCTAAATCATTTTCTGCAGATGCTGATTTGCTGTTTCTTTCAGAAATGTGCAATGTATCTGCATCTGACTCACATGTTAATTTTTTAATGACACAATTAAGTTCTATTAAATATAAACCTTAATTGGATATAATGGAAAACTCAAATATTGCTAACAGACAGACAGTAATACTCATATTTTTAGGAACTGTGACAATTGCAGATAAACATACCTTGAATAGCTGGAGGACATATAATCAGTGCCTGTTGGAAAACATCACTGCAACCAAACTGAGCAGTTCCTGCCTGCAGTGGTATCCCTTGGTGCAAAACTGAATGGGCAGATGCAGTTAATGCCTATGGGAACAGATCCAATACAGGCAACATTACTATAACTGTGAATCTAAATACCTCACACCCTTGTCCCACCACTTTATATAACAACTAAAATAACTTACAAAAATTAAAATTTCAAATACATTTCACAGGAAGCCATTCCATTTGGCCACTGGAGGGCACCATAATACAGCACTGGCCATCCCAGTTTGCAGCTTAATTTGAAAAGGGCTGAATTCTAAACGGTTCGTTTAAGAAAACATTAGGGAAAAATGAGAGCAAAAGACAGAAGATTTTGTCATTTAACAGATGTTATTTTTTTTAATTATTATATTAATTAGAAAAACTGCATTAACTGAACTTAAAAAAAAACTAATTAAAAAAACCCAAACCCACAAAACATTGTTTTTACCTGACTTCTTACTGGACCAATTTTGGTAAAGCTCGCAGTCAGGTTGGCTGCACTGCCTGAGGCAACTGATCTCATAAGTGATGTTTTATTGCGATTGCTTAAGTCATACAGATTTGATCTGCATTTGCAAATATCCATGATATGAAAACAGGACTTCACTCTATCAAAACCAGAAAATAAGTTGCTTTAATCACAATTTCATGTTGTTAAATGTATAAAACAATTCCCCAGAACAAGGAAAAAAATAGTTCAAAGCCCGCATTTTCCAGTTTCACAGAATGGCATCACACACAGAAGTAGAAAAAAAGAGACTGCTGTTACTATGGTCACATCAAGCCTCTGCAATGCCTATTTTAAAATCAAGAAAAATACTGCTATTTCCTTCTCCTTCCATCTAATACCATTTTCTAACAACTGTGTACAAACAGGAAGGATAGTAAACTAAACGGATGGAAATCTTGGCTCTTTCAGCAGAATGCTTGCATGTCAGGAAATCCACGGGGAAATACACAACTACAGAACTGCAAGAAAACTTTCTATATATTCCACATTAATCTATGCATAAAAGAAAGTATTGAGATGTTAATCTCAAGAGAAAATGCCTATCCTGGCTCTCAATCACTGATTGGAACTAGGGCTCTTCATACTTCCAAAAATCAAGCCCAAGGTTCTGTTGTGTTGGAATTTTAACAACGATGCATAAAAACAACTTAGAAATCTATTGCTCTAACTGTAACTTTTCAGGAAAAAAAACAGTTATTCAACCAGTTTCCTTGATCCAGGAGATGTATTTAATATTGCAAGCACTTGAAAGAATTCTCTAAGACATTACAAAGATTTTTTTCTCTCTGATAGCAGAAGAAACAACAGTACTATACAGATGCATTGCAACAACAGGGATTTCTCTGTTACATACTGGTTGCTATGAGGAAAATCAAGGAGGTGCTTCATGGTAACAAAAGAATGGTTCAGGGTCTCAGCTGGAGTGATTCTTAAATCAGCATCAATAAGCAACATTTTCTTCAACAGACTGACGAATTCCCTCCTATCTGCCTTCTCTGCCAACAGGTCACTTCCTTCCAAATCCATCACCATGTTCACCTAGCATTGAACAAAACAGTCGCATAGAAAATACACATATTAGTTTAACTCTTTCTGTTATTGCTTTCTGCTATAAAATACTAATATTCAGCCTCTTGTTAGTTTATCCCAAAACAATTGGCTTGGAATTGGTAACTTTTTTTCTGCACCCTTCCCAGTTAAAAACCCCTGAAGGCTTTATTCCCATCTGGGACTTAGAATTTAAGAAATGATTTGGAATAAAGATTTTCATATGTTCTAATTCAAACTACAGAGGTAATCTTAAAAAAACACTTTCAAACATGTACTAATGCCAACATTGCAACCAAATCTAATTATTTTCTCATTATAGGAAAGAGAATGAAAAATTTCCGTTAGTTGTTGATTAGAGAGTTTAAAGCCAAGGAAAAGTGAGGAAACTGATGGGTTTTTTTAAAAAATAATAAATTACACTGAGAAATACATTATTAAGATAACAGAATTACACTGGAAACTATACAGTTAAGACAGCAGGTTCCATATGCATTCTTTGTTTTACCCATCATGGAAGCTTAAGGCAGAAGAGAAACTATACATTATACATAAAATTAAAAGGTTCCCCCCTCCCCAAGGCCAAGTACCATGGTTTAACACAAGCAAAGACAAAGCAAGATCTTTACTAAAAGCCCAAAGGGCCAACATAACAAGGCATTTCCCTCAGAGCAGCAGAGAAGAATGGATATGACTGACACACAATAAATAATATTCTAAAAGGCGTTTCTTTCAAAACTAGCAAAATGTTTTAAAATCAGCATTCATTTCCACACATTCCGTTTGCAAAGGAAGGAGGCTTTAATACTCACATGCACTATATCATCCAAACTGTTGAAAATATACTTTCTGGCCTCTTTAGACTTCATACCTGTTTCTGCCTCGTGTTCTTCCAATGTCTCAAAAGAAAACAACAAAAAGGAAAGCTGAGTTTAGAAGCTGTCAGTAAAAGTCACTCATAATTACAGAGCAACTTTACATAGTTATTGACCTAAAAAACACTATTGGGTTTTTTCAAATAATTAGTATTTTAATTGAATATTTGTATGGTGCTTTGCTGGCTACTTTCATCCCCTAAATCAAAAGTCAAAAACTACTACATTTTACATCTGACAGATCACAGTCCTGGATTACAAAAGACAGTTTGTAAATCATGCAGGAAGTGCTGAAAGCCTAGTAAAGAGCTGTTTAATGAAAGTCTCTCGTGTGCTTATATTTTTATATATCACAGACTTTCTATTATTTGTATTTTACAAATTTTCTCAAACTCAGACCTTTAACTCCAAACAGCAGCAACATCATATCACTGTAACAAAAAAAAAAAATAAAAAAAACCCCAGGCAGTCTCTACTCAACTTTTGTTTTCTCTTTTCTTATTTTTATAAATCTTTTCCTACACATACACAACAGCTGGTATAAATATTTTAAATACTGAAGTATGAAACAAACAACTAAATCCTAGAGAAGGAATGAAATCACTCATCAGTGGTCTATGCGCTTGAATATATCCCTTTCTGTTACAAATTTCCCCCTTCAACACAGACAGCACCTGTAGGCTGGTGCTGCAAGAGGCAAGGTGGGAAATCAGGGGGGAAAATATTAACACAGAGATTACAGAAAAGGTTCCAAAATTGACTTTGACAAAAGCTGCAAGCAATGACAAACTGTTCATACCAAAACTCTCAATTAACCCCTGCAAGGTGACGACAACTGAAAATGGGGAGGGCTATTTGCATCAGGAACCTTTTAGGTTCTCCAATACGGAGAAGACAAGTGTAAACTGTCACCTAAAGATCAGCTGCGGGAGAGGGAGAGGGAGAGGAGAGAGTACTGGATGAAGCAGGAGGGTGTAACTGGAGAATTCTTACACAACCCGCCCCGGCCCAGCGCTGGGGATTTACCAAGTTACGGCGGGGAGTTATGCAACCTGTGCTTTGAGCTCCCCAGCTCTTCGCTACCGCACAAATGTCATGTCAACTGTAACTGCTCCCTGACTCCCCGAGCCCTCTGCAAACTCGGTGAGGTTGGTCCACGAAGCAATACAATTTAAAATTAAATAAATAAATACTTTGCAGAGGAAAGGAAAGCTCTGCTTATGGCCATTGTGCAATCATGTTGGTTAGAGAGAAGCAAGGTGTGCAGAACATACGAGTACATTTTCTTTAATTTTGTCTGCACTCACTGTATTGCAGGTTTCAGCCAGGAAAGACTGTTCTAGCAGGAGATCTGAAGGAAATGAGCTGTACCACAGTCATGCTATTTCTTAATCTCCTTTTTCTCCTAGGAACTTATGATCCTGAAGCCAGTTTTGGACAAATTTTGACAGAGCAGCATGGGCCTCAGAGACAAATTCCTTAAGTGAAGTGAAAAGCAGTAACCAAGCAAGAAAGAAAACAAAACAAACCCCCTCATTTAGTGCCTTTGGAAATACAAGGCTTAATCTGAAGGCAGTGCTGCCCTGCACTAGCCACTGCATAGCCTGGCAGCTACAGCAGAGCTGCCTCTGGGTCAGCTGGTGGGAGGAAATGTGGGCATGAGCTTGGAGTGCTGCTTTTGGGGAACGGAAAAAATGGAAGGGATACAGGGTAGGAGCTGGGAAAAAGCATGGGAGATGCAGAGGGGAGATGGTGGTACTGCAGTGAATCTTGCCCTTGCTGGTTTCTCTGCTCACAAAATAACATGCTGTTTTCTACTACATTATACTGTTTACCTTTAATCTCCAACTAGAATATGGTGCATCCGTTTCTCTACAGAAAAATCTTGCAGTTTTCGTTCCCATGCTTAACAACTGCTCTCCTGGTAAACCTTGAGTCTGCGAAATGTAACGAATCTGAGGAAAAATAAAACAGGAAAAGTAATTTCTCTCTTACTTTTTCAAAATCCAATCCACACAGTTAAAAACTTTTAATTTCATTTTTAAAATGGCAAAATGAACCATGCTCAGAGCACCATAGTTCAATAGCTACATCTTGCATAGGGGAGAAACCCAACACTGAGCACTTGGTACAGCTCTCTCTGTCTGTCAGAGAAAGCCATATATAAACAAACCTCTGAAGTGACCTATATAAGCAAGCTTTTTAGGTTGGGTCACAGAAACAACAAGCTGGGGAGAGTGGCTGTCACTACCTCCTCGACCCCTTCAAATCCTAAATGTATTATTTTAATTCTAAACAGCAAAATCAGTAGGAGTGCTTTGTTTCCGTACAGAACTTTGATGATCTTTGTTTTTTGCATGCTCTTATTACGTAACTTGATAAAAATCCTACCCATCTGCTGTTTCCAGTGTATCAGTCTGTTACACATCTGAAACACCTATATTTCAAGGAAATGTTCCATGTGCAAAAGGGGTGCATGTACAACCTTGAGGCATCCACTGTCCTCGTCCAAGATACTCTGCTATGGAGTGTGATGGGAATGGACTAGCTTTATGAGTCTTTTCCGCTGAAATGATCAACATGCATTTATTCTAGAAGATGACTTACTACACATTTTGCATTACCTTTCTTATCTCTGATGATTGATGTATTACCTAAAATAGTTAAGTTTCAAGGCTTCATCATAAATATGTTGAAACATGACATATTTTAACTTCTGTACATGCCATGTTAACTCACTGTACAGTGGGCAAGTTATCCCAGAAATAATACTTCTTTAACATTAAAAACTACCTTGGAATTGGAACAATAATTGGCAATAATTGAAACCTGAGCTTGTTGCAATTTGGGATGGGTGAGTATGGATTCCAGCAGCCAGGGCTGAAGGTGCAAGAGGAGCAAGGCCCTTCAGGGCTGAACCTCTGAAGGACAGGGTTCCACACAAGGGGCTTCTGGGGTGAGCCAGACCCTGGAAAAGGTGGAGCACCCAGGGAATAATAGAAAATGGTGGGGGTGGGGGGTGTGGAGAAAGGAAAAATCAAAAGAGTGGTCAAATATGCCAAACCAGAAACTGAGAAATGGGAAAATGAAGTCAGTGAAAGACAGAGCACTTAAGAGCAAGAAGCACCTGAGAGGAGAAAAACTGATGAGCAGTAGAGGGGAAAGAGACACATGAGGCAAGTGACAAACCCAAGTGGGGAGGAAATAAATGCAATCCTGCCAACTTTGGGTATTTGGAATCCTCCATAATTCTCTACCTCAGGGAGACCAGAAATGTTTCTAGATCACTTATAAAGACTGAAAAATTAGTGGGGGAAAGATACTGCATTAATTCAAAAATTTAGCAGCTGAGCACTTGTGCCTGGTTCTAATGAGCAGCAAAGCTCAGAAGACACAGCTATTTTCCCCTGGGAAGTACAGCTGTTACTGGTTCTAATCACAAATGAGTATAAGAACTAAGAGCTCCCTTTCCAGGTTGCCACATAGCAGGAGGACAGGGGGGAAATGCAGCACAAAGCCCTTGCCTGTTCGTTTACTCAGTGGCACAAACACTGTAGCAGGAGGAAAGGAATTTCCTTGGAAGCCATCTCCTACTACAGCTGTACTCACGTATACTGAGAAAAACCCTGAATCAAATTTCTCCGAAGCAAGTTTTGCAGACATGCTGGGGCAAGGTGGCAAACTGGGCTAGAGTAAGGTAACTCCTGCTGCGGCAGAGGTTACAGCCCCTCTCCCACCACGACTTCTCCAACATGAGGGTCAGACAAGTTGCTAGATGAGTTATTAACTCGTGCTTCCAGCAAACCTGAAGGATATGTCACTCTTTAACTAAATGTCTTTTAACCTCAGTACTCACTTTTAAAGCAAGCAGAAAATCTTAGGGGCATCAAGATTCCTTGTTAATCCATGTGGTCTTTTGCATGAAGCACAGCACTTTGGAAGGTGGCTGGCATTACTTGCACTGTCCAACATGGCTCAAGCTAGAACTTGTCTCTCTAAAACTGAGAAAAGATAAGCCAAGGAGCACTATAAGGCACGCACTCTGTGCTCCGTACTAAACTGCCTTGACCTGCCTGGGTTTCATACAGGACAACCTCTCTGTCATGCAGTGGGGTAAAAAAGGTCTTATCTTTTCAAATCAGACTTCATATTATTCTGAAAAAACATCCTCAGAATCATGAGACTGACCTTTATGCTGTTACTGCTCCCTGCACAGAAGTCAGAGGCTCACAGCTACATAAGCCTGTTGGCACATGTTAATTAATAGTCTGGGCTGCTGCCATCATGACAAATCACAAGTTAATTTAAGGAAAGAATGGGACACAGGCAGATTTTCCACACTCAAACCCCAACTTCACCACAAGTGACTGAAGATGTGGTGCAAAGCAGCACTGACACCCAGAAGCAGCATCTGCCTATGTGTGTGATCAAGATCAGAAGACAGTGAACTGGGTTTACCCACATCAGTATCCCTTTTAACAGCTATTTCCAGCAGGACAGGGTTCAAAAGGGGAAGCAATCCTGGAAATTACATATTTTGCATCTTTTTATCTTCTCTTGCATTTTCTTTCAAAGTAAGAGGTAAATAAATCTGCCAAATTCTTGGAAATTTTTGAGACAGCATTACAGATTCTTTCCAAAAAACAAATGCCTTCCCTTTATCCTTAAAAAGAACACTGAGTTATATGGTTGTTAGATGTTTACTCTTATTTTCCATTTTAACAGCAAAAAGGTCTTCTAAATACTTCAAAGCACCAACACATGTTCCCTCTCATAGCTCACTTTCTACACGTGAAATGCTGCATTTTGTGTAAATTAAGTCAACTGAAATAAAAAACATTACCTAAATCAGCACAAAATTAATATATTTCCCTGACAGTGGTTTTAACAAACAAATTTGTAGAAAAGTAGGTCTGATCTCTAAGCACAGGGAGCCAAAAGCCCACTACATGATCAGAACTTGAATAACCTAAACATCATGCTAGAGGGAACTGCCCCTAAACTCAATATTGAATCAAAGATGTAGAACTTAGCAAGAAGCCAGTGCTATTACTTGTGGGGTTTTCAAGACATTACTTTCAAAGTTCAAAACCAGGAGGGGATAGTCAGGATGCTGATTATATTCCTTCCAAATTCCATATTAGGCTAGAAAATTGAAGACTTCTCTAAGTGTTTAAAATAGAAACAACATTGGGGTTTTTTTTTAAGTCAGTTCACTAATGCTGATGGTGTCAGCAGCTGAAAACTCCAACAAGGCAAAGGCACAGCTTCAACAGCTCCAGGCTCTACCACTGCACAGCTACATCATTACTGCAACAGTTGAGTCTCCTTCCTCATGAAGTACAGGCTCTCACAACTTTGAGCTTTGTTGGATTTCCAGAAGGCATCAGAGAGTATTCAGAAGACAATTAATCCTGACATCTGAATAGACATTCCAGAGTCAGCCCTGTTCGTTATGTTCATGGCAAGTGAGAGATGACAGTGCAATGACAGTAGCCACAAACTTTGGTTTCCATCAGAAAAGCAGTTTCAATACCAACAGCTATTTTGTAAGCTGGAGGGAGGAGGACAAAGTGAAATTTAATTCAAAACAGCAGTATAATATACAGTTTGGTTTAGAAACAGGATTTATGTTTCTAGGACAATCAATAAGACTAAATTAAAAGCATTGAACAGACTTGAAGAAATGCTACATAATAGGGGATATTATTAACATTCACAATTCTGGATTTAATTATCTGAAATCCTTAAGTTGCAGAAAGTGTCCATATGCTTGTGAAATTTATTCTACTACCTGGTCATATTCCAGTGCTCCTGGGTACAGTGGCCATCCAAGAAACAGCTCTGCAATCACACACCCTAACGACCACATGTCTATGGCTTCACAAAACGGCAATCCCAGTATGATCTCTGGTGCTCTGCAAATTAAACATGGTTACTGCATTTTTTCCTTGGGGAAAACAGGTAATTCAACAATCCAACATGACAAGACAAAAATAAAAAAAAATCTGTTGATAACACAGGTTAATTATTTCAATAAAAATCATTGCATCAGAAATTGCGTTTTTCTTTATCTAGATATTCTCTGGTAACATTTTGCAGCTCCAACGTGGTTTTTTCCCTACAAGTATCAGTTTGCTATGTATATGAAAATAACTGATATGCCTGAAACACACAATGTCCCTGATTCAACACTTTTCCCTTTCCTCCAGTATATCTCGGATGATTCATCCACTCAATCTTATATGTCTTTAGCTACAATCTTAATTCAATACACTCTTTTATCACAAACAAAAAAACAAACTAAAGGTTTTATCAGAAAATCCAGTTGCTCACTTCCCAACTGGACAGTACACTTAAAGCTATGCAAAATATCCATTTAATTACATAACTGCAAATCCCTTAATGTACTCAAATCAGTTCAATGTGATCAATTTTTAAATCACTTAAATGAAAACACTGCACTTGCTAAACAGAGCAGGTGTTATTTTTCACCCAAAACAAATGTAAATTATTTAACCAACAGCATCTGAATTTATTTCTGCACTCAAGAACCAGAAAAATTGCTATTGACACAGCTGCTAAAGAGGCTTTTAATGTTTCTGCTCACGTGGAACCCACTCAAGTATTTTACAAATATCCATTTTCATTGCATTTGTTCTGTTAAAACCTTCCCTCCCAGCTCATTCAAGCTATTAACAAAAGGAAAAGGAATTAGTTTATATCTGCATTCTAATACAGACAGACGCCTGTAAAGTATTATTTAAATCATCACACTATAAAGGGATCTACTTTTGAAGCAGACAATTTGTTGTTAGCTCAGTGTGTCACAGGAGAGTAGGAAGGTGGTTGAAACTAACAGGGTAATTCCCGTTGCAGATCAGGAGTATCCCACTGACCAGGTAATGTGATTTCTCACCTGTGTAAAAACTTAAACATCTTATGCTTCAGCATGTACTGGTGTAGTCTATTGACATTCCACACACAAACCAGACTCTCTGATTATAGGAAATTCGTACATATTTTATTCTCCTCTGGCATTAACCCTCATCAAAATATTCTTTAAATCACAGATTTGGGAACTGGATTGGGAACAAATTCCTATTCTTATGCCACATTGGGACAGAGAAGCTATTTTGTAGCTACACAGCAAGCCAAGATCTGGAGCATCGCCATCCCTTTGCACAAGAGGTAGTTGGTAGGAGCTGTGCATAGCCATACTCCAAGCTCCAAGGATGCACATTCACCACCAGGGGAAGGACTCCCGATGCTCTGCCTCACCTCTGAGCAGTGAAGCTGCTCAGGCTGCTGCTACAGGGAAAATCCAAGACTTTCCACAGATAAGAAAGTCTATGGGACAGGATATTCTATTAAATATTTATGTACTTTCCATTCATGTTGGCACTTCAGTTCTTCCCATCCTTGTCCCAAACCATTTCAGATGCCATTATATGAAGGATAAATCTTGTCACACTGGCAGTGAAACCAGAGAGGCTCAGTTTTCCACTGCCTCCAAAGATTTGATTACAATAAACTTCTGGGGATCAAACCTACATATTTTTGTTATGCAGGATCGTGACACTGCAGTAAGTGTGAGCTACTTTCATTATCCGAGGAATAAATTCAATATCCCTAGATGCCACAAGACTAGAAATAGCAGCGAGAACCGTCTGCCTTCACCCGCTGGCTGGATGCCAGTCTGCCTATGGTTGTTACAGATCTCTGTTAAAATACACTTCCTTTTGTTGTATTATGTTACAGTCCTGAATAGTTAATGAATATACACACAGCCTATGGATAGAGGGGCTTTAACAAATGCTTCTGCTAAAATAAACTCTTTAAAACCTCTTACGTTTACTCAATGGTTAATATGCGCACTGTATAAAAATAGCCCCAGTTGGTCGGTCTCTCGCTCATCTCTTTTGAGGGACAGGATTGCAAATAATAGAAGGATAAAGGTAAATACAATGCCAAAAAAAAAAAAAAAAAAAAGAGAGAGAGAGAATGCTTACTGTGCTTCAAAATGCAGTAATCTGTTAGTTTTTCATGGGTTCCATGGAAAGCACTAATAAGTCTAAGTAAAAGAGACGTATTTCAGGAGAAGCAAAACCCCAACACCAGATCTGCCACGCAGAAAAGAAGGGGAAGTAAATGTGCTCCTGGACAGGAAAGCTGTAACTGAGTATAATTATGTTCAAGTTGGTCTTAACCACCTCAAACATTTTTGATAAAGGAAAGTTTGTTAATGTCATGCTCGAAAGCACCTGCTTCTGTTTCTCCTTCCTTTAAACTTCCTGTTGAAATCTATCTGGAGAACTGAGGAGAAAACGTTTAAAGTGGAGGGAGTCGTTCTTCAATTTTTATTTTTAAGATGATCCTCAGCTCTTTTCTCATATAAGAAATATCGTTACATGCAGCTTAAATTGAAGGCATTCCCTTTACTAACTACAGCCAAAGACATCAGAGCGGTAAGGAAGTCCAGATGTCCCAAAAGTCCCTTTAACATCAGATTACTCAAAAAACCCCAGTGTCACTCAGTATTTCTCTCTCAAAACAGCAATACGCACACATCCCTATTTGATTTTTACTACAGATTACAAGATGTTCAGTGCACCAGAAGCTATCACGGTCCCCAGCTTCGTAAATAGCATCTGTTATCTCATATCAAGACATCGCCAAGGAGAACACCAGAATTTTCTCAGCTTCTTAAGGACACTTCAAAAGCTAGATTTTACAGAGAAAACATCTATTTCCTTCTTATTGATGTTAATTAAATATTAGTTAAAAACATTATCAGAAAACTTCACTTAGGACTTAAAATGCAATGTTACTACACTGGAAAGATTTGTTTTATTAAGCAACAATTCCTAGATTAACACATCTGAAATCCTTTCTCACTTGACACAGCACTGCTCAGACTTTTCAACTGGAAATATCAAAAAATATGAAAGATGCAAATGAATATTTGCTTCAGCTGCTTGTTTGAATAGTCATATTTCTATTTATTACATCACAGACCATGAGTACATATACTATTCTATAAGTTTTTGTAAGCTTATGAGGAATGAAACCATACAATTTGTTCCATTAACTTGCTCAAAGACCAGAACATTTCATAAAATAGTTTCGTTTCAGCCTGTTAGCCACCTTGGAAAGAAGCAACAAAATAAATAAATTTGAAGAAAAATGAAATAGTTCCTTGAAAGAGGATTTTTTAAAAACCAAACCAAAACCCCAAGCAAAAACCAAAAAGAAAAATCAAAACTAGCATAGAAGCTGAAAATTTCTTCCATCCTTTACACTGGAGGAACAAAGAATGAAGAGCAAAAATTACCCACACTGAAAAGATAAGTCATGACAAAAACTGTAAGAAGTCAAGCCATATCAAATTATCATTACCTAGAAATCATTGGTTAGAAATCAAATTTAGAAGAGAAGTTCCATGAAAAAGCTAAAATCCAACTGTTTAACAACAGAAGAACAGCATAAAATAATAAAAGCAGCAGCTTCCCAGAACCACTCATTTTATGAAAAATTCCATTGAATACAGGAACAATTTCTCAAATATGTTCCCACTTAAAGTCCTATAACATAATCACCCTACACATACCCCTCACATACCAAGGAAATGAGACTAAAGACTGAGCCATTTTTATTCTATTTCCCTCCTGGCAGTATGAGAGGGTCAGTGTATCCACTGTCAATCACTTGCCCCTGGCTTATTTACTGACCACCAGGCTGCTGCTCTCCAGACAAGTGAAGAATACAGAAATAGCCTTCCTCTCCTCATGCCTCCCACTCCTTTCAACGCGACTTCTCTCCCAGACCAAAACCTTTACTCCCTGCCCATACCAATTTCCATAGGTAATGGTGCTACTTCCATTCCCCAGGTGCTATTGCCTACTCCAAAGATGCTGGGCAACAAGAATGTTGGTATATCCTTGGCAATGTCAGCTCTTTGGTACAGGTTTTGCAGAAAAATTCTTTCCAAACAGGCATTTAATCCTTACTATGCTATTTTAACTCTGCAATTTCAAACATACTGAATAAGAATTTTAATACTGGTTCTCCATAAATCTGGGGTTCTCTATATTCATACAGTTGAAGGTAAATGGAGACAATGCTTCTAATATGAGCATTTTACATAAAATTTATACTCTTCTCATATAAGCCAAAGTTTGCTACCCCTATTTACTACTGTTCATGGTGACAGTGCCTAATAATTATCTGCTCTGGATACAACACACTGTTATCATTACAAGAAATAATAATGTAAGGAAATAATCAAATGGGCAGGCTGGTTTTTGGGGTTTTTTTAATTAATGATCTGGTCAAAGTCATGCCATGGAGAACTCATGTAAATTAATTCAATTTGCAAGAGTTAAGGTCAAATCAGATACCAGCCTGAGAATAACACTTCTTTCCCCAACACTACCATCACCAGTAGAATGCAAGCACAAACTTTCTGAAAGGAATAACCAGTGGGTTGTGAGATGTATAATTCTTCTTCTAAACAAAGGAGGTCTAAGAGGAGGATCAGATGTAATGAGTAAGTCAATGAGAGATGGTAATGGCCACTCTGATGAGTATTCTCATGTACAGCTCATTCTCTTCAACTACCAATCTTTATCACAAACATGGAGGAATGCAAACCTTTCTACAAGATCTGCAAAAACATAGGAAAGACTCTGGGCAAAAGATTCCACATCACGGTGGCAATAGTCCAAAAAAAACTCACAGGCAAGTACAGTTCAATAATCTGAAAGATGAAATGGGAAGGAATCATGTAATGACAAAACCTGTGAATCATGAAGGATATAAAGAACAGTTGGCTCTACAGCGCATTCACGATGGACTTCAGAAGGAATTTAACAAATGCAATTAGATCAACACAACAACAGGAAGTAGAGCATACATGGTGTATAGTAAACCATAGTGAAAATTAATGTACAATAATATTAATTAACTACCCATAAGAATTAATGTTACATATCAACCCACTTTTCCATGAAAAATCTAGACAACTTTACAGATTACTCGAGAAAAATATTTTACAATTGGGAGCAAAAATAATCAGGATATCAGTATTTATTTTTAAAGGATAAAGTCATATAAAAAAATATTATGCCTTATATAAAACTAGTGATATTCCCTCACCTTGAATAGTGTGTGTTCACTTTTGAATTCTGTGTTCAGTTTTGGTCACTCCCATCTGAAAAAGGATACATCAAATAGAAAAGACGCAGAAAAGAACAATATAAATTAAAGACTTCAAGAGACTTGGGTACAAGAAGAAACCCTGGTTAGAACTATAAAGCTTCTGGAAAGAATGAGTGATCAGTTACATTACTCAAATTATATAATAAACAAGGGAAGAGAAGCAGCCAGATGTTTCTAATGCCCTGCCTCACTACAGAAGACCAAGGAATCCCCCACCCACTTTGAGATAAAGACTAATGTAAATATAAAAGTAGGTTTTGCAAGCCAGAATACAGCTATCCTTGGAAACATAGGCCACTGCTGAGATAAAAAATATTAGGAGTATTTAAGAATAGATTGACAGAAAAGTATCCACAAGAGGTCTAGATTATACAGTAGGGTTCACATCCATGTGGAATAAAAACAGTCATCAATTGTGTAGAGGTGTAAGAAACTTGCACCAGAAGCCACTGAAGTGCAAACTTCTGGAGCATTTTCTTCAGCAACAAAATTCCAAACTACACAGACCACTGATCTGAGAACATATAAGTGTATCTCATTTCCTACACATTAAAATCACTACTGTTGCATAAATACAAGACATGCCCAAGCAACTTCCTGGACCTGAAGTTCAAGCTTCTGTACAGTCTTCTAGTCTCTACAATCTTCTTCATGGTCAGAATAATTTTTACTTGTCATTTTGTTAGGGTAAGAATTACATTAATAAAATTTATAGAAGTCTTTAAAAAAATCATGTTATAGACAAAAATGGCTCAAGTGAACTTTTTAAAAACACTTTTATAGTTGAATTGTGCCTTGCTTTTAAGCCTGTTGAGATGTCAGAATGCAGATTGGTAGTGTCATGTGTTAATGTACATTTGATCCTAGAAACACAAGCATGGTATACGAAGCCAAACAACGAGCCTTCCTCCCTATCTTTTCAAAGGAATGCTGCTGCAAAGCTATAATGCAAAACTGGATTACAGATTTACATTCACAATCCTGCCTTTTGTACAGTTCCCTAGGGTTCTTTTAACTCTTCTGTGATTAGGCATTAGCAAGTACAAAACTAGTAAATTCTGACTGAGGAGGGTGCTTTTTATTTTTTTAACTCTACAAATGTAAGAGGATTTAAACTGAAAGCAAAAACGTCAGTGCTCAGACACAGACCCAAGAAATACGAGTCAGGCTGGACAGGGGTACCCTGTGTCTTTGAGGTGGCAGGAAAGAATCAATCCCACCCACGCGTTGCAATTTAAGGCTATATCACCAGGTATCACAAAATACAGTGAGAACAAGTGTGTTCAAGATGATATGACAAGTTATCTTCCCATTCATAACTTCATTCCTCCTTTGGAGGAGTTTGGTGCACCACCAGAGCCTGTAAATATCTCCTGTAAACCTCTAAGGCCACGGTATTGCCGTGGTGGTGCTCACAGTGCCGTGCAAAGGAATTCTCATTTCCTGGTAGGAAAAGCTTCATTTTGGCATAATAAAACATTTCCATAGAACTATGCATGATCAATAGCTAGAGAAGACCTACTTCACATCACAGCCTTCCAGCGATATATGTAATGTACAAGACTGACATACAGCTGCCAGTTTAACTTTGAACCCTGATCTGCCCTAGAGATTTAAAAATCTTTATATAGAAAGCGGCCCAAAAATGTAACTATTTACAAAAAGAAGCAGCCACTGCAAAAAAAATCATTACAACACAGGGCTCATAACTAAACGGGAAGAAGAAGATATGACAAGAAATTAAATGAGACAAATAAACCTTGGGTAATTTCATCAAAAAACCCACAAAATTACAAACAAACTATCCTAGCACTCTTTCCTGATACTGAAAAAGACTTCCTTTGAAAGCACAAATTTTAGCCTAACACACCTTCTCTTACCACTTAACATAAATACTAAAGATAATCATTATTTAGTTACTCCTTTTTGACTTTTTCAAATGAGAGTAAGTAATTTCAGCAGGCTCTTTTCCACTTTCTCTCATGGAATGAAAATTTGATTTTATTAAAAACAGAAGATGTTTATGCTTGTGCCTTTTCATGATTTTGGTTTTCCTCAAAAAGACTTACCGAGTGATTTATTTATGTACTTGATATGTTAAGCAGCTATTAAATTCTAAGAAAATTAAGCAAAGCAGACACTGATGTAGCAAGAGAATAAAGAAAACTGTGTACAGAGAAACTCTTCAGATGCCTCCTTGGTAAATAAAGTCTGCCATTTTAATACCCTTACATTTTTGATAGCAAAGCGTCAATATTTAAGGCATCAAATGAGGTTACTTACCGGTAACTGCATTTTGACATTACCCTTTGTGCCCTTGGGCTTACATGATTTACTCTTAACTGTGAGGACACTCTGCAGCCCTCTGTCCTTCAAAGAGTCAAAGGCTGCAAGAGATGGTCACACAGGCATTCCCTCTGCCCTCATCTGCAGCAAGGAATATCTAGGAGGACCCAGACACGCTTTCTTCTGTAGTTTGCAATCAGATTAACTTCCTGAGCTGAATTAACAGCCTAAACACCAAATTTAACTAGATGGTCTGTCATACAGTGTGGTGTTCCTGACATACCTCCCTATATGCTATGAACACTTTCACTGTTTTTTTCCCTGTCTTCTTTTCTTTCTTTTTATTGGCACAGGACAGGGGGAAGGGTGGGAAGGGAAAAGAAGCAATCCCCAGAAAATGAAAACACCTAAAATCTTGTACAAAGAATTTGAACAAAACAAAACCCTAAGTTGTGCTCGTGAAGTGTCCAGATCATTTTTGAAAAAAACCTGATTTGAAATGATCTTGCTTGGAATTGTGATCAAAGGCAGGGTAAGCACAAGTAGCTGTGGAAGACCAAGCAGTGGGGCTGGTGGCAACAACAAACTGGGCTCCACCCGAGGAGAGGATCCAACACTAACAACAATTTCCAGCTCTGAAGGTGTACAAGAGAAGAGTGACAACAGCACAGTGTGGGACTTTTCAAGGCCTCACATATCAGACATGTTGCAACTTAATTCCCCCCACCCTTTATTTTGTTATTGTTGATTCTGAGGAAATAACAACGTTTTAACACTCTGAGGGTCTGCATGGACTTGCAGTGCCCAAACACATCAGCTGAAGAACAGGTAGGGAGTTTCTACAAAAGAGTAACAAGCATTGGCAGTATTTGCTTGTAGCAGCCTTGTAAAAAACGACAAGACCTTTTAAGCCAGTTTTGTGCAAAGGGTTCTTGTGCTTTAACACTTGAGGACAACAGTCCTACATCTGGACTGAGGTACAAAGTCATGGTGCTCCTAAAGATGCACAGAGACAGATCCCACTATAAAAACCCCACCAGACACTAGGCAACAGGAGGAGGTATTAGTTTTTAAATATGGCTAACTAAGCATGACGGTCTCTCTTACTAGCATAGTTCAGGTAAAATGCCAGAGAATGCAAGGATAGCAAGGGCATTCCTGTAATGTCGAGAATCAATGGAATCATAAGTTACTTTAACTAACTATTAAGAAAACAAACAAAAAACAAAAAACAAAACCCAAACAAAACAAAATCAAAGGAAAGTCTACCCTGAAGACACAGAGGAAAACTTCTTCCATTCCGCAGCAACACTTGGAAAGACTTCACCCTCCTACACAGGGAATAACACACGTGCCTGCTGCAGGTCTGCAGCTCAGCCCAGTTCAATAAACCATGGAACTACCTGAAATCATTTCCTAGCACACAGCTGTTGCACAACAGTCCTTCAGTGCATACTGCACTGGAAACAAACACACCACACAGGTACTAAAGCAGGTAAGAAAACCTGCTCCCATCCTCGTACACTGTGAAAAGGGTTTCTTTCAACTGCTGATGCACGCCCATCTGGATGATGCTGAGTGATATTATTCTGATGAAATTTTGCAGCTCAGACTGATAAATGTTGACTTAAAATTACATTGTTTGAGTTATAGAAAGCTCACCAAAACTCAACATAAGTATTCCTGTCATGTCATTCCTCTGTCTCAGACCTTCAGATCATTCTGTTTACATACAAACTAGTATGCTTTTCTTATTTCCTTCTTAACAATGTTCTATACAGCACTGCAATACGGCTTTCACAGTCTATTATCCTGACTTGCAGCCTGAAGGTTATTGACCATGACACAATCCTGCCCTCAAAGAAAAAAAATCTGTCAAAATAAAAAAAATTAAAAAAAATAAAAAAGAATTTGCAATCTTAGAAAATTATCTGTATTTTCATTACAGATAATTTATGTACTGATACTGGATTATAAAAACATTGTCAAATCAATAATCAAACACTAACAACATTACATTAGGATAAATAAGAGAGTAGGCTTGTTAAAGTTGTTTTAATTTTAAAAGATAAACAAGCAAAAGACTTCTGTTTATAGCTTATAAACAGCAAGATAAGAGCACTTAAAAGTCAAATATTCAAAGCACATACAATTTAAAAAGTAGAGTCTAGCAAAATGTCATGTATTGATGTCACAACTTCACATAGGAGATTCATGTCCTGTTCACTAAACAAATGGAACACCAGAATCCATTTCACTTTGGATATTCCCCTACATCAAGTGTTATGTAGACACTTAATACCTATGTCAGCTGTTAAATTTAAAACAAAAAAATAAAATAATAAAAAATAGAAACATTACAAGAAAGTTCTGACAGAAAACCTACAGAGCAGCAACTGGGGCAGATGAGTTAATATGAAATTAAATACCTGTTCTCAAGGCTACACTAGTAGAGACTTTTGGTGAATAAAAATACTTTTAAACACTTCTGGGTTCTAAGTGCACTACTGGATTCATATCCAACAGATATATGTCCAGCTCAATGTTCTGTGGGAAGCTGTTGCTTCCATAGAACAATGCAGAAAAATACACTCAACATACCGTACACAGCCACATTTAACAACCTTAATTTTAATTGGAACACTGCTGCAGGAATATATGATGCTCTGGCAAAAGAAACAACTGGCTGACTTGGCGAGTTTTTGCCATACAAATTTCTATGATTAGACTCCTGGTGTAAATATGACACCACCAGAAAAAGTCACATCCTTACCCACAGCTTAGTGATCCCACTAACACAGCCATGGGGAAACACAGCAGAGCCTGTGCTTTGGGGCAAAGGCTATTGCAAATCAGCTGTTAGCGTTCTGACAAAACTAAGAAATGGCATTAGAAAATTTAAAAGACTGGGTTTTTTTCTCCCCGATGAATTAAAGCTATGGACTGCTGCCGAGGAAAACCACACAAGTCTATTTTGGCAGGCTAGACTGCAGGACTTCAGCCTTCCAGCCTGTCCCCACACCTGCCAGCCACGACACCACAGTCTGCTGAACGAATCTGTATGCAATGGTCACTTCAAGTGTTCCACCCCAGCCTCGAACACCACCAGTACCACGCTGCTGGTTTTTCCTTTTTCCTAATCTCCCTTCATGCTTTTTGCTCTCTGCTTTTTTCCTATTTTTCCTTCCCTGGTATCCCATTTTAGTTTATTTGTCCTTTCCTGTTGAAAGGAGAGCATGTCTATTCTTAGAAGAGTTTTGGATCTTAAAATAAACTGCTTAACTATGTATCTATTACATTGAGATTGATGTCATATCAGACCCTGACAACATGCTACAACAGGAATGCAACTACAGCAAAGAACGCCAGCATTTCTGCAAGCCTTGCTTTGCAAAGATTTTTAAAGCAAAATTACATACAAAAATGTAACACACTATATCCAAACATTAAAACATAGCGTAACATTTTTTCCGTTTATTCTTCTCACTATATAAATGTTGATTTTTTTAAGTAGTTCTTACCTGGTATCTAATACTAAAAGCCAGACCCCCTACTACTACACTAAAGAAATCAGGGTAACCAGATTATACCAGGAATTCTTTTTAATCAAGTTGAATGTTAAAATTTTGCTGTCAGCAAATTAAAGTTAAAAACAGGTAGTGCAGTTTAAAGGAAAAAAGATAAAAATGGGATCTAGATAATAACTGGATAATACTGGGAGCCTTTCATCTGAGTGAACCCTTTGAGTCTGGTCCAGGACAGTAATAATTGCAAGCAGCTCATTAGTTATGGCTAAAAATTTCATTCTGTTCCCAATATAGACAGACACTCATGTCAGGAAAAGGCACTTGTTGACAATAATAACAGAAGCAACAGGGATCAAATAGACTGGGAACTTTCCCCTCATTTACAGAAGAGCTGCTGCTCAAATTGGGCTGTACCACACTGACTGCCCAGTGCCCTGAGCACAGCTTTTGTCTCCAAGAGAAAAAGGAAAAGTAAGCTCCCTTCACTGACCTCTCTTCTCAATGTACAGAGAAAGAATTGTACAGAATTTCACAAAGCCCCACAAGGCTCTGCTGGCAAAGTGGGCAATAGACATTTCTTGAACTTTAAAAAATAATAGCAGTAGTTACTGCAAGAACACAACTGTCATTTCATTTGAACTATGAAAAAATGCATAAATATAAGACCAATAAAGATTACAAAGCACTCTCAATTATATCCTAAACTGAGAATTAAAATATACACCACATAGAGCCCCTGACCCATCTGAGTACCATACTGTGCCAAGGAGATATTCTACTTTCAACTTTCAAATGACTTGCACCAAAATAAAAAGAACCAAAACATGCTAACTAAAAATTTATTTTGAATAAACAGCTAACAAAACTTGCAAAAACAAAATCATTGTGGAGTTGGACTATTTTGCATGGGCTATGACCTTTGGCCAAACCCTGAATGCTGCCCTTAAGGCCACAGTATTAGGAGAGTCTGCACAGTAGCAGTATTTACTGGGAACTCCTGCTCCTTGAAAAGATGAAAACTAAAGTCCAGTTAACAAATCTCCTCTGAAAAGGTATCTGTGATTTACTTGGAGATGAGGAGAAGTCACATTTGTTTTGTTTCCAGCATTATACGAATTTTCCAAGGGGGAAAAAAAAAAATCCTCAAATCAAAGTGTTACATTTTCTTAGTTCCAGGAACTATTTTTAGGTTATGCTGTCACACCGCAAACTGACGGGACAAACTTTCAAAGGCCAGCCCTGCATTATGTCACCACTTTTCAGTAAGGCTCCCAGCACTGGTCTTGCCATGTCTTTGCTTACAGGGTTAATATTTCCTTTTCAGTCAAGCTCATTAAGATTTCTGGAAGTTTTGCATTGTGCTTTTCATTGTTAGGAAGAAGTCAATTTAAAAACACAAATGTGTAAGCAGAGCATGATAAAATTGCGAGGGGAAAAAAGTAAATCTGTTACTGAAAGAAAAAAAAAAACTCCCAAAAGCAGCCCACTATGGCTCCATTTCAGTAATGTCCTGAGTTTGCTGTTTGCAAATTGAACAGTCCCTACAAACACACACACTTTGATTGGTGGAGGAAATCTTTGCATTTTTCTTCTATATTAATGAAGTCCCTGTAGAGCTTTTGGGTCACTGACATTGACCAAAGACTGCAGATGAAATCAGACAGGATCATTATCATCGACTCAGTGGGATTTCTGTGTAACATGAATTTCCTCATAGTGAGTTTTCCTAAATGTCTTCCTTGTGAAATCATGATTTTAAGATTGACAGCAGTAAGAGTATTAATTAATTAATTAATATATTAACCAGAAATCATATTATCCATGAAGAGGGTGGCATAAACTATGACAAGCAGGGCAATACACTTAGAGAAATCCTTAGCAGTAATCTCACTGCCAAGACAGACTTGCAAATTTGTTTAGAATTACCCAAGAAAAACTGTTGTTAATCAGCCTTGTAAACAACATATACATTAATGATGATGTTGGGACATGAGCAGCAAAATTACCCATTATCAAACACTTTCCGAGATGTTGAAATACTTCAAGCCTTATACAGAAATAGCCTCTTGAGATTAAATGGTCAGAAGCAAGAACAGTATCAGATCTAAATCAAAATAGAAGAGACTTAGAGGCCAGTAACATAACCTTATGAGGGAGAGTCCATTAGAGCATAATGATAAATACAAGGTTTTTTGTTAGTCATTTCAGAACTAGACAAACTTTTTTTTGTTATTATTATTTTCTGGATCTGATGCTGCAAATGCCCTTAGGCAAAGCAGCTTGCACTATGATTTAAGATTACAGGTTTTTTAAACATAAATAACTAAAAATAACCAGCCAAGAAAGACACAAAATCCAGCAGACATCAAAAAAATTCCAAAAGCTGCACTTTTGAAATAAATGTTCTGAATAACCTGAAGATAAAAATCAATATAAAAGGTATGTCATTGACTTATTAAGTCTTGATATGGTACTGTGAGCACCTCAAGACAAAAAGCTGCTTTGGTGAAGTACCAAGGGAACAGGGCTTTACCTTAGAGACCTCAAGCAAGTGTCTTTTGAAACAAAAGGCGAGATGGTCCTGTTTCAAAACAGGGATTGTTATATTCTGCTACCACTTTATGTTCTCCACAGATGGTCACTGTAATAGTGTTCACTTTAAGGCTTATTAGGCACCATGTAGCAATAAAGTGGTTACAGTTCCATAGAATAGCCAGTGATCATTTTTCCAACTTACAACCATAACAGTGGATCATATTTATGGGGATGTTAAACCTGTTGTAAACAGGTCTATGTGATTTATAAAACTGTAGGTGTGAGTGTTTCTCAAAGATGCCAGACTTGTTTCTAAATCATTTTTATTATTTTAAACATGTCAAAAATAGACTCAACAGCATACCCCTGATTTCAGTTTAAGCTCACATGAACAGTGGCAGATGACAGGATGCCACTCACTTGATTCCATCATCCTTCCAACCTCAGAGCAGCATGTAAACTATCAGGAACATTAACCAACCAACCTAGCAAGCACCATCAGGTTTTATCTGGCCAGATCAGGGGAAGGGGGTGTTCAACTTTGATAGATTATACTTTCATCAGGGGAAAAAGGGGAAAAAAAAAATAAATAAATAAAATCAACCCTACAATCATCCTCAAAGATCTGAAACCAAACAACTGTGATCAAATGTCTTATATCTGGAGGGGTGAAGGACTCTGTAGGAGCACCCTTCAATAAAGAATGGCATGGCAATTTTAACAAGGAACACTGTTACCAAATTCAAGAGGACCACCAAAGATAGGCTTCATTCTACAGGATAAGCACATACTTCACTTTATTGTGTATTTCTTATTCCCCACTGGTGCCAGTATACCCAGTGAAATGAGAGAGAAGTGAAATCACAGGTTTTTTGTTTCACTGTTCAACATGGGGGAGAAAAAAGTATGTTAAAAATCTATGAACTGAGAGACTGAAGTTACAATAGGAGTTCAGTGAAATAAGTCATCATGCATTTAACCAGTTATCTTCTTCCTTCTAGGTGATATCAACTGTTGCTTAACTGCAGAACCACTCCCCTACTCTTTGAGGGGGAAGAGGATGAGAGCTGAACTGTGACCAGGGGATCTCTCAGGTGACCACTGACCCTGGGGACACCTAATTATCAGCCAGAGAAAACAGAGCCCTGACTCCATAAATTTCTCCAAATAATCGGCATGTCTCAATGCAAGCTTGCTATGATTTAAAAGTGGTATATAAATGCAAGCGCAATTGCAATTGTCATGCTTTTGGTATTTTCTAAACAGTAAACAGGAACAGGCAAAAAACAGCTGATGAAGTCAGTGCTTACATGTACCAACACAGCTTTAGATAAGAATGTTCTGAAATAAATACCACCCAAAGCCACTGCATGTGCCACTGCTTCAATAAGGAGTTATTGCTGTGTCATAACTGTGTCAAAAAAAGAAATCACAAAAATATCGAGGCAATGTTTACAAGTTGCATGATTACTTTAAAGGTAATTATTTAGCTAGAACACATGACCCTTATTTCCCTATGAAAGGCTCTCTACTTAACTGGATTAACACACTATTGATAGCTAAATTCCACTGCCGGAGGCTACTGTCAAGTCATCATTTCCAGAACAAACCTATAAGCTATTTTCTTTATCCTGTGTGCAACTATTACAACAAGCTCATCATGAATTTGCTCCCAAAGCGCTCTAAAAAAAAAAACCTGCTGCAAAGAACATTCAAGAGATGCATGACACAGGATTACCTGTTCTAACGAAATTTGACCGTACATCAGTCACAGGTTGGAAGGCTAAATACATTTTGCAGCCAACCAAGGATGTAACATCTGATTTTTCAACATTGGTGACTTTTTTTTTTTAGTTGAAAGAGGATTCTGATGCTGTGAAAACTGACTATCACCTAGAACTCAACTCTCAGATGTTTTCTAGGGAAACCAAATCCAGCTCTGCATTCTCAACAAATATTTCTCATGAAAACCTTTGCATTTTTCTTATCAAAAGCAACCCTCATAGATATGTACACCCACTTTCTCCACCCACTTCTTAACACACACAATACACAGAGGATTAGGATTTTACATGCAGAGGTTAGCTGGGAGACAACAGACGTAACCTGCTTAAAAACAACCTTTCCTGCACAAACATGAACTCAGGGAAATGCCACTGGAAAACATGCCCATCCGGCAATGCTCACCTTTGCAGAGCCCTCCCTCACCTTCCCATTTCTGCGGGAGGTAACACAGAGGTAGAACAAGGAAGAGGAATTCCTGACCCCTTTGTTTTCATGGAATCATCAAGAACCATGTCAATACAAGCATAACCCTCACTTTTTTTTTTTAATTTGTTGCTAGCATCTAACTAAAATCAAAGAGAAACTGAAAAAAAAAAAAACCCTGAAAGTGAAGTCACAGTTTGGTCCTACTGTACTTCACATAAAAGGAATTAATTTTACAGTTAGGCTTAGTAACAGGAATAAAAACAATAAAAAAACCCAACTGGTTCCAAAGTGGGGAATTTTGAAGTCTAACTTCCTTCCTCCTCTCCCAGCAACACTCTCTGTTTCCTGATGTTGATAATGCCGGGTGGGAGACAGAGCACAGGCCTTCCTAATGAACGGCCCCAAAATATCCCTATGAAGGGTCAAAGGGGAGCAACCAAAAAGGTTAAAGTACACAAGGAACACAATCCAAAGAAAACATTTTTGTTAGGGACAGGACAGGCTGATGTGCTGGCTGCACAAAGAACTCATAACACAAGTTACAGTTTCCTCATTCTGTACTGGCAAAAGGTACCATCCTGCTGTGCCCATCCAGGGCTGATGGGAAAATGTCATGAGACCATCTTTCCAACACAATTTGCCCTATTTCCCTGGGCTCTTGCCTGGCTCAGCAACATCAGCTGCCAATGATCACCTTTCAAAGCACTGGTCACTCATGTAATAAAATTGCCTGTTGCACCACACACAGCAGCTCCCCATCAGGACCACTTCATACAGCAAATACAAAATCTATTTCATAAAGCGTAACTGGACTGGGGAGCTTTGCTGCAGAATTTGGCCAGGCCAGAAGTGTATGTCATCAATAAAGTAAAAATAAATTAAAAAAAAAAAGGCAACAAAAAACTACCTCTAATGTGCAACCGGACACCAAAGGTCCAACCAAAGAAGTCAATGCCAGCAGCTAGGAGAATATACTGGAGAATATAGTAGGAATCGCCAACATAAATGCACCCTCTTTGCTGCTTTGTTTTTGCACAGACTTTTGCATTCCATCACTAGCACAGACTGGATACTGACTGGATCTTTGAACATTCAGAGCTGGTTTTATTTCAGAAGGTTATTAGAGGCTCACGTGTATTTGGCAGCCTTTTGTCTCATCCAGCCTTCTATGGAATGGCTTATGTTTGATATAGGAGAAATAATGGGATTAAGACAAGGAAGAATCCCCTTTTACAAAGCAAAGAATATTGTAATGACATCTAGGTCTACTTGAAATACATTTGTTGCTTCACAGAAATGTGTGTCTAATAGTTATTTTTATTATTGTAAGCGGTATCAAAAACTTTACCCCCAACTGTGGAAATTACACAAATCAGTTTCAAAGCACAACAAAGTCTTCAGTTTTTCTTAGGCAAGTCACACATGAGCCCAATAAAGACAAAAAGGCCATAGCTAATAAGAAAAAAAATCAGAAATTTAGTTTGATTCTAAATAAATAGAACAAAAATTAAAATATTTTCTTTTAAATCCAGTTTAAATTAACAGCTAACTTTGACACAATAAAAAAAAAGACTGTGTTAAACTACATCACAGATTAACATCCAGGGAAATAGGTATTAACCCCTTTCAGCTACCAATTCCTTAGTAACGTGCAACAGTTTATCTAATGGAAAAACAAAAAAAAGAAAAAAAGGCTGCAAATAGAATAACTTTTGTACAAGAGATTTAGGAAGAAGGGGGGTGGG
>JAWWEU010000158.1:2816933-2848142 GCA_035583155.1 Acropternis orthonyx | reverse complement strand
TTTTGACTTGCAAAGGAAGATATTCATTATGGCACATAGTCCCTTTTCAATGACTCCCTTTGCATTCCTACCTCTAAAAATTGCACCGTGCCACATCGTCGCCCTGAGCCGGACGGAGCGTGGGAAGGGTCCAATTGCGTAAGATGTTCTTAAGGCAGCAAAGCTGGCTGCTTAACTGCAGATACTTAAATACTCAAAATAATTGCACAGATTAGCCAGGCTCTCAGAGCAGAGCGCTGCCTATCTGTGGTGCAAAAGGAGCTGTTCAAACACACACTCTCCATGTGCTCATTGGGCTGAGGTGGGAGGCACTGACCTTTGTGTGTTTACCAGGAGGCAGAATAGGATTTACCGCTGTTCCTGGGAGACCCACATGCTTCCAAGTGATGGAAGAATTCCCCAGCCACAGAACCAATTATGTTGTATCAACCAGCTAAATATGACGCTCCCCCAAAAGTTAATTTACAGGCATAGAGTACTTTTCCTTCAGAGTGGAATGGCAGAAACTTGAAGTCCTAAAGGTACCTTGCAGTACCGATAGCCCTAAAGTAGCATCTGCTCAAGCTGCTGTAGCTACAGCACAGTGTTTAGCAGAAATATGTGAAGAATCCCAAGTTGCAGTATTTCAGATGTCAAGCGCTGGAGTGTATTTTAGAAAAATCTGGGCCAATTTTAATTTTTCAGATATTTACTCATACATTCAGACCTACAGAGGTCTGGCACAAAATACTACACAGTAGTTAAAGCAAGCAAGACATAATAAAAATATTTGTTTCGTCAAGGGACGGTAAAAAAAAAAATAACCAAATCACATAACAGACGAAAAATTAAATATAGCAATGCACTGCTCTAAGGAGGCAGTCCTGTAAACACAGGTGTATAGAGCTACAGTTATCTTGACATGATTCTGAGCATGCACTCTCTTCCCATTCCTCCACACATTTATAGGTGGGGACATCTTTTGCTTTTGGAGGTTTGTGGCTTTCTGTTTGGTTGAATTCGTTGATGGGTGGAGATTTATTTGTTGGGATTTGCGGGGTGGGGGGGGAAGGGTCTTTTGTCTTCTTTTTTTAAATAAAGTTCCCTGCCCAGAACAGTTTTCTGTTCCTCTTGCAGTGGCAGTGCCAGCAAGCACTGAGCAATGAGCTGGAGAGAGAACTCAGAACACGGATGCTTAGTCAACATCAGGAAATTATTTCCATTTTAGAAGTCAGGAAGCTTCTCACGTGTTACTCCTCAAGTCTTTGTGGCATATTCTGCTGAAGAAGAGAATCTGCTGTCATACCACACAAATGTAAACAAGCGTCTCAACAACCCCTGGACTTAATTATACTTTGTTGTTACTGTTTCTTCAGATTTGCACTACTACTCTCCCCTGATGAGAAGGAACAACCCTGTATCTCTGCTTTGTTTTCTACAGCATGAAAAGGCAACAAACATTATTTAGTTAGCCCAGAGCTACACACACACACACACACACACTGACGAGCCAGATGGCTACTGCAAAACAGCAAGGATAAGTACCAACTTCTTCCTTTTCACCTTGCAGGGATCACTACTTTGAATCCTCCCTCTACTCTGCAGCTGCTGTTCGTACAACTGGTATTGGCACCTTGAGGACTTTCATCTCCTGTCTCAGATTTGAAGTACTTGAAGGTTCAGTGGTACTGGGACAAATGCACACTTCATGCACATTAACCAGTCAGACAAGAAGCTCAGAGGTCAGCTTTGAAGTTTTTCCAAAAACCCCTGCTAGATTACACCCACCCAACAACAATGGATTTCTTATTGCAGGAGTTTCTTGCACTACCCATTTCAGAAGTGCAAGAGGAGGTCAGTGAACGTCCCCTCCAACAAGCTGGTCACAGGCCATTTTCAAAACATGTGTTCTTGCTTGTCCTCACAGCTCACCTCAAAGTTATAGGTATAAGATACACAGAGAAATTTCAGAGACTTATCTGTAACAATTCTCTAATGAAAAAGCCAAAGAAAACATTTAAAGAATCTTTAAGAGGAACTACAAGAACACCGTCTTGTGCAGAATAAAGCTACATCACTGCAAAATGAATCCACACGGATGACTGCCATTAAACCACAGAATACTTGTACCTTTTGATTTGCTAATACACACTAGCCTGTGTACTGCCTTTCATTTTTGCTTTCACCTCAAACCCTGTAAGTCACTTGCTTGACAAAACACTAAGTTTGTCTCACAAAAGAAAAAGTTGTCTATTAAGGCACAGCCACAGCAAAAAGGATAAGAAAAGGCAAAAACATCTGAAAACATCTTCCTAAACTTCTGAAGCAAAGCTAAAAACAAAGCACAACAGCAAGGGGAAAGGAGTTGCTGCATCCAATTCCATACATGCTTAAGACAAATAAGTGATGCAATTCAAGGCCAACAGAGACTGAGGGCATGGCACGCATGTAGCACATGGGGTGGGATGTGCAAACTAAATACAGCACCATGTAGAGCAGCCTTTAGCCATGTTTAAGCAAATAGAAATTTACACGCTACCTTTCCAAGAGGTACAGTTTGTCACACAGCCCCTGGCTCCCCAAACTGTGTGCACTATCCCACTGCTGGGGAACAGCACTGGAAGCAACCCGCGTCCAGCCCCACAACAGCCAACCACTCCATTGTGATGGTTTCTGGTTCCTCCTCCAACTCCTCCTCTAGCACCACACTGCTTCCTGTTCACTTCTGTGCTAAGCAAAGGGACTTGGCTTTTCAGAATCCATCTTGAAGATGCCCAACGAGCTGTTCCTTGGTACTCTTTGGAGCATGTCACAGGCAGATTGCACTGCCTGTATCTTAAACCACAGGAACACTCCTCCTTCCCAGTAGGAACACTGCTCCTTCACAGGGCTCATGCCTATGGGGGCTCAACACTCCTGTCCTGAGCATCAGCCTGGCACCCACCACCAGGAACACATGGAAACCCAGAACAAGGATCATGCCCAGACTAGGAAATTGCAGGTCTCCCGTGTTGGGAGGGGAAACAGCACTAATTACAAAGTAATTAGCCTCAAGTTTAACTGTATCATTAAAAGAGAGGGAAGGGTTGAGATTAGTGTTCTGCATTTTATATTCCTAATTCATATAACACCATCTTCTTTGAAACGGTTAAATTGATACAGATTCTGTACCTTGGGGGGAGGATATGATTTATACACACTGGTTAACAAAACGCTTGAACAGGTATTACACCGGCACTGTTTCGTACAAGTCTGCAAGAGACAGTGGTCTCATGTAAGCTCAATCCTCTGTGCACACAGAATGAAAATGCTGAAGTGTCAAAAAATAGCTGCAGAACAGGGAACAGCATACAGGCATGACCTCCATCCAATTTAGGAAATTAAATATCAGGCTAAATTTAGAGGTTTCTCTTTTAATTTTATATCAGATTCCTCTACATGAAAAACGGGTCGGGGGGAGTCACTTGATGATATTTGTACACAAGCTGATAATGATGCTACAGATAAAAATATAAAGAAACAAAGGCTTTATCACATATTCAGACGCTTAATAATTACAAGCAACAAAACCTCAGAAGAACCAGAGATTAAGTGAAACAAAACTAGTGCTAATTTGGCTTAGGAAATCCTTAAGTTGTTCTTTCAGGAAGGCAACTAACTGCATGGCTACAAACTGACTATTCGAAATGGCACATGGCAACACTCCATGAGCAACCATCCCTTCGGGACAGTCATTCCGAGGGCAGGGTGGAGTATTCCGACACTAACGACACATGCTAATTCCTAATTATCCTTCTAAGTAATACCCTGCAGGGCTGCAGGCTTTTCCCCTGTTAAATATCTGTCCGTTTACCAGCTTTTTTGGTAGGTTTTTAGCAGCAAAACAACTGCTGCCTGTATTAAACACTACGTTCAATCGGAAAATTACACAGAACAAGACAACACTAGGGATATAATTGGTGCTGGTCATGAAAAAAACAAGTCACTGTCAACTGAATGAGGGAAGACACACAGCTCATCTACTGGTGGGGCCAAGCGACCAGTAAAGAAACAGCAATGAATAAACTTCATCTGCATCAGTTAAGCAGGACCTTTTTAGTGCCTCTCTCTACAGACACCAACTTTAACTACAGAGCGTTCCCAGCTACTCCGCATGCACAGGAAGCTTTCAATTTAATACTTTCTTACTGGAAACTGCAGAAATAATTCAAGGCTATATGAAAACCAAAGCACAGTCAGAAGTCATACTATAATCTACAAATTATATCTTCTTGTTCTACTTTCTAGGGCTCTTGTTACCAAAAATGGCCTTCTGCTCCAGTTCTAGCTACTCTTCCACTGCGGTCAAGTGTTCAGATCTGGCTGCATCTCCACACAATGCTGCGTCCAGCATGATGTTAGAGCATGTCCATAGAAGGGCAACAAAGCTGGTGAAGGGTCTGGGATATAAATCCTACAATGAGCAGCTGAGGGAGCTGGGGGTGTTTAGCCTGGAGAAAAAGAAGTTCAGGGGAGACCTTACTGCTCTCTCCAACCACCAGAAAACAGGTTGTGGTGAGGTGGGAGGTTGGCCTCTTCCCCCATGCAGCAAGCAAGAGGACAAGAGGAAACAGCCTCAAGTTGCAACAAGGAAGGTTCAGGCTGGATACAGGAAAAATTTCTTCACTGAAACAGTTATTAAGCATTCACAACCTGCTCAGGCAAGTGGTGGAGTCACCTAGAAAACAAATAGATGTGGTACTTCATGATATGCTTTAGTTGCCATGGTGGCGTTCAGTCAAAGGTTGGACTTAATGATCTTGGAGATCTTTTCCAACCTTAATGATTCTATGATGGGAATAGCAAGTACATCAGTGCACAGACATCATCCCACAAGCCCTTATGCTACTGCCAGAAACAGAGGAAACAGCTGGAGGTGTCTCCATCCCTGCTGTCACCCACCAGTAGCAGCCAACACAGAATTCATTCATCAGTTCTACAGAAAAGACAAAAGATATGGCATAGCCTCTAGATACACCATAAACAAAATCCAAACCCCATGGACTATAGGCACCCTAGTGAACTCAAAAAATTGGCCACATAGAAGACACAGATGTTTAAATGCAGCTCAGAAACCATTCTTATAGGGAGAGGGAAGAGGTGTGTGGAAATGCTGAAGAAAACCCCAAAGTATTAAAAACACTTAAAATACTCATAGGCAAACAGCATATTTTATATAAAAAAATACAAACCAGATCTTGACCGGATGGCAAGAAGTGAAAGGGAGAACATCAAGAGCTCAGAAATTTAAACATTACTGGGGTTCCAAAAAAGGTACTGGGAACAACATCCAGTGCTATTAGGGTGAATATTGCTTTTGCCATCAGATCTTTTTAGCAAGCATGAAGCGCTGTTACTGATTTGTGACCTCACACCCTAACAAGTTCTTCAGGTGATAAAACAACAGTAATATGCAATTTAAAAGCTTAAAACAGTGTTGCTTTTATATAAAAGCCTTCTACATAGGTGATGTGAGGCATGCAGTTTTTCAAAGAAGTCATGAAATGCACAGGTTCAAAAGTTATCAGAGAATTAAGTTTTATTGAAAGTAATAAAAATAATGAAAAAAACCCTGTTCCAATTCAATTCTTAGAATCAATTTTGGTCAATTAAAACACATTTTAAATTCACATTAATTTTGCGTCTTCAACATTAAAAATGGTTGTGCACTACACTTGAAACAATAAAGCACACTCGTGTGAAAGGTTACATCATGAAGTATTTGCTGGTTTTAAATATTTTGAACACTTTACTATAAGGGTAAGATCCTATCATTCTCAAAAACATCCAAGAAAGCATTCAAAATACTGATAAAAATACCACAATGCAATTCTGAATGCAGGCAACCATGTAAAGACATGATATTTTGTGAGAGATCACTGCACTATCCTGGGACAGTAGAAATATCCTTGGTATTTACCAAAGGGGAAATGTTCTTTAGGTAACATCATAGTCTCAAAATGCAAATTCTTGAAAATCTTATCTGTGAAATGCTTTTGACTTGCTTCTCCCATGCCCCTAATCCCATCTCACTTGTTAGAAGCTACTTTATTAACAGTCCAAACAACAAATTCTTCCAAAACATTAGCTAACGCTGCAGGATCAAGGACTTTCAAATACACAGTACAAAATTGATTAGTCCAGACATTTCAGGCAACTTATTTCCACACACAGTTTAATTTTATTTAATTACGTTCCAAATACTTGTTTTTATGTCAGACACCTCTACCACTTTTCAACCAGTTCCTGAATTCACAAAAGGACTTTTTCCTTGTCAAGGTTTTGGTTTTTAATTCTATAGCATTTTCTTGCTGGTTTTGGTCTAAATCCACAAGTGTTAAACATCCTAGATGCTCTCACATAATCTATTTGCGATTGATCAACCTGCTTGATTTTCAGATCAGCTGAGAAAGTTTTTGCCTTCTGTGGCTAATGGGGTGAGCCCCCAGCTGTGGCACATCCTCTCCCTTTCACAGGCTGCGTCAGCAGCTTGGCCAACCTTTGTCTACTCAGCCACGCAAAAGACTTTCCCCCACGTCTGCTTCATCCTCCTCACTCGTGTTGGATGCCGTGGGCTGACCCAGAAAGCAGCCTTCACCCACAAAACACTTCTTCAAAGACAAGGATGTCCGATGGAAGAGACAGGGGCTGAGGCATTTGCTTTCAATCGTGCTGATTTAGATCTACTACTACCTGCTCTCACAACAGAAACACACAGCTATATTTTCAAAAGAGGCCCAGTGGGAGCAATTAGGCAGAATATTTACAAATACAGCACTGCAGCTAATACTGATATTTACTGCAGCTAAGCTATCTGATACATCCACGCTCACATACACACAGAAGTACGATGAACAGTTCTTTGCGACATAAATATCAGTGCTGTGAAAAAAAAAAAAAAAGGATCACATTTCAGTAGATCTATTTTAATGTGTGAAAAATAAAAGCTGCTTCCCAAAACCTCAGCCATGGCAAACAGGTCTATCCTTCAACCTCAGAAAAAGGCAATACAGCAAGAACCAAGAGCTCTTTTGCCTTCAAAACTATGAAAGAATTTTCCTTCTGCTATGAAGCAAGCTAAAGACCAAGACAACCCTCATCTGAACTCTGATTTAAGTTGTTGCTCCAGCCATCATGATTAATTTGAAATCTGGGCTGACATTACTCCTTCGAATGCTTCATGTGTTATCCCAGCTTACGTTATTCAGAAAAATCTCTAGCTCAGAAAAACAACCACATTGAAGGCTGGATGACATTTCATCCACTCCCACCCCCAGGTTCTCTGGATCTTCAGAGAGGATTTAAAAAATTTAAATAAAAAAAAAAATTCCAAATTATAGAGTAACCTTGACATTCTTTTCTACAGAAAAACAGTTTTAAAAAATCCCAAGCACAACAAAACCAAAAAACCCTCACCATTACCAAAAGAATCCACTCTTATTTTCTGCTTCTATGAACAGAGAATAATAAGGTATTAGAGGCCATGTTATGTTGACTGGAAAATAATGAGAGAATTGAAAATACATTTGTTACCAAATAGCTACATAAACATGAAGTTACAATGAGCTAAGATTGCCACTCCTGGATTATACTCATTAATGGTTTTGGTGAGGTCCCAGTAATCATGAACTAGAAGTTTAAAATGAGAATTCAATAAAAAAATTAATGAACAGTATGCAAAAAGTGCAAAGTCTTGCCAAATCAATAAAGCAATTTGTCCACAGACAAAAGCCAAAAAACCTTATCTTCACATTAAGTTCCGTTTGCTCAGATAAGGAAATAAACCAGCAGTCACAGCTCTGCAACTTTAAAGGGGGGAAAAAAAAATTTCCTAAGTGTTCCAATTCACTTGTAATAGCAACTCCTTACATTATCAGGACTTTCTTATATATCCTTCTGACAGTAACCATGCTCAGTAGAGCAGCTGACTTTGAACATGCTGACCTTGAGCGAGCAAACGACCTTAGCAGCATGTACTTCTGGCTTATTTCATTGCAACAGCGAAACAGCCTCACCATCTATAGAAGTCCAGAGTCTCTGGCCACTACCCCTGACTATTTTAAGATATCCCAATACACTTCAGTGATGCACAGTTCAAAGTGATAGAATAACATCTGCTAGCATGTTGAAGTGCAACTTGTTTACAGAGGCATTTTTAGCTTGTTCTCATACTATGCTTCCCTAACGGACAGACAAATCAATTTATTAACAGAGCTTTGCTTCTCATTTAAATATCTAAATGCCAAAATTTAGTAAATACTGAGCAAGAATCTTAGGCATTGTGAAAGGAATAAAAACAACACATCCCACTCCAGATAAAGCTTATTTAAAAACTTCAAGTATGTGACAGTAATGAGTAGACTTGAAAAGGCACTTGCTTCACAAGATGTCCGCTTTGGACAACTTCTCCCCTTGGTCATCACTATAAAGAAAATCTGTATTAAGATAGGTATTTACTTATATACAGGTTTTCAACTGCTATTTTAAACATACAGAAGTTGTATGTTGAGCTGATGTTAGAAGATAATCGTCAAGCTACTCCGATGCAATGGCTGTGTTACTGAGTCATAATAACCCATCCTGTTGACAACCTTAACCTACAAAGAGAAAACATTTCATTTTAAAAAACCACTCTAGGGAGTCACTGTCAGCTTGTGTTCTCTGGAGTCCCTGGAGTGACAAGGACTACGTCTAACCAAGTAACAAAGGCCACTGAGAAACAAACCTCTCTGGGAATTTACGGCCATGAGAATTTTTTTTCTAATTTTGAAGGAAAGCGTGTAAGAAATCAAATATATTGCATAAGTTTGAGGGGGGAAAACCAGCATAAGCTGTTGTTGGTTTTTTCTGAAACTTAGCATGAAGCTGAAAAAGTAATAAATAAAAAGCTATTCTAGTGCAAGAGTCTCAGAGCACACAGTGCCCTCCTTGCAGGAGCCCAGCTCACAGGCAGTAATTAAGCCAACTAGTTCAACTATTTCATTGTTTTTCCAAAACCCTTTAAAAGAGGCGAGACTATATCAGATCAAGTCACTCTTTGAGCCGCAGCAGTACTGACTGGGCAAGTGAAAATGGTCTCAGGACCACAGGACACAGTGACTCTGTCCTCTCTGATCCTTCATGGGGGAGGAGGCTATGAAAAGGAGAGGGGGAAAAGCCTGCTCTCATCCACCAGGAATACATCCAACAGCAATTTTTCCATCTCTCTGAGCTCCATTGCAACGCTATTGACATTTGGCATTTTGTCTGGAACAACTCTGTTGATTAGCAACTATCCTTAGTTGGAAGGTTGGAGGGAGAACATCACTGTCCAACTGAGGAATGAGTTGACTCCAGTGAGTGCATCGACTCACATCACTTGCTTTTCCTTACGAGTGCACTGCTGAATACCTGGGATCCTATTTTACTGCTGTCACCGCTGGAGCAGGAAAACGTTTCCAAGCTACAGACATCTCTTAATAACGAGACACCTTCTATTCTGCCAGCACTGAAGGTGTCCATCAGCCTACTGCAGGTTCAGCTGGTGCCCCATTTAATATGGGGATCAATTATATTGCTTCCCCCTCGTTTCATTTTCCCAATGAATTTGGCTATGCCAAACAGCAGCTTGCATACAGATCAGTGGATGCCAAAGGGAACATCCTTCCATCAGGAAGCTCCTTGTTCTCAAAACATATTTCCGGTAAAGTTTCCAGCTGTACTCCAACAGCAGTGTAATCTGGCACACCATGAGGACAATGATGTTTTCTTTGGAGGCAGGAGTTGAAATAACCATCGAGGCAGCCACACAGGCAACCAGACAAGCCACTGTTCAACTCCCTCTGGAGGCTGTGCACCAGGCGCATGAAATGAAGCAATACACTCACTCCCACAGCTGCAATGGCTACTGTTAAGTCCATGACAGGAGAAGGATTTTATGAATTATGAGTTTTCTAAGGTTTACTGAAGTTTCATTTTCAAAATCATCTTAGGAGGACAACCCAAATTAAATCAACATGAAGGTGATTCCCCTTAGGAAAAAAAAAAGTGAAGCAATAACTCCCTAAAGAGTTACCTCCAAACACAACACACACTTCCCATGACAACATCAAAGAAGGTAACTTGGCTTCCTGAAGCAGATGGGCAGGACTACCTTGACCATTTCAGATCACTCCACTCTTCTTGGAGGGCACTGCTCATTGGAACCTGCTGTTTTGAAGCGCCTCTTCTCATACATGCTTCCCTAAATGCATCTCACCTCAGGAGAGAGGCAAAACAAAGGCAAATGAATGCCAGGGGAAATACCACGCTCTGGGAAAACTTTCAGCCTCACCAGATGAGCACAAAAGACTAGATTTAGAAATAAATGTTTTGAATCCCCTCCTCCACAGCCTCACTGTGTGATAAGGGTGGGGGCAGGGGGGGGAAAGCTTTCCATTTGGGTTGCAACACTTCCCTTTTCATGATTTTCATGTGCCCATGATATGGGCACATACCATGCCCATAAATGACAAAAGCTTGATCACCTACGCTGTATGTAACAACATTTTCTTTTGAAAATATACACACTGCCTAGTTATTTACCTCCTTAGATCACTCATAAAAGGTCAACACTCTTAACGTGTGAGGCCAGCAGCAAAGAAAAGGCTTCAAATACCAGATCTTCTAGTCCACAGCTATTAAAATCCAGACCAGCATAAAAACAGCATGTAGGCACAGACACTGTATTTTAGGGAAAGAATACTGAGAATAACATTTCATGCTTAAAACAAAACAAAAAAAAAATCACTTGTGACTTCAGACAGTGTTTTGTGGTTAATATTTATTCATATCCTTAATTGACAATTTCTAGCAATATAATAGCCAGGAGTTTCCAAAGGTAATGAAATGTCAAAATCCATTTTTCGTACTTGTTTTAACCCTTTTCCTATTTTCTTGACATAGTTAAAACAGAAACAGGAAGACATCAAGTCATTATCACTCCATCCAGTTTGTCTCCATTTTTCTGCTTGTTTATACCCTTTTAAAATTCAATTCATCTCACTTTTTTAGGACCTCCCTACATACAGAAGTATTCTAATACTTCCAATAGTCATCATTATGTCACCTCTCCTTCTGCTACAGGCTAAGGTAAGTCAGCTCATTATCCATTTACCTGGCTGTACTGCGTTCCCTGCCTTAAGTCCTAATTCTCTTATTACTTATTTTGCCAATTCATTACTCACTTCCTCCTAAGGATGCAAAATAGTGACACTTGGATTCAAAATAAACACCCTAACACCTGACTTTGTGGCATTATACATGCTCACAATCATTAGCTCACCGTGGTCCCAAGAGCAAGAAAAAAGAAGCAGTGATAAGACTGGAGGGAAAAATACCAACAACAAAAACAACAACAAACAACGTTTTCTCTTTCTTTATTCAATTCTTCAAAACTTCCACACTGGCAGATGTGGGGTGAGCAGAATCAGGTACAGGGATGGAGTTATCATCATCCCTGGACTAGGATGGCACCAGCACCTCAAGGTTGAGAAGCAAATTCTGATGCTGCTGGGCTGCAGCCCTGCTTCCCCTCATCCCATCCTTTTCTAGGACCTCAGATCCTAAAACAGTCATTTTAAAACAAAGTATTTCCTCTTAATAACTTTCTTCAAATTCTTGGTCCTGGTTGAGTGCTTTTACACATCAGAAAAGGCCAGGTTCACATCACAGTTACTTAGGAAATATCCACAGAGATGTCAAAACTAGAACATTCTGCCTGTCACTTGAAGCAAACCTGCCATCTCTGACCGGGCAAGGATCCCCACTGTGAGAGTTACAACTAAGCTCATGCCAACACACATCCAGCTTAGCACAGGAACCATTTTCAAAGGTTGTACACAAGAATAAGATATGATCACACTAATAAAAAGAGGGGCTGTAAGGAACTAGCTTTTTTTTTTTTTTTTTTTTAAATTCCAATTTGAACCCTAATTGGATTAATTTAGCTTGAAGTTTTAAATAAGAATCTATTTAAATGACTACTTTGTTGTTAAATAAGTTCAGTGGTGCTGTGTTTGTTTTAAGTTAAGGGACAAAAATTAAAAAAAGGAAAAAAGATATTTCAACAGCAGTCCCAACTGCTGCTTGATTTTTTTAAAGGGTTTGTTTCAACATATCATAGTCAAACAAGTCAGACCTGCACTACCACTCCAAGCCTTTTCCAATACAAAATGCATTTAAGTACAGTTCTATTTCACAAAGTAGCTCCCTATTTTATTGGCAAAAAGCACAGTCTCTTGCAAAATAAATTCCATCTCAATACAATGTATTCTCTGAAGGCCCTTCTCATTCTTCTTTAAGGCTTTTCTCTTCAAATTTCCCTGGCATAATCTATTTTGAGAACTTTTTGAATCAAATCCCTATTTTCTGATATTATTTACACTCGTCAGGTGCTTCCAAAGGAATGAAGAGAAACTTTGAGTAACTTCCAAGCTACACAGAGTTAACCTGAATCACACAACTGCCAGAGAGCTATGCATCCACAATGAAATCCAGCATGCTCAAAACCTTCTCAGTAGTAAAACTTTTTGCTGAAAATAATTTTGATATATAGTATTCTTTCTTTTTTTCCTCCAATATTATCTCAACCACAATTTATATATTTATACAAACACCAAAACCATTCCAGTAGATGGACCCTAATATTTTTATGTTCTTTTTATTTTCAAAAATTACTGACCTAAATGCTACTTTATAGAAGGATTATAAAACTATACAAGACAAAGAATATGATCCTTTACTGAACAGCCTGAATATTGACAAAGCACTTAAATGCAACTTAGTAACTAGGCAATTTCAGGGGCACATGCCACGTTGAGTCTCTGAATATAATTCAACATCACTGAGGCAAGACAAGTATATGCACCCACAAGTTTTCTCTTATTCTTGGGGGGATGGTATTCGTGAAAGCACATCCACAAGGATCCCCACTTACTCACAGCTCAGTGCAATACAAGCATCCAAAATGCACACCAGGAGCTGAGGAGCTGCACATCCATCCTGCCAGCACATGGACCTGCTCAACCCAGTAAGCATGTCAAAATGCTATATAAAGTTCAGGCGGCTAGGGAACATCAACCCAAGTAAAACAGAACTACAGCTACACTTTTACACAGGCAACTAAATAAGCACAACAATGAGCCATGTGAAACAGAACAAAGCAAACATTTGAAAGTGGCTAGCTGAGACTGAAGTACTACAACAGAACCACCCAGCCTGGCTGCTCACCTCCTCTGTTTGCCAGGGACGGAGGAGGGAGAAATGACAGTACTCTGTAATGGCTTCAATAAACAAAAAAGCTAAAACAGGTAAGAAAACATTCTCAGACCACGCATCTTGAGTACCTGCTGGATTACAAATTTGTACAGAAGAGCTGATGTTAAAAGAGCTGCACTTATCTAGGACCTCACAGAATTCATGCCATCTTTTCAAGCCTGGACTATTTTCATCCTGAGGGGCCCAAAACCACCATACTTGACGTGGTGTACAGTTATTGCACCAAAATGAACTCTCAGGTGACTTAACTTCTTATTCCTTCTTGCGGGGGCAATCATCAATCCATATCGTTTCCCAATTTAGTTTTCTGTTGATGAACTCTGTAATTTTTAAGCTCTTTGCTGCAGTTTGCAATTAAGTAATAGAGAATGCAGGTGATGAATTAGAATATCTTATGTGGGTACTGTACATGAAGTGTTCTTGTTTACAAGGTACAGTCAAAAAAAAGTTGGGTTCTTCTGGTAGGAACCCCAGTCCCTAATTTCATCAAGCCTAGAACTGCATTGCACAAGTTTTCCTTTCCAGAATGAACAGCTGTAAAATATTGAGAATTTTCTTCAAAGTACTCATTATCCTAGTTTACTAGCTTTTCACTGAATTGGCAGACAGGCAACACACAGGGTATACTATTGCCAGTGATGCGAAGCAGAACCAAGAAAGGTCTCCAATCAAGACAATCTCAGCTTATGAGGAAAACAAAAGGACTAAATCTTGATAATTTTTAAACGTCACACAGACTGGATAATTATATTAAGAAAGTTTTGAAAAACAAAGAAACAAAAATATCAAAAAACATACATCCACTTTGAGGCAAATGTAGAATGCAACCATGTACCAAAATCACTTTAAATGCCCGCCTGTCACTCGCTAACTCCAGAAGTTCACTGAAGTTCACAGCTGCTGAAGGCACTCACTCAGAATGGAGTTTCTAAGAACTCGTGAAAATATTTACAAGTACTGGAGAAAAACAGAGGCTTTTACATAATCTTTGGCAACAGGATATAGAAGTATGGAACTTCTATTACTCTGTCCAGCTGCTTACAGGAAAAAACCCATCATGTTAGGAAAGCAGGAAAGGCATCCTAAACAAACAAGCAAAAGATAATTTTTTTCTCTTTTCCTTTTAAAAAGTCTCATCAGCAGTCTCAAAATAACAGCAAGTGATGACTTCAGAGTGCAACATAAAACATACTCCCAGAAGAAAATCAACACTGTAAACACATTCAAAGCAACTACTCACATTCAAAATGGCAACCAGCCACCTAATCTTCATATGGCCTACATTCTTAGATGGTTCTTACTTTTTCTAAATTATTCTTATTAGTTACCTGGAATAGTAATTACTTAAACCATAAACTTTAATAAATGCTAAAACCTTGTTCCAATGACAGTTAAAAAAAAAAAAATAAGAGACACCTACCTGTAATACCGAGATTGTAAATAAGTTGAACAAATAGTCTTTGATACATGGCTGGCAGACCCAAAGTCTATTACTTTGACCCGGTAAGGCTGCCGAACAGGATCCACCAACATAATGTTCTCTGGTTTGAGGTCAGCATGGATTAAACCCAGACTTTTGAGTTTTTTCAGTGCAGTGGCCACCTGTTGCAGAATAGGCCGTATTACTTTCAGTTGCAGAGGGCTGAATTTGTTTTGTTTCAGGAAGTCATATAAATTCTGCTCCAACATCTCAAAAACCAGACAAGTATGGTTACGATGCTGAAAGCATTCATAGGCTCTCACAAAGTTAAATTCATCAGCATTTTCAGTGCTTAGTCTCGCTAAGATGCTCACTTCTATTTGTCCTTGGCGTGCATACGAAGGATGATTCTTCAAGATTTTGATTGCCACAATCTCATTTGTCCCCCTTTTCCAGCACTTCACTACTTGTCCAAAGGTCCCTCGCCCAAGGAAATCCAGAACTTCGTACGTATTTTTCACAGAGCACAATACCTCATGCTGTACTAACTGGTAATCTCCATCTCCGCTTGTACCACTTGGTTTTGCAGTCGCAGCCGTTGTCACAACCGCCACCGGGTTCCCCACGTTGGTTTGCAACATTGCAGGCAGGATGGACAGTTCATCAACAATCTGCATCGTGCTGTTCTGATTATCCAGCTCTTCACTCTTACGCTTCAATCCACATCGCTGGGGTCCTTCCAGGATATCTGACCGGCTTCCTTGCGTCCCAGTCCGAGGTGCCTCTAACTGAGGTTGCTGCACCCACGCTGCCAACGCTTTTGTAGCACCTGCAGTATTTTTTAAAGCAACAGCATTTGACTGCAACCAAAGGTTCTGTCCTCGAGGTCTATCAAATGGGTTTTTAGTCTGAAAGAAAGTACTAACCCTGTGGGGAGAAATTCCAAAGTTTTTACCATTCACATAGATTTGTGGGTAGGTTCTTTCGTGGTACACGCAACTGCTTGGTTCTAGTTTGAGTTTCTTCACACTACAAAAGGCACTTGACTGGGTTTGATAAACATATGGTGGATAGACCAAGACTTGTGAGGCCATACCTATGGAGGGAAAGAAAAAGAAAGAACAAGTGAAAATTACGCACATTGCCAAGTTTTGCAGCAGCTGCTTCTGCTAAAAAAATCAGGACACGAGTACATTCTCCAAGCGAGTTGGTCTGAAGTTGATTCATATTTGGTGTTTTATGGCTGACACAAGGCTCCTCGTGCCTTACCAGTGCACACACTTCAGCACACAAGGACTCCGGCAGCAGCAGGTTATTGTAGCTGAGTGCATGGGACAGGACTGAGCTAGTCTGCAGCAGGCCACTACATGTAATTTTTCAAGTGCAGGACCTACCTTTGTGCTACTAAAAACCTCAGTCTTCATTTAAAACCTCCCACCATTTCTACATACAAAAGTACCATAGTGTTCACTAACACAACTGAAAAAACCATTCAAATATTTATCAGTGATGACATAAAATAACCCAGAAGTTCTTAACTGGGAGACAATGCTGTCTGTTACACAAGGTATCCAACCTACTCCTTGGAAGCACCACCAGGCTTCAGAGAACAGGCAGACATATTACACAACTGTCAAAGCTTGAAGAATTTCACTGTGATGAAAGTGAAAGTGATCAAGCCATGTGATGGGGCCCAAAATAACTTAAGGGCATGTGTATGAACACATAAACAGCCACAACTTTCCAGTAAATTACGATGTACAGTAATCTAATCCATTCACAACAGGCAGGTGCTCTTCCCAAGTTATATTGCACCCCATTGCAGAAGTTCCCATGTCAGTGGCACAGTTGTCAGGGGTAAAGGCATCAAGTTTACTTTCCAGGTCCCCTCTTTGCACCAACCTTGCTGTCCCCTTACAGACCTGTCAAACACCAGCCTTAGACTTTTCTATCACATAATGCTAAACACTGAGAAAAAAGCCCTGGATGGGCCTCAGTGTAAATGACTACAAGGTTTCAGGGAAGTTATGGCTTATACCAGTCTGATCAGCTCCCAGAGACAAATTCAATACCAATAATACCTTAATGAAATCACTTAATCATATCAAGCACATGAAAATTCTGGTAATAGGTATTTAAATTGCAGATGAGTAACATAAAACTTGAGCCAGACATTGCAACAACTCCGATCAAATGAAAACTAACCAAACGCACAGCATAATTATGCTAAAGCTGTGATTTGATTTATGCAAATTAACATTTAGATATCTTAACAGCAATTAAAATAATCATACCAGCACCTCAGTTTAGCATCCTCTAATGGGTTTTGTACCAGCTGTAGAAGAAAACTTCAAAGCCCTTTCCTCCCCAAAGCTATTCGCCCAGAGCCAGATGATGGAGAAGGCTGGAGACAGACAACAGCTGGGCTCCCTCACCACCACACATGATGGCACTGCCACTGGCCTCCTGCTCCACACCAAGGATTTAAGACTAACTATTAACCTCAAAACACAGCTAAAAATCTTCCCAACTTCCTAAAATCTCTCCTAAATAACAGATCCCATTACAAGGTGCTTTGTGCACAGCATAAGCATATTACTGACTATGGGACTTACCCGCTTTTCTATAATAATTATACTTAAATAAATCACTTATCCCGGTCACATTACTTAAGATATCCAAAAAATCAATCCTCACTGACTGCCCCAGAGCACACATACACCCTTGGAGCTTTCAGTGGCCCCTGTAGTTCCAGCCAAAACAAACCTTCTGTCTGCAGCCTACCATTTCTCCAGATCTTCTGGGATGACTCAAATACCAGATTTGCCACATTTACTCCAAAACCACCAAAATACGAAAATAACGTTCGGGTTTCTTTTCTTAAAACCTTTTCAAGGTTCCTGCTAGAAAACACTCTGCTTGCTTTTTCACCAGAATGCCTGCTTACTCTTTGACACACATGTGCATGAGAGAAGTAAAATATTTAACCTCAAAAAACTTTTACACTTCAAAAGCAAAGAAACTGCCCCTCTTCTCAAGGACACTCTGGAGTGTTATCCCACAGTTTGCTGACAGGAGCATTCAGACACCCAGCATCACCTTCATGACTCAGAGACAAATCTAAATGCTGAGCTGGCCCAAAGGCAAAGCCACACCACTAAGCCCCTGGGCAGCAACAGGCCCAGTGCCCTTCCAAACAGGAAGGAGCCAGGATGCCTGGCCCACAGGAGAGGCTGGCTGAGCTGCAGCAACCCCAGCAGGTCCATTTGCCCTGGATCTGCCATAACCAAAAGTAAACATCTTGCTCCCCTTAACTTCTCTGCAAGCACAACCCCAAAGCTGAGGGCATTAAATGATGATGGTTACTTTGAAAACAAAGGAATAAACCTACGCTGCAGTTAAGGATGTTTTCAGGAGACAGGACAACAGCCCAGTGTGGGGGAGAACGGGTGGAGGACAGTCCTCTAGCATGGCAAGAGGGCAATTAAAATTCTCACCTGAGCCTGTTGGGATCACCAGTGTTCAAAAACATGTAAGTTTTCTATAATTCATATTGTTCAAACCAGCCCAGAAGGTCTGGAAACACAGTGTCCCAGCTTTAACATTAATTTCAGTTGAACAAGGAAAACCAGGCTATCTATCATCTTTTGGAGTTTGTGTGTTTCTTACAGATTTAACTACACGACCCTGAACTCCAACCACAGTAACATCTCTGTTCTCAGATAAGAAGTGTTTACTGAGTTATTACAAGAACATTTTCAGCAACTCAAAAAAAAAAAAAAAAAAAAAGACAAAAATCAAACCAAACCAAACAAACAAAAAAAAAAGAAAAAAATTAAGCCCTAACTAGAAAAGATAACATACCCTGGAAGAATAACCTTTGATACAATAATGAACTGACCTTAATCAGATTGAACTAAAAAAAAAAAAGTAAAATTTTACTCCAGAAAAATAAAACTCAGCTTTTGTAGAAGCATCTAATTTCTCACCTTCCCCTAAACACTTCTTCGTTATCCCCATTATTTTGCTTGTCTTTTTCTAAGCATATACTTCATGATGCCAATCTCATTTGAGCAAGACACAGTATCTTCACATAACCAATGAATGAGGTGTTCCTGTGATACAGGCACATGAAAATCCTGCATAATCCTATACCTGAGACTGCTTGAAGACCTCTGCCACGCACCCATACACAGTGCTTAAAAGACATTTCAGACAGGAGCACACTCTTTGCTATACATTAACATATACATGCAATGAAATCCATCAGAACAGCACGTAAATATCCAATACAATCAGCTTCTGGAGGCCTCTGTTTTGAGAAGCAAAAGTTTATAAATAGAATTGATTTCCCCCCACCCGGCGGAAAACAAAGCCCCACAGTCAGCACTGCTGCACAACAAACCTTGAAGAGAAAGGGAAAATACCACAACATCCTCTACTATAAAAGCACTGCCATAGTGTGAGGGCTTTTTTGCTGGTTTGGGGTTGTGGGGTTTTTTGTGGTTGGGGGTGGTCTGGTTTTTTTGGTTCTGTGTTTTTTCCTGTGCTGGTTGCTTGTGGAGATTGGAAACTTTTTTAATTTTTTTTACTATTTGGGGGATTCAGGTTACAATGTAATCCTGTGTATAGCTACACTGCAAAGGGTAAAGAGTTACCATGTTGCAGAGGCTTTTTGTTGCCTTTTTTCCTGTTTTAAACCAGATCTTCTAGCGGAAGAAAACAGTACACAGCACATTTCCACCTATCAGAGAGCAGATCTTTCTTCCCCTCCTTATCACAAAACATTTCACTGAGTCTATATACACCTTTCTGCATACTTCTTATAGAGATTATTCCTGCTTCCTCATACAAACTGAAGCTTGTCCAACTACATCTACACTACTAAGTTTAGCACCAGAGTAACAGAAGGACACGCAGAACAAAGCAACCAGTGCTAAAGTAAAGAAAAACCTTGTTCTGTGCTCATTTCAGAGAGGTTATTTGAGCCTGAACACACACGAGCAGCTGGTGTACATCTTCCAGTTAAATTTAATTTAACATAAAAATCAAACACGTGCACTTGAAGACCCCATCAGGATGCCAATCAAAGCAAAGTAAATAAAACCATCAGAAGATGGACTGAAAAGTGCAGTCCCCAGGTGATATATCACAGGCAGCCTCTGGTTACTTGAGTAGCTTCAGGCTTGTCTTCCAGTTTTATCCTCAGAGAAGTCTGTTCCCGCTATGCACATTTTTAAAGCCCTCTTCTCCTACCACAAGTGGACCCTCATAACGCAAGGAGACCCTCGTAACTTCACTCCAGCACAGTGACTGCTCTGGGCAGTGGCACACACAAGCTGAAGTTGACTCTGGAGTTCTCCCGTTTGTATGCTTCCATACTGAGGGTCCTGCATCCCACCTCACGTGTCAGACACTGCTAGGAATACTGCAGGGGATGTGGAAGAGAAAGGCCCTCAAGACACCTACCAGTGATTATTACCTCTAGACATGCTTCCTGCAAAGGAATAAGTCGTCTTGGTCTGAAGCACAGAGAACTGGGAAGACTACATTTGGCTTAGCAAACACTAAACTACACAAAATGCGTGACTTCTGATCAGTCAAGACTGTGAATTCTGTGCTTCCAAAGACAGTACAAAGTAACAATGTAAATTAATTGCTAATTCATTCAAATAAGTTAATAAATGCACTTTCACGAAGTAATGTCAATGAATAGAAGGCAGTTCACAATTTGCTCCCCCAATCAAGCTTCTCTCTCCAGAAACCAAGTAGCAAACCACACAGAGGTATCTCAGCAAAATGCAAGCCCTCTGTTTAACATCTTGCTAATGTTCACCTAACTCTAACAACGCTGGCAAATTCAGGAACATGACCAACTTGGCAGACTGTGACAACCTCAAAAAGCACAGGCTGTTTCAGGCCTGACCACCATTAATAATTAACTGTACACTGACATTTCCTCATGACTGAGTAAAGGGGGCGTGGGGTGGGGGGTGTAGCAGAGTAACTAGTTAGAAAGGCCACTGCAGGGGAGCTGAAGAGAAAATTGCCCCACTACACCCTTAATTCATCTGCAAAACACACAGGTGCTTTTACCTGCCCCGCGCAGTGCAATCACCCTCTTGTTGCCGGTGTAGTAAATCCCCGGCAGCCAAAGCCCAGCCAGCGGCACCCACCCAATAACAGAGTTAAACTGTAACTCAAGAAAACTTGTTTTCCAACTTCTTTCAGGCCTCCATGGGCAAGAACCGGATCCAACACACTCGCAGCCCTCTCGTAGCGCAGCTGGGCATCGAGGCAAGCTTTCCAAAAGCTCTGTAACTTCCAGCAAATGCACAATTGGAGCAGTGGCGCTTACGCAATGTTTTGTTTACATTATGCATCACTTTGGAAACACTAAGGATACTGACTGTCGTTTTCCTCAGGTAAAACAATTGCTCTTTTTACATTAGGTGCCACTCAACTTCACAAGTTATTTAGCAAATAGAAGGGTGAGTTAGTTGCCCTCTCTTTCCCCCCACAAGAAACTTTATTACCAGTAGTAGCAGCACCTCTATGTTATTGTTTATTTTGGATATGTAGCCGAACAAGCTGTACTGATGAGAGTACTTCCATAGCCGTGACCCGTTCACCCTGAGGAATTCCCTTACTCCAGCTGTACGATTAATAACAAAGCACTGGCAATTGAGGTTTCATGCAGTTTATAAAGGAAAACACATCCACGGAGAGTGCAAAGTGTCCAGAAATACAAGCCCAGAGAGTCCCACCCTCTGGCCACCTCAAAACCGGCTCTGTGAGCAGATCTAGGACCCACAGAAGGGAGGGAGCACAGCAAAGGAGAAAGCACCAAGCTGTTTCAAGTAACACGTGCCATGTGAATCGTTTCCTCGCATAACCACAGAGGCAATTCTGGACATGACCTGCACAGGCACGCGCACACACACACTCCACCACAGAGAACTGTGAGATGCAGAGGCAGCTGGTGAGACCTCAGCAAAGAAGACAACACCCAGTTCTAAGGGTTGCAACTAGACACACACAGATTTAATTACAAAAGAAGTTATTACAATCTTTGATTAAAACAAAACAGATATTTCAGAGCTCTGGAATTTTGTCTCACAATACACCAAGAAAATTCAGCTGAGCCAATGGTAGCCTTTGCCCAACATGAAACCTCAGTCCTGCAGAGGTCACTGGCAAAGGTCGAGGCTGAAAGGCTAAACGCTGGTTCCAAGCTCAGGGAGAGTCTTCATGCAAAGCAAATGATACAGATTAAACTGTGTATTTGTAAAAGTTACTAACCCCCTAAGAAAAGTGTTACAGGGCTGACTTTAGATTTATGAAACATCAGAGATATTTTTAATCAGACACTACTGATGTTGCATTAATACCAGAAGCTGAAAATATAAATTTGTTTAAGTGTTATACAAACTACTCTCAACTGCACCATTGTCTCAATACTCGGAAGCAGAACTGACGCCATACGCTGAACACAAACATATTTTATATAACATATCAGAGTGAACTCCTATGACTCAACCTTGTCATTAGTGCCAGTAGCAGTACTCAAGAATACAATTGCTATATTCATATTTTCCACAAATATCAAAAGCCAAATCTTGTGATACCAATATGACTGCAATCATAGCTAAAAAGATAAATGAAACAATACTTCAGGCATTTATTTTTCTTCTGGGCAAGATGCTGTTGTGCAAGTGAAAAGCAAGCACAAGAAGTGCAGTATCAGCCATCAGCCCCGAATGAGAACATGCCCTCCAAATCAGAATGTGCCACCATCAACACAAACAGTACATTTCAACCAGCCAGGGCTTTGCCAGCCTAATCTCTTCTTTTAAAAGACTAATTCTTTAGAAGCTGAAAGCAACAGGCACACTGAAATACAAGTGCATTACAGTGGTGGTTAGGAGAGCCCACACCTTCAGGTTCTGCACAAGGATGTACTCAAACTACTCATGCTGTTAGTAACTCTTCAATGCAGCAAGAGGGATCAAGAGGTGAGTAGACAGGGAGGATATAAAGCCAAAATTTTTCCATTGCTGTAAGTATTTCCAAAAGATTTTGTCACTTTCCCTAAAGCAGAAATAAAATTTAATAGAGGGTATTAGCTCAAACTGATTGTTGATACATCACCTGTTCAAATGCTGCTCTCTTTTTAAAACAAAAAAAAACTTCTTACATACATATGCCATTTTTCCTTATTTCCAGTAATTTTATTTTTATTTCACTGCTTAATTTTGCATTCTTAAGTCTGCTGGGCTTTAGTTAGAACCAGAAACCGATCAACCCCAACAAGCACTTTATGTAGAAACTTCATTTTAGCATAGCTCTAGACAATATCAAATGCAGCTCCTGTAAGTCTATAAGAGAGGGATGTTTTCCTTGTAGCTACCTCACCTTCACGGAACAGCTGGCATGCCAGCACATCTGCATGCACACAAAGGGGGTCCTATTTTCCTAAAGCTCATCAAGTCCTCTAAACTACTCAAAGTGGAGGAAATTAATTCAAAATTGTCTTTCTCCTCCTTACCACAAGAGATTTTCACCTGGATTAAAGAAAAAACAATTCACCATACACCAGTACAACATCAGAGAATTACTGCTCTCCCAACAGGACTTGCGCATTAAGTTTGCAACAACACACATACAAATAGCCTGTTGAGCTCATTGAGTCTGACATGTGATGCAAAAATTTGCAAATCAGGCTCTCCTGTATGAAGGAGGTGAATAAAACTGTTGCCTACACATTGAGAATGACCTGGTAGTAAGTAATATTTGAGTTAAAACTTTACCCAAATACATGGAAAAATCAGTCTCTCTTCTTAAGCATATACAACTCCTTCTGCAACATAAATGTTAGAGTAAATAAGAACCTTAGCCCTCTTTTTGTTTTAAAACTGACTTAACTGTAAAATAACTAAGGCATCTAAGCCAATGACATAGTTACCTTGATTAATCTTTTCCTGCTGCAGTTTTCAGGTCACTTGCCTCAGCTACATCCAGTAACAACTTTCAAATATATACACACCAAGGTAAATACAGATACACATGGTAAGTATATGTTTGAAAGGTATTTTTATATATACACAGAACAAAAACTCTAAAGAGTCCTAATATTTTTCCCATAATAAAAATTCCTTATTTAAAAGTGGTTTGAATATTCTGCCTTTATATAACAGGTGGTTTCCTTTCATTGTAAGAAACGCTGTCATGACGATAGCATTCATTGCTTACTGAAAAGATCTGTATAAATTAGACATGGCATATGTAGAACAATATAGAAAGAACAGAAGGAAAAGAGATGTTTGCCACTTCTTTCATATTTCTAAGGATGCAGAGGAAGCAACATTTCCTACAGGTAAATATCAGCACATTAGAAATGCACACTATCTCTCAGAAGGCTCAGCCTCTTGCCTTCTAATGAATCAATAACTGCAATAACTCATATTGTAATGCTTCCCAAAGCCACCAGTGCAAGAAATTTCTCCATCTTCTCTATGCAGAGAAACTTATCGATTTAACTCTACAGAAAGGCATGCAAAAAGAAAGGCAAGATTACATGCAGCAGATGACCCCACTAGCTGGGGGTCATAATCACAGCAATACATGTGCCTCCCTTTTTTTCCCACTGTTGTAGTCCCATGTTTAATAATCTTTCCATTTGTAGCATAAATAAATTTTTAACAGTCACTTTTGTTTTAACCTTCAAGAGAATGTTTAGACATCTCTGCAACCAAGTTTTAAAAACACATTTATTCTCAAAGAGTACTTTTCCCAAAGAGGTCCCAAAGTATTTCTTGAGGAAAAACTCCCACCATGTCCTCTTGCAGGGCTCAGAGCCAACACTGTCAAGGGAAGAAGTCTGCCCACAGCATCATTACAGAAGTCATGAAGAAAAGGTATTAAAAACAACCCCTTAAACATCTCATGAAAGTAATTCATTCCTATTAGGCTGAATACCAACTAGTTTCATGAATCACAAAGTAAGTTGATAATAACAGACAAGGAAAGAGGAGACAAAGAGCTTTTTCCTCTTCCTAGGAACGAACCTGGTTCCTTCTGAAGGGCTCCAAAAATAAAGTCCCAAACACCAGAATTCCTGTATTTTACAGATTCAAATACTGAAAAAAAGATCTTGTGAAGACCTCTTCTGACTCTATAAATAGTTTAGATCTTCAAAAAAAAGTAATGGAAAAAAAACTTCTCTACTGGAACACATAGACTGTAGACAAGCAAGCAATTCTAATAGTTGGGGAAAAAAAAAAGAAAAGAATAATTGAAAAGAAAAAGGTAAGAAGTAGCAGATGACTGAAGTTTCTAGGAAAACACAGAAAGGAAGATGTTTACAAGACAATGATGCACACTAACAGCGTTTCAGTCAAAAAGGCAGAAAGGCATCTTGTAAGAAACAACTGAAAAATCTTCTGGAAGTTGTGTAAGTTCCACCAATGTTGTGTGCTAACACAGACAAACCCTGTACCATACCAAAGAGGGGGAAAAAATTAATACATTTTACTCAAACTAGTGGAATTACATAAAGATTAACAGCATTTTTTTAAAAACACTAACAAAGGATCAAAACAAGGTAGTAAACATGTTGAGACTGTGGAAACATGAGAGAAGAAATGTGGGTTTGTGCCTACATATGAAAAATCAAATTATTTTATTAACTTACTTTTACAAAAGTTTCAGATAAAATTGTGTATACAGATATTTTTTATGAATACCTGATACTAGTGGCTTACTCTTATCTTCCAAAGGGAGCTTAGGTGGCCAATAAGAAAAGTTTCTTTGCTTCCCTTATAAATTTTTTTAACAATTACTGGTACTGAAGTTCATTTTTATTCTGCACTTTTGCCTTTACAAGTGAGCTTCCTCATGACGAACTCAAGCTACACCAGGTCCTTTCTGTGGGCAGGCGCTTGTTTCAGTCTATTCCAACAGGAACAGGGTCAGATGACACCCACAGACCCCAGGGATCAGGTCTGGAGGGATCTGGTCACACTAATAAAAGCATCAAACATCTTTGCAATGAAGACGCTCCAGCCCCACACAAAGCACAGCTGCACCAGTCAGCAAAATCCCAGCTGAAGTTTTTCTCCTGGCACCTTTTCCTGCCCGGGGACCAGTTCTGCCATCTCACTTCATCACTGTAGCATGAGGTGGGCACTGGGTGAGGAGACTCATGTCCATCTCACAGTACACCTTCTAACTGAGAGTCAAGTAAAACTAAAGTAACTAAAATAACCCAAAGCAAGTTCGCTCAGGTACTGGTCACCGCTTGCCCCAAGGCAACAGCCAAGCCAAGCTTTGTGATAAAAATCTTGCCTCACCCAGCAATTTAAGTTCCTTGGAAGTTAAAGTGTCCCGGTCACATAAAAAACCAGCTGCAGGACAGCACAGCCAGTAACCTAAAGCAGCACGGCCTCCAGAACAGAGAAGGGCAGAACACCCTCAGATCAGTGGGTTACAGAGTGGTTTCGCTCCAACCAGCAGTGACATCCTCCTCTTTTAACGACGATGTTTATGGGATTCCGCACAGGTATTGGGACCTGAGCTTTCTTGTCCTTAAATCTTCCACCACATACTCTAAACGGGTAGTTACTGCAGTGCTGTACATATTGAGCAGGTGATGTTTATATAAATACAAAGAGATTTTCATTTGATAATCGGTGACTTTTTACATTAAAAGCATTATTTCATCTTTCATTTGTGCTTTTAAAAGAACATGAACAGTTTTCTAGAACTGTTAAATTATTTTAGCAAGGATGGAAAGAGTTGAGTTTAAGATTACTGATTTTAAAGACAGGGGTTTTTTTGATGGGAGTGTCCTTCATAACATTCAATAACAGTATTCTGTACATAAGAATCCAATTACTTTTTTAATATTGAGAGTTGCTGTAGCTTTGATCATACTAAAATATAGGAATTTCTTTCTTATGTCTGTTTCGTCTTTTTATATTTCACTGCATCTTGTTTTATTGCTGTATTTTGGAACTTGAACTTAATATTTTTCCTAGCCTTCCCCCTGTTACACCCAAATATTGTAGAGCACCGGAGAGCTGGAGGAAAGGGAAAAATGGTAATATATACCTCATTTACAAAAAGGAATATTTTCTAATCTTTTTCTGAAAACATAAGGTGAAGAAAGACTGTACTAAAAGTTTACATGAAGCTGGACCTAATAAATATGTAAAGCTAATAATATAGGGAGAGGTGTTTTCAAATTACACAACTCCAAGTCCTAGCATTAAGGGGAAAAAAAAAAAAAACTAAACTACTTGAGTTGACTTGCTTAAAAAACAGTTCAGTTATTTGGCTGTTCTTTTTCCAAGCATTATTGCCATGCTAGAGACTAACTCCCATTTGTCAGAAAGTTACCCACTCTCAAAAATCATGTGGAATGCTAAGACACTAGATGAAAAATAAAAAAGCGACATAATGTGAAAAATACTACAAAATTGTACAAAGATTATCCCCAAACAGCATCTAAAAACAAGGCTCACACCAACTCTTGCCATCTTTTTCAACATTCATTATACTGAAATCAAATAACCGAAGAATTAAGAAGGGGGAATAAAAGGACCTGCCCTGTAGGAAATACCACACTATCAAATAAAGTCACCGACAAAATCCACTTTCACAATTACACGTTGTTCCTCTGCTCACCTGTTGCTCAAAACTTAGTGACTCTGTAGAAAACCAGAACTAAAGTTTCTCTAGAAATCTGTTGAAGAGGTAGAGACTCTAAACTAAAACAGTCTGTAGGGGGTAGGGGAAGCCAAGAACAGGTAACAGGATTTTCTAGGCTTTATCCTTCCTTATAGGTTATTTCAGGTCAAAAAGAGGGTGTTCACTGCCTGTACAAGTCAGAAAAGGTAACCCATTACTAACCCATATCATAGGACTAGCTATTTAAAGTTGCTTTAGAGTTAATGTGGTCATTTCAGGTGCACTGCACACTCAGCAGCCACTTCTAACATGCTCACTGCTCATTTCTTCATGTCTGGTTTTGTGCTTAACCCAGCCAGTGTTGTGAAATACAGTTTCAGACACCCAGAGATCCATCTCATGCTTATCAAAAAACTTTTCCTTCAAGACCTATTGAAAGTAATACATTATTTTCCACTCTACCTCTGATTGTCAGTGGAGAGATCTGAAGAAATATATTATTTCAGTGACTTAGAGACATTAACTTAAAGTTCCCCAGTATCAAGCTGAACTCTTTATTTCCCTGGTTTTCAAAGGCAGGAAAATGTAATAGCTAGAGCAGCTGTGAGTTTACATAACACATCTACAGGAGCATCATAGTTACAGTGAAGAAGCAGTAAGGATGTTTTCTTCATCAAATCAATCCTGCGCCAAGACTTCTGAAATTCTCCCCTAACGGCACTGTAACGTCACCAGGGAAGTGAAGAAACTCAGGAAACACAAAATGGCATAAACGTGCTTTTTTGAGGTCTGAGAGATGGGTGCTATTTCACAAAACCCAACAGCAAACTCATAACAGGTAAATGCTGGTATCACCACCATCCTATCTCCACGTTTCTTCTTCCCTCAACCAAGTATCACCAGGTGGTATCAGGCCTGCTCTACCCAACCCATACTTCTGTCAGTGGGCAGAGCAGTTTGCCTCAGCTGTAATGCTCCTGCATATTGGATGATATCATGATATGTATCCACAGAACCTAAGGCTTATCTAATTAAAAAATAATTTAAAAAAAAAAAGTATAGCTGCCCTCTCTGCTTTATTCCCCAAAGCCCTGGGCAGAAAGTGACACAGCCTACAGTAACTATTCTGTATGTGCACAGCGCTCATAGGCCAGGATACCTCAGAGACCTCACACTGCAACAGCAAAATTCAGCTCAACTGAAAGGAGTTTCTCTGTCTGTACTTAACACTCCTCCAAAATACATGTTCAGCCCCAAATGACAGCACTGTTCCCATTACCAAGTACTGCTCTTCCCCCTCCCCCACACACACAAGAAAGCCAACTACAAAATTCCTGTTTCAAAATGCACCACTTTGTCAAAAGGGCCTTTGTTGCTATGATCAGCACACTGGCAAAACAGAAACTACAAGAAAGAGAATATATACTGTTAAACAGAAAACTATTGTAAAAACAGGAAGGGTGCAATTCCATAAGACAGTAGAAAAAAGGTACATACCTAAACACAAAAGCTCGGAGAATCACAGCCTGACATTCCTACACGTTTAGATTGGGCTTTTCACAAGAATTAAGTACAGTTAATTCTGTTCCGCCCAGGAGCTGGGTAAGCCAACCCAACCCTCTGCCTCTCGAAGCACTGCTCAGCCTCCCATCGCCTTTAACAGAGGCAATGAGCCCGACAGATGCTTTTGGAAAAGTCACCTCCGAAACAACATTTGTTTTGAGCCGCTGCTACAAACTGGAGGACACAATGAGAAAAGCAGCACGTGCAAATTGTAATATTTCTATGAGTTCTGTAAGATGAGCTGCAAGCTCACTTTTCCTTCCCACACCCTGTCTTTGTCTCCGCTATCTCGTTATGCAGAGCTGGTCTCATTTCCCTGTTTCTGTAGGTAGTTGTTTGAAAGACAGGAGGGAGGAAACATGCAAACACAAAAAACCCGAAACAAAGAAAAATCCCAAGTACCGGCAGAGACCCCAGGTCAGGGACACCTTCCCGAGCAATTTTTCAATGAAACTTTATTCCCAGCCGATGGAATCCGTCCAATTACAAATTGTCCTCAAGCCCAGAGAGACGCACGCCGCCACCACAAGCGGAATTAAGAGCATCCAGCCAAATATATCTATGAAAAAGTAATTTACAAGCACAAGCGGTGCCACACCCCGAGCAAGCAGCAGAACTCGCACGGCAACAAGAAGTCCCCGGTAACAAGTGCATGAAGTGAAAACTCTGCCCAATTCCTGTTTTACATGACTGCAAACATCACCTCACTGCGCGCTACCATAAATGGCCCGCGGCAGCGCAGATAAAGCCCGCACCGCTCTTATATCGGTATCAGTTTTCTCCCGGTAAGTCCGTGTTAACACTCTGCTCCATTTATTTGCGATCTCACCGTGCCACTTCGTAATACAGTATTGACCTATTTTCCAGGTGCTTAATTAATCTCTTTGCTGGCTGCCACGCTTATTAGGCACTTACTGTGTGTATTTTAGACTTAAGTTTATAGAAACCTTGAGGAAATTAACTCTGTTGTGGAATTATTATGTCAGAAAGTAAGTCCCCGCAGCCCAGTCAGGCTTTTCTACTTGGTGAATCAATCAGAGCTTAAACTTTCCGCAAATGATGCAATGGGAGGTAATACTAGGGAGGGTGGAGGGGGAACAACCACAGAAACATGCATTGTTATCAACAATGGCAGCTTTACTTAATGTAATTGTCTCTCCTGTTGCTAACATATTTTCCCACAGTTTAAAGACACTAAAGTAACTGAAATAAACAAGGTTATACACTAACAGGAAAATGTAAAAACATCAGAGCACCACATAATTTCTGGGAAGGCAAACCTGGGAGTCTCAAAACAACTAAGTTAACAAAAAAGGAAGCGATTGCAGATTCTGACATTTCAAGTTGGACGCAACAGTTAGTAACAAAAGTATAGCCTCAAAAGAGATATTTATACACACGTAAGCGCACAGCACTGACGACTGAGGGCTCAATTTCAATAAAAATAATTTTAAAAACCCCATCGCTATTTCCTACGTTGCAAAACACATGCAAACGCACCTGCCAGTTTTACAATTGACACCACGACGAATCCAGAACAAACCCCGCACAATCCCTGCCGCAACCATTACGGCAAAGCCTCCGGCAACAAACCCCTCTGCTTCCACAGAGCTCGCTCCTGGGAACTGACCAAATTTTAAAGCCTCCGCTTCCCTTCCAGTCGCTGCTATTCACGCCGGCCCTCGGCACCATCTGCCGCCCCGGCTGCCCCCACGGCGCGGGAGGGTCCCGCGGGGCTGCTCTGCGGGCGAGGGGCGAGTCCCGCGGGGACTGCGCGGAGCCAGCGCGGCGGCGGAGCCGAGCGGGGCCGGGCCGGGCGGGGCCGGGGCCGGGGGGGCGCCACCCGCGGGACCCCCCGCCGCGCCATACAAGGCAGGGGAGGCGGCGGCTGCGGGCGGGGAGCGGAGGGGTCGGGAAAGCAAGGGAAGGGAGCGGGGCAGTGGCGCCGCCGGGAGCGGGCGAGGGGCGGACGCGCCTCCCCCCCGGGCGGCGGCGGCCTCGCCCGGCACCCCGCACGGCTCGGGGCGGGCGCTCCCTCGCGCCGGGGGACGAGAAAGTGCGGGGACGCGGCGGGGCAAGCGCCGCCGAGGGCGCCGGGAAGGGGGAGCGGCGCGGCCGGGCTCGGCTCCGGGCAGGGCTCCGGGCGGGTGGGAGCCGGAGCCCCCCGGGGGAAGGGGCGATCGCCGCCCGCCGAGGCAGCGCCGCTCCCCGCCCGCCGCGGC
>JAWWEU010000158.1:2670410-2816152 GCA_035583155.1 Acropternis orthonyx | reverse complement strand
GCCCCGCCGAGCGCCGCCCCCGCCCCGCGCTCCGAGCCCGCCGGCCCCGCCGCTGCTCCCGCCCGTGGCCATCGCCGCCTCCGAGCCCGCCGGATCGCGGGCCCCGCCGTGGGCAGCCCCGCCAAACAACTGGGGATGCTCCTGCCGCCAGCGCTCTGCCTGCCCCGCTCTGCCGCTGCCTGCGGGAAGGCAACCTCGTGCTTTGCGGGACCTCCCCCAGGAGCACCTGTAAACCCCCCATCAGCGCTCCAGCATCACGCCCCAAATGGTGAGCTCCTCTTCCCATATCTCACTAGCTGCCGACTCCCGTAACATTCACAGGTACCTTAGGCACATAACGATGAGGAAACTGGTGCCAGGGGAAGGGCCTGACTCTCAAAACCTACAGCTTAGAAGATGACAAGGTGACATGGAACATGTGAACTCCAAATTCATTGAAACCCCATGAAGAGACCCTCCTACCCAGCCCTGTGAAGCACCAACCTTCCAGATCTGGTCTGACATCCTTCCCCGATGAGCAGTCCCTGCCACGATAGCCCGATCCATCAAACACACCACTGGCTACAGAGGTAACAGGACGGAGCAAATGTAATGACCATTTTGCATCCCGCATTACAGTTCAGCATTTTGCCTTGCTCAGGTCTTGACAAAATAATAGGATACACCCTCAGTAACAACATGTCCCCAATACTGTACATCACTTAAATATTAGTGGTTGCTTGTAAGGCTGGTCAACTTCTGCAAACTGCATTCTTGACCCTAAATAGTATTTCAGCTGATGTGGGGCGAAAAGGAATTACTGTTTGCCTATAAAGTATTTAGCCCCAAGATAAATCCTTGGCTAAAGCTACAACTGGACATCACATGCCTCTCCACCTCTTGCCAAAAATAACAAAGAATTTCTTTATTTACTTGCACAACTACACGTACTCTGCTATTTTTTCTCACTACTTGTTCCAGTATTTTCAACATGTCTGCTTGATTTTAACCTTTACTTAGGTCCAATCCTTGTAATAAAGATAGTTAGGACATGAAGTCAGAATTTAAATTAATTAATCAGAGAAGACAGGGTTATTGCACAGAAATACTGAAACACTAAAACCTAATATTGGAGTTCCTACCATAACAACACCAATACTCCATCTTGTAAGTAATGAGACGTATAATTTAGGGGTGAGGACAAATAGGTGGGTGTCAATGTTAGTAAATGATGGCTCTCAAGGGCACTCATCACATATATTGCTTACTAATTTTGTAAATATTAACCAAGCTTCTAAAAAATAATATCCAACAGAATTCTTCCTCCACATTTTATTAACATATAATCCATTACAAAAGACAGTAAATGTTGATAAACATTCTTTTTGATTACTTAACCATACAAAGTCTAAAGTGACTTAGCAAAATAAAGCATTAAGTGTATGCTGATACAGTCTATTTCATCTGCAAACTTAAACTGGTGTACATCACCCCAAATTGTGATCTACTGAGTAATTTCAACATAATTTTTACAGCTGTTTTTTAGGATCTATTTCTAGCAATTTTCTCATTTTTCACCATGCAACTTCTTATAGTTTGATAACCAAAAACAGTTGTAAACTTGAGTGATACTGATCCTCTAAAAACAGACAAAATTATGAATCCGGTGCTCCATGGATACATTTGCACAATTTTAACCAACCTTCAGAAACAGATTTTAATTAGGGTTAGAAAAGAAAGGTTGATTTTGGGGTCATTAACCTCTCTTAGTATACCGGTCTCTTACTGGAGTTTTGACTTGGCCACGTTTGCTACATAACAGCACCTCCCAAAACATCTCACCACTGTCAGTTTCATCCTCACATTCCAGTTTTTGCTAATTAGATCAAGCTAGACTTCCACTCAGCTTGCAACAGGAGTACCATTAGCGTGTAATCAAACTCTCAAATCTCTTTGAAACTCCTTGACTTGCTTTTGTGGAGCACAGAATCTCTCTGAAGATCCATTATTTGCCCTTACTGGGAGCTGTTTCAATTAAAGACTTCCTTGTTGCTCAAGGAATGTTCACATTTCATGAGAGTTAGGGCCCAAAGGACATGTGAGGGCTGGCCAGTGCCACCACGAGCTGAAGAACTGAACCTCCTCCATCAGTCAGTGACTCGTGGGGATTACTTTGGCCACAGAAGTTTTTAACTGCCCACAACACACAGTAAGACAGCATTAGATGTATCAGCGAGTTTCAATCACTCTGATGAACATTTCTGTCAGAGTTGACTGTCTCTGAGAAGCCCTCACAACATTTTTTTTTCTCATCTGAAAAACAGTAAACAGTTCCTTGTCCTAATTTTCTCTTGGCAGGGACATTTGTGCTGGTAGGCAACTGAGGGGTTAATACGGAAACTCCTGTTACACCTGTAAGCACTGTGGACTGCTGATACCGTTTGGAGGGGAGTGTTTTGTTTCAAAGTACTTAAGTAACTCAGTGGAAGGAGGCCCATGTCATTTAGATTCATTTATAAAGTTCAGCACTGAAACACACACCTCCACAGGCTCTGGTTCCTCCTGGTTTCTATGCCTTTGCAGACCATAAGCAGTAGTTTTGTGCAAGTGCTCTGAGTGAAAAGAAGAAACAGAGGTTACAAGAAGGTATTTCCAACAGATGTAATCTATTATGCAGCAAAAAGAGATGATCTAAGGACAAACACAGGCTGGAAGCTTTTGGCAGAACACTACCAATGATATTTTGTGCTATTTTTGCTATCAAAATCCCAAGCGTAGACACAGACTGAAAATGCTTTGGCTAGAACAATTTGTTTTACTCACCAAACTGCTATAAGCTATATCATCAAAACACTTTTTACAGCCAGTACGAGTTGTTTATATCAGGTTATGAGTTGTTTGTATCAGCTAGATTCTTAATTTTTGAATGAACTCAAGTCCTTAACAAGGCTCTGCTATTAGAGGAAACCCACAAAGATAAGGACAGGAGAAGGCAAGACCACAGGGCTGTAATTCCATCCACCAGGCCCTGCGCTGTCCTTAATAACACAGGGTGCAATTGCATGAAACAGCAAGCCACACTCCATCACTGTGAAAAAGGAGAAAACTGGTTCCTTGCAATTTCCTTGATCTGCTCTCCAGACATCCAGTTACATTTTCCCAGTGATAACTCTCCGTTGCTGACACTGAACTTCCCATTTAGCAGATTCCACTCATCCAGCAGAAAAGGGTTTTCTCAGGTGAGCTGCAGCAGCTCAGGAAAACACTCACTGAATGTCAGAGCTGACACAAAGAGGAAGGCAGAGTTTTTCCTTGTCGGTTAGCAGGTAGTGCTGTGCAGGCTTCAGCTGAGTTTCCTGGGCTAGAAGTTATGAAATCCAAACAACCCAGAAGCTGGTTGGCAACATGTTGTGACCACTGAAGGTATCCAGGCCTTCATCTGACCTGAAGAGTATGAGAGGCAAGTACAGATCAACACAAGGATGGTGGAAGAGGGGAAGGTTCCACTCAAATTCTTCTTTCTTAAAAAGCTTTCAGGCTATAGTATTTAGTCTTTCCTGCAGTATTTAACAATCTGTTAAGCAGGGAATTGATTTGTGGTAGGATGTATTACTTTACTGTTTTTCACAGTACCTGGCTGAAATATTTTATGCTTACAGTATTTATCCTTCCAAAAGAGACATGACTGGACAAAGTTAACTATTTTTTTATCCTCAGAATTCCTTATCTAAAGCATTTTCTTAACAGATGTAACTGTAACTGAAATATGACATGTATTATGAGAAATAAGCATTCCATGTTATGCATTTGGATTAAAATTTTTCAAGATCCAAATTTCTGCTGAAACATGTAAAGGGATCACAGTTAAACTGATAAAAAGTGTTTTTTTAAAAACATAGAAGTTTAAATTTATACTTTCCACTGATTACCATCATAGTCAGATAAGCATAGTTCAAAGTTCCCAAGCTCCCCTCCCCACAGATACGTTTGCTAGACACATCCAAAATCCAGCTTTCTGTTGCTGGGTGTAAATGGAAAATTACTTTCAAATTTAAAGCAAACATACACTTTGCTCTTTTTGCAACAACTGGAAGGTCAGTTGAGAAGCACCATGTTTCCTCAATTGAAAAACACCCAGCTTTCTCTATGCAATTTACACTGAGTCATTTGCAAAAATAAGCACAGACATTCAAACACAAATTTCACCTTTTATTTCCACTCAATTTTTTCACAGTTTTAATACAGGACTGAAAAAAACCCCAACAAACCAGGAGTGGAGGGGGGAAGGGATTTGTTCATTGTTTGCATTAACTTACAAGTTAAACAGCCTGGCACCTCCATGAGATTTAAAAGCCACAAAGGACCAAAGACAGCTTCCATGGGCTCATGGTGGTTTCTGGGGCTTTGTGCAAGGGGATGCTCATGCCAAGGTTCATTTCATGAAGGGGATGCTCATGCCAATGTTCATTTCACAAAGACACCACTGTTCCCTGTGCATCTCCCAAGGTTTGCATGAGGAGTGATCCACTATTGCTCTTCCAAAGAAGAAAATCAGATTAAAAACATTCATGTGATTGCCTGTCTTTCTGCTTGTTTCTTCCACAGCCTTTAAAACCCAGTTCCAAGTAACCTCCCACACCATCTTGACATTCCTATTGCAAATTCTGCCAGTTAATGGTAACTCTTAGGAAATTAACTTGTCTTGTATATAAAGATAATGACAGGGTGACTAAAATGGTAATTCTTAGAAAATGTAGAAGGAAATCTGTAAAATCTTTTTGGTTATCATGTAGATAAAAGCTGGCTGACTTGAGATGAAATGCACACTCATCCAAACTAAAACAGTAATCCCCTGATTTTTCACATTACAGGAAGGCAGAATGACTACACTATAGAATCACAGAATCATTAAGATTGGAAAAGACATCCAAAATTCTGGAGTTCCAACCTTTAATAGAAGAGTGACATTTATATGCCAAGCAGCAGAAAAAAAAACAGAGATGGAAAAGTATCAAGAATTTATCTAGAAATTACATAAATATTTACTACTTCAATGTAGGGGTTATGGGACCTTTCTCTTTTTTTTTTTTCTTTTTTAAATAATTGCTTCTTTTCAATCTTATTGTTCTTTTAAGTGCCACAGTTGTTGAAACAGCCAAGTGGGACAACTATGATTTTAAAAAATGCCACACAATTGTTACAGATGATTTTGTTCAGGCGTACTGTGAAATGCTTATTTCTCTGCTTGTGCTCATATTAATAGGTGTAGATTTGACAGTTCCTTCATTGCTGTGTTTTAAACTATGCTAAGTTCTTGTTCATACTTAAGATGACCATAAAGAGTTAAGGAAATGCAATGTCCTACGGGATAAATATCTTTACTGGATCATGTAAATGCTAGCATATCATGGCATTGTATTTTTCAGACCATATTTACATTTGTAGTCTGGTTTTCCTCTTTGTAAGAGCCGTAGAAGTAGATCATTCCTCATACATATACCTTAGGAGATGCACAGGGAAAGGGTCTATCTTCAGGAAATATGTCATGATAATGTGCATTTGTAGTTCAACATTAAATTTTCTTGCAAGAGTCTTTCTAATTAGCTATTTTCATGTAGTCATTAGGCTTTGTTGTGTCTGAGTGTCTTTCACATAACTATATTTAATAATTACATTTTTATTCTCTCCAGCAGGAAAATAATTTGAAGTGATTTGCTAGGATTAACCAAAGTTAAATAGGTACAAAAATACAGTATGTTTCTATTTTTGAGGTGTTTGGCAAGGACAAATATATTCTACAATATCAGAATACTACAACATAAAATGGTGAGAACGTGATATAATCTGAGAAAGATCACATCCAAGGCAATCAGTGAAAAATAAGATAATCCATTAACAGATTAATGATATCCAGACATTGGAGGAAAAGTATTTACTTTACATAAAAACTTAAAAACACATTGAAACACTTTTTCTATGCAGGAGGAAAAAAAAATTTTAAATTTTAAAAAAACATTTAAAATTTCAATGAGATAGTGCTAATTTGTAATATCATTAATAGCAAATATTGTCATTTTTCTGGTGTTTTGAAATAAGCATCATCACTGCACCTTACCTTTGAGCATATTCATAAGGTACCATCCACTAATATTAGAATGATTTCATTTTTACAGTTGAGTAATCACTTCTTTTTTTAGTGACTGATACATTGCAAGATCAAGGGCTGCAGACAGATGAAGACCGCAAATGTTCCAGCTGACCTCACTTTCCAAAATGCATCATTCCTACAAATAAACATCATTAAACATAAGCAGGCAGTCAAATTACAGAATTAAAACATAATCCTGCATTACTCAAGTGAGTAGTTGCCTATTAGCAGGCCCTGACTCCAGGAAAACTATTTACATGAATAAAGATTTCTGGGGTTGTGCTTTTACAATATATTCCAAAGCTTTTTAAAGTAAATAGTCTGATTAACTGACTCCTAGTTTAGGGTGATGTTTTACCGTGGCAAAGAGAAGTTTTATCTTAATGGAGAATATCTCACACTCCCCCACAAAGCACAGCACAGGAGCGGAGCCTGGTTTAACTCCGGCAAGCACTGAATCACATCCAAGCCTATTTTAGAATTAAATGGAAGATGACCTCGTTACCTGGGTCCCTCCAACCTCACCATGAAAGCACTTGAGGACGGAGCCAGGGCTTTGCTATCAGCAGCTAAAGCCCAACCACACTGAAAACAAAAGCCAAACCGAACAAAACCCCCCTTTTGTTGCACTGGTGTAAGGTCCTGTTACTAATCTGTCTGTGGCACAAATCCTTCCTGAGAAACAGTTTTACCCGAGTCAATTTGCAGGTGGCTTGAAAATGTTCATGTACACCCTCCCTTAATAGTTTAATACATCAGGAACTTATCCATATGTTTTCCTACTTTATAAAAGCAGATATCCTTATTTCCCCTCCCCATGAGACATCCTTAATGAAATCCAGTTAAAAATATCTTCTAAAGATTTAAATTAGAGACTCTCCTCTTAGAATGAACAACAGAAAACGCACGTATTAATTACGTGAGTTATGAAAACATATCAAACCATCATAAGGAAAAAAAAACATTTCCTCCTTTAGCAAAGAACATATTTTCTTTTAAATGTGTTTATTCAGAGATGTAAACATACTAATCAATTTTTTCCAAAGGTGAAAAAAGTAACGTGTGCTTATTTTTTATTTTTCTGTTCCGAACCAGTAGCAGTTCAAATCTGTTCCAAAGGACAGGGTGATGTTCAGCAGTAGTTTAATGAATTGTTTTGACCGAGTGAAATACACCATGTCCACTCCTAGTAATGAGACACTTGGCAGAAAGTATCACAGCACACGAACAATAGCAGCAGACTGTCATTATGGGCCACAAAACACCGTCACCTCTGAGCAATCTCTCTTCAAACAATGGAAGGGAAGATCAAGTAACATTTCTACTTAGCCAACTGCATGTGCAGTTGTTGGTGGTGGTGCTTTGGCCTGGAACTTTTTCAGTTTATAAGCATTTTGGTGATAGTGAAATGTTTATAAATATTTTCATTTCCTTTTTTTTTAAACACACCTTTGCTAGTTAGATGTAAAATTCATGTTGTTTTCTGGCTTACAGAGACTTTTTAATAAACAACAAATGTTTTAGCCTACACTAAACTATCATCACAGCATCCGCTTTTGAAAATGACATGTCTACTTATGTAATATTTTAATTAGATTTGGTGTGAAGGAGGCAGAAAATCAGTTGGGGTTTATGGCTTTATCCTCTATTGCTATAATTACCACTCTCTGCTATTGGAACAGACAGTACAGCCCTACACATATATGATCTGACGTTTAAAAGAACATGACAGAGAAGAAGTGGAAAGGAAAATGGCAAATAGGTATCTATAAATAAAAACCTGATCACAGACCTCATGTCATGCTCAAAACTAAAATGAATGGCGATGAGATACAACAGGTGAGAAAACAAAGGGACAGAAACTGCAGAGCAGGAAGACCGAGCGATGACTTGGGAGATCACAGTGAGATGTGACTGGATGTGCACATGCAAAAGGTCTAACTTTATCCTCAGTTTTGCAACAGCACTGCAATGATCTTGCTGTATTTCCCCTTGAAGGGGATAACAAGTAAGTCAAGAATTGCCATCAGGACACAGAGGCACAAAAAAGCCCCACAACACCAGTCTCACACGCTGCTTTAACTGAAGGCCTCAAGAAAACTGGAGATCCTTATACAAACAAGCTATTTTTGTCAGCACCGCACTTGTGACTCAGAAAACACAGTTTCTACAGTTCCAATACATGCAATGAACCTCAAGACCATTTTCAGATTTGTTTTTCTTCCTTAAACACAAACTGCATGTCTCAGAATAGGATAATGAACTGGCACATGTTACATAAATAGTACATCTGCCGGGGATTGAAGTATTTCCGTTCATACCTGTTGTGCCATACCTTAAAAAGGCAAATATGTGCATTCTAGACAAATACAATTAAATAAGCACAAATTAGTTTATGCTTTTCCTACTTCAATGGCAAAAAGCATCTTTTTAGACTTAATTATTTTTCTATATGCATTTTATAAAATACTAAGCTGAAAGTAGACATTCTAATTAAATATGCTTTGTTACTCAATTGAATTTATTATTCAATTTCATAAACGGAAAACACTGTAATATATAGTCCTTATTCTGGATAGTACCTCAAAATGTGATAAAAAGTGTGTCCTGTGAGGAAATGTATCACCTATCACTCATGTTTCTCAAAAATACCAAAAAGCAGCTCAAGGCCATAGCTAAAAGGGCAGGGGTTAGGGCACAGACTGAAATGCCCCAAAACTAAGGCAGGAAAAAAAGCAGAAAAAAGCATTACTTAATCAAGAGGTAGGGACTTTTCAAGCAACCTGTCTACAGAGTAAAAGCAACACCTATTAATTTACTGATTGTGTTTTGAGGTGTTTATGTACTTTGTGTATAAATGTATAGCCAGTTTTATATTTGTTTTCATTCACTTGTTTCTGACTCACACTTAAGCAGAGATTACAAAACAGGGAAAGGATGTGCACAGGTCTTGGAAAGCAGCATCCCAGACCATGGAAGTGCAGTCATTCATTACTTGGAGACAAATCCTGCAGGTTTCCCCAGGCTACAGAGGTCCTGGGAGAGGGAAGATCTGCAGGCATTGCACACAGGATACCACATCCTGCCCTGCAGCCAACACAGAAACAAGCAGCCCTGTTGGCTCTCCCCCCTATACCTCATAGAATTTCCTTTTGTAGCTAGTTTTCCTCTTTGTGGTTGTTAATCACACAATATGATTACTATCACCACCAGCACAACTGGCCATTAATCGTGTTCTGGAACAGGCTGGGCCGATCAGCAGCATCGGGGCTGGACATTAACTTTCTAAGATGCTTGGACAAAGGAAGCTAATGGGCAGCTCTGCACAACACAAGCAGTGCTGGCTAAATGGATTCCTGGGGCAAACCCATTATGGTCAGTAAAATTATTTCTAGGGTGTATATGGCTCAGGATGCTTATTGATTACTGAAGAAAATTTGCACACTGAATATTTTATTAAGTTTCTTATGTATACAGCTCTTAAGATCAGTGCTGGAATAATAGTGAAAGTTCCATTTTCATTCAAATATCTCCTGATGCTTTGTGTGTTGTAAGTACTACATAAACCTCAATCAAAATCTCACAATGCTTACTTTAAATTACTAATTAACAGTTAGTGGAAATACCCAGAATATTAGTATTAATATTGGTATTAACAGATAAAGAGACAGCAGTATTAGCAGAGTAGCTCAAATTATGGACCTGAATCTTACCTAAAATATAAAACCCAAAGATGGCTTCCAAATTAAATCTTAGGGCACTTGCTATCTAAGTATCAGACAGGAGACAACAGATGAACTCAGAGAGAAAAAAGGGGGAGTACAAGGAGAGAGGAGACAATGTTGGCCAGCACTAGAGGGAACGTCATATCAGCACAGCAGCTGCCCGCCTGCCTCAGGAGCCCTTATTTCCTGAAGGAAGAAAGTTAGGTTGCCAGTGCCAGTTTTATTCATTAGTGTAGGTCTGCCAATAGGGTTTTTTCTCCTGAAAGACAAAAATGTGTGTAAAGGCCAATAAATATAACACAAGTCTCACTGAAATCTTCAAAAAGTACAGCAGTGACTTGGGTTGGATCAAGATTTTACTCCGATATTTTCCCATTTCTTCAGGTACTGTTTACACATCCCCTCAAAAGTGAGTACTTGGAGATCAAAATTTACTGAGGAAAGTATTAAAAAAGCCCAAACAAACCTGGATTCTTAATGTGGTTCCATTTATCATCACACACCTTAAAGACAGGGAAATCAGCTTTCTATAGCCTGGCATGATGACAGCTATTTACTTAGGAACTTAAAACAGTATAAATATTTTTGTTTTAACACATGAAATGTAACTCTCACTCATCAACCATTCTTTACCATTTAAATGCATTTCTTCAGCAGATGCAAATTCATATATTATACCAGAAACTAACAACTATTTCACAGCAGTGTATGAGTAGCCTCTCATTCATTTTTTATTAAAAAGTTGTATCTATTAGATGTGTGAAGGATTACTTTGGATGCTTATATGAGGCTTTTAATTCAGAATAGGATTCCATTTAGCTGATAATACTGAAAAGCACTAGTTTAATTCAATAATTAACTTTCCCATGCTTCAATCCAAGCTCAAAATATTATCTTTAATTAAAAATACAATAGGAAATTGCCTAGTTATCTAGTTCTTTAACAGTGTACTTCTTAGTATAAGGCACTTAGCAGCAATTTAATCACTGTCTGTAGTCTTAGCACTAAGTCGTACTTAAAAATGAGCTGGTTAACTCATGTCCCCTAACTGATTTGCTTTATATACCTAAGCAAAAAATTCAGCTCCACCTTTATTTATGATCAGTGATGGAGCATCTGTTTTGCAGTCACCTGGTCATTTATCCTTTCCCCCTTTCATTTCAGTGTCTCTCATACCTTTCAGTAGTAGCCTCAGGAATGCCTTCTGGGCCAGCAGACTCTGTTCTGTCATTTCCAGCAACATCTGCTTTTACATTATTTACAGTGACTTTATATTACCTTTTGTACTTTATTACCCTCACTAAGTGACTGTGGAATCAAACTTACTCATTAAAACATCTTTGGCAAAGCTCCTTTCTGAATCATACTTTTCATTTAGTTTCTTTTCAGAGTATTATTTTTTAAAGCTTGATGTTTATTAGACAAACAATAACAAAGCTGTGAGGCTTCCAAAGTGATTTGTTTTTGAGACCTCTTTCTAACCTTTTAATTTAAACCTTAATTTGGAATTAGTTTAACATGAGAAAGGGAAATCTATTTTTCACTCTAATCCTAAATCAATATTAGCTCAGAGAATTATTTTATCTGAGCTAGAGAGCATATATTTTACCATTAAAAGTAATTTTTTTGCAGGAATATTTCTAATTCTGCTTAAAAATAATTAATTTCCATGAATCACAATGAGAAATCCATGGGGGTTTTTCCCCAAACACCTTAAAATAATTCTGTCTCTCTGTAGTCCTTCTCTGTATACTGTTCTTGCTTAATTGATGCTAATGGGCACATTAGAAATAAGGTTAAGAAATAACACATCCCCTAAAATGTTTGCCCTGACATGTGTAGAAAGATTCTTCTACCTGACACACAAGTCAGCCTGCAGAAGTAATGGAGCTGAAGTACATTGGAAGAAAAACATGATTTAAATGCAACAGTTTGATTACACTGCAACATGTGGGCATTATTTATTACAAATATCTACAAAATCACTACACTTTCAGGAATCCTTCCAATTTAGTTGTATCAGTCTTTCTTAGTAGAAAATGAGGTTTAATCAGTATTTCCCAGAAAATAATGGTAAATACTGCAAAACTTGCTGAATCTGATCTAAGTGTTAATCAAAGTGAAAACTCTCCAAATAGTTTATCCTCTAGGAAAACCTTACAAATATAATCCCATCGCTGGCATTGGGAATGTTTCATTTCTTGCATATTGTGTGGTTTGGTCTAAAAAAACATAAAACAATGTTTAAAAAAGCTGTTTCCTCTTCCATTGACCATCACTCCCCTATTATTAAAAGTCTTGAAACGAATTTGTCTCCTGAGGCCAACTGGTACATTCGACCCCACAGCAGGGAGTGCTGACTGGCAACACCTCTCTCCCAGTTTCTGCCCCAGCAGTAGCTCAGGAAAACTGTGGTTGCTGCCAATCACAATTTTACTCAATTATGTGAAACGCTTCTTAGCAGGCTGGAAATGACATGCACCAGCGATGTGGGGAGCTGCAGCCCACCATCCTTTAGGAGACAGACAGAAAAGGAAGATACTCCTGCCCTGGAGCTCAAGCTCTCTTTTCTCTTCCCAGCAGGAAGCTGATGGGTAATAATTGTACCGTTTTGCCAAAGACTTTTCAATTATTTTCAAATTGTCCCCTTCAGTCATGGACTGACGGGTGTATGGTGGCAAATATTACAGTCACCTGCAGAATTTCCTCTCCCTGATGCCATTTCAGCACAGAGCTAAACCCCCTATGGATGTGTCCACAGCAGATGTGCTGTTGCTTTGTGCCCGTGATGGTCCAGCAACATGGCAGGACTGGAAACGAGACAAAGAATCACACTGAAACTGTGGAAAAATCAGGTTATTCTCTCCATCACAAAGTTTTCTAGTAAATTCACTTTCCAGTTAAGGGAAGTGCTCTGTAATGGCCAGTGAGGAAGTACAACATCAACTGCAGTATCAGCAAAATTTTGGTCTTCCTTGAATCTTTATTTTTCTACAGTCAGCTCCACCAACACTGTAGAAATTTAATGCTGTTAAACTTCTTCACATTTATTAATTTTTTTGTCCTACATTAATAACACACTTAACCTGGGCTGTGTGACTGTTTTTCCACTTCCAGAGCCCTCCCTCCCACACACACAAAGGTCCAGACCCTTCCCTGTCTCCTCGTGTGCCATAATTCTGACTGACTCTGGGAATGGAGGTTTCTACAGCGCAGTTTTGTGCCTCTGCCATGACAGCCTCCAGCACTGAGGTGTGCCAGGGCACACACTGTACTCCAAGCCTGCCTTGCTGCTGGAATGGTCCCCGAGGGGGTTGTCAGACAGAAGCAAACTGGAATGGTTCTCATCTTTCACAGACACCAACCCCGCTCCTGTTTTCAGAATTGGAAGGCTGTAAAGGTACCATTTGATCATTTGCATTCCCTACCTTTCTCTTCCAGCTAGCATTCTGGTTTGTCTTCTCCTGCAGGTTTTAGAAGCAACTATGATATTCAATTGATTTTCTATTAAAGGGCATTGTATTCTCAGAGTTGAGTTTCTATTATAATTCACGTTTGTTTTGGTTTAGTCTGGGGATGTGACAGAGGCTAACCCAATTCTCATTCATAGATCACATTAGATGAATCATAGATGAAAAGTTTCCTAGGTCATTCAAGGTGAAACAGAATTTCAGGTGTAATACCTTTTTACAGACGAAACAATACTTGTGTGACTATTGAAGAAACATTTGCAATAAGTTCTAACTAACAAACTGTACTGCGGAAGGAGTAATGAACACAGTCACTGTTCTTCCAGGCTTTGTGCTACATGTGCATATCAAACACAAAGCCTTGCCCTGACATGTACAAAGAGTTGTACAACAGCACAAAATCCCAGCGCTGATGAAAGTCTGATTACCACCCACTGAAATGCCCAATTCCTCCCATTCCTGTTTGTTTATTTCCCCATCACCACTTGGCTGAGCTGTCCTGAAGTTCTGCTTGCTGGTCTCTATATCTCTTGGGAGGAGGGGGTAAGAATTTTTATCTCTAGTAATTTCTTCTCTTTCTTATTTCTGAAGAACAGCATATTCTCTGGTTTAAAAAAGTTTAGACAAGAGTGTGAGTTAAGGAGCACTAATTAGTAAAATGACTCCAACATATGTACTTTAAATTTTTCAAGACTATGCTACACATTATCCAAAAAAAACCCCACTAGAGAACAACAAGCTAAGTTATTTTGTACTGATGGCACTACAAAAACCTCATTTTACAGAAATAAAATCACAGTTTTGCAATGTAATAAAGAAGAAAAAAAATTTAAAGGTTGCCCAGAAATCTCAACAACATATGCTTTTTATGAAGAGCATTGTGATGGGTTCTGCATACTGCAGAAACCATCTCATCTCCATGAATAAGCATTTACTCATCCCTATTAGCAGACACATATGCCTACTTGTCCTGTAACGTAACACTGAAGGCCAAATTAAAAAGATGTAGTACATCATTTGGTGAACAGAAATTATCCATATAAAAATTTATTATTAAAAAGACTCTTAAGAGGGTGCCAACATTGATTTGAACTGACTCCAGGCGTTTCTCTGCTTGTTATTTGGAAGGTTGTAAGTTAATTGAGTGGCACTTCCCTTTGACACAAAAAAAAGGTATGATGCTAAACTGAAGTCAGAGTAATAAACTTTGACAGAAAGAAGACATTAATAGGAGCAACCAATGACAAAATAAACTGTAGATCTAAGCAATGGCTTATCAAACATAAGAGGATTTGCCTAATTAATCCTGTGTTGCACAGCTATCCAGATTGCTTTTCTGTCCAATCCATATTGTTGCTATTCATTACTTACTCTTAGCTTTCTAGAAACAAGTGCCCTATCACGTAACAAGCTAAACAGTATTACCTATTTTTGAACTCGTTTACTATACCACTCAGTAAGCAGTTGGCTAATGCACTGCAAAAATAGTTCCAGAGCTCCAAAGTGTTTGCAATTAGTTTCTTTTTTAATGACAAACCAAACGGTAACAGTAAGCACTAATTATTTGGAAAGCAGCATTTGCCTTCAGAAGGGAACTTCTTTTCTAAAATAACTTGTGGAAAAAGAACTTTATGTCTGCATTCTTCATGTTCAGTTTTGAGCTCATCAAAGAAAACGTGCAGGCTAAACAAGAAGTGTATTGTCAAGGAAACCCAAATGGTTACAGTTTAAAGGCTGCTCTAATTGATAAATTTAAAATATCTGACAAAGAAGCTTCAGAATGTGGCAGGTGTGTGTCGTGTATAGTTTTACTGTCTAAGTAAAGCAAACATATGAAGAGATTAAAAAAATAGATTAAGTGTTTTATAAGCTACTGCTAGCCTACACTAGCCAGCTGAAGGCTTTAAATAATTTAATCCCTTCAGCAACTGCCAGTCCCAACTGCAATACTGAAACAAGGTCTGAATTCAGTTTGAAACCCAACAGGTGCAGTCTAATACTGCTTCCTTAATTCAGCTATTGATCTATGTTTATGCTTGTAGAGGACAGCATATTCTTAAATCCACTATGGCATTAATTAAATTAGTCTAAGTGCCTCTTGTTTTATCCCATCTTCTACTATCAAATTTACCTCAGACAGTACTCTGTTTCTTTCCCCTCCCCTTCAGAAATGCTCTTCATGCCAGATGGAAGACAAAGAGTTCTCAAAAAGCTTTTTAAATAGGTTTTTCTTTATATTTAATTTATATAAAAACACAAAATTAACCAGGGAAACTGAACAACATAAAACATTTAATACTGGTTTTATAAGCTTGAATTTTAATATTTGGAAGTGGAAGGAGATATATAAAGCTAATAGCAAGCAAAGTCTCCACTGGCACATCACCACTAAGTCTTTTCTTTGGATCATCCAGGCAATTTAAGTTGTACCTGATATGCATAAGCTATTTCTCATTTTTATATGCTAATTATTTTTACTAACATTTGCTAGTAGCACAAACAAATGCATATTGCCAAAAATAGTAATTCACTAGGAAAAAAAAAAAAGTCACAGTAAAAAAGCAGCATTATTCTGAAGTTTCCAGCTACAGTAACAAGGAGGGTCCCTCAGCTTCTCCTTGTTCTTTCAAATCATAGATAGCTTAACAAAGCACAGGGAAATGCTGCTTAGTATCCTTCCCGCAGAAGTTTAAAGACTAACCTATATTTTTCTCCAATCACAGGACATGAGAAGAGGAGAATTTCGACCACCTTCCTTCTTTCACTCTGCCAACGGAGCTGGAAGATGAGACAATTCAAGGCACGACTTCCTTTCCCTTTCTTGCTGGCTGGGACGTGCTCATACTTGGGATGCATATGGAGACTTTTGTCTCTCAAGCAATTATGCATCATGTTTGGCATATGCAAATGAGAGGATAGCATTACCTTTTAACACAACCTTAATTCAAAATTTTTGGATGCTAAAGTTGTAAGGCCTTGCAGTAACAAAGCCAGCTCAGACAGCAGAACATAATTCAATGTCAATCAGTCAAACCTATAATATACCCTGCAAAAGACATGCAAGCTTATGAAAATTAAAACAGATTAAATGTACACTGAAACAAAGTATTTTCTTAAATCCCAAGCTGCTCAAGGCAGTAATACCTACCTTAAAAAATGCAAAGATTGTCATCCATAAAAAATGTCTTGTGACTACAACAGAAAGTGAACTCTTGTGCACCAGCACAGATTTGAATTCCCAGTATTTCTATGAGTACGTGAATAAACAGTACTCCTAAGTATATTAAAAGTATCTTTGAAATCAGATATAACATCATTATTTTCATAGTTTTGTGTATCTGGAATATAACTTTTAGTCATTAACCAACAACCAGTCTTTTGATTATGTGAAGTAATACAGGCATTATCTATTCTCTGTTTTGAAACTGGGTGCATAATGTTGAGGTAACACAGTTTTATTAACATTTACAGTGTGTTCTCTGATCATAGTTGTACGTTAAAGTACAAAATGAAAGAATTTTTGGAGCACAGAACGATCCAAACGATCCAAAGTGAATTCAGAGCAAGTGAAATAGCACTACCACATAGCTTTTACAAACCTGCAATTTAAAATTCAGGTTCAAAACTATCTATATCCAGGATTATGGCTTTTGAAAGAAGGAAAAGCCAGGAGGGGAGAAAATTTACAAAGGACATTGTAGGGAAAGCTCAGTCAGTGAAAATATCTGTATTCTATCAACAAACCCTATTTTAATTCAGAAACCCCTATATGTCAAATAGCTTACAATATATAGGGTATATAATTTTATTACTGTAAAAATTTTTTTACATGAACAATTTTTAATCATGTGAATAATCACTGCCTAATAAATCCCAGCATAATCTTCTGGGATTAAGAGTTTGCAGAATCTGACCTTTGTTGAGTATTTAATAAATATTATACTAATTGATGCTCAAGAAAACACAAATGCAAAACCCCACGGCACTGAAGTGTAAAATACTATATGGTTCCATGGAGTTTTGAGGGGAAAGTAGTGCTTATATGAAGACATTCACCCCCAGAGACAGTTGGTATGACAGTGTGCGTGAAAGCTACCATGATATGGACCTAGAAACCAGAGCAGTCAGCCAGATATCCAGAAGACCTCAAAATAATAATAAATAGTGAGTTAAATTCCAGTCTTCCTGTTTTTAAAGTTCGCTTCTTTGTTTCCTTTTCTGAAATAGTTGCTCAAAAAAATCTCAACTGATTCTAATGTATTTTTCAAGAATAGCAAGACTGATTAAAAAAAATAAATCAAAAAACAATTGCACTGAAACTGAGAAGAGACTCCCAAGACCAATCATATTTGGTGTTGCAGCTTTGCCTTTCTATGTCTTGTAGAGATTTAAATGGGGAAAGGTCTAGAAGAATGCCCAAGATACCAAGGGCATCTTGGTCCTCCTGTCCATCCCCTTTCTGGCAACATTTGTCCCCAGGTGTACATACACAGCTGGAGAAATCTATACATTATTTCTTGCTTACTTGCCATGTGAAGGGTTCACGATGATCCTGGTAGCTCTTATACCACCTGATGCACAAGATCCAGGCAGAGTCTGGCCTTTCACTGAAAGCAGCGTTCCAAATCCACTTCTGCTTTATTTTGTTACTGATTTGTCTGGAGAAGAGTCCTGGTATAAGATGGAAAACAATTCTACTTGCTAGAGGCAACCACAATCCAAAAGAGGCAGCCTAAGTTTTCCTCAAAGTTTTGCCAAAGTCCAGCATTACTGACAGGCAATGTTTCTGCTGTTCCATCCTGGGAAGACTCACAGAAAGGCTGCCAAGCTATCCTGGGACAGTGATGTGGGCTCCCATGAACGCTGCTTTGCCATACTGCACAATAATATAAGTATCCTTCTACTGCATCAGGATTATTTAATGAAAGCCACTGTCTTATCTACTCTGGAACTGTTTAGTGGCACTAAGGTGCTTTGGCCTTCGCTGTTCCTTGGGTGAGCCACAATTGGTCTGTCTACATTCAGTCTTTACTTGGAAGCCTGGGAAGAGCCTGAGCAATTTAAGGTTACGCTGGTGGGAATGCTTTGCCCTCTGTTGTATTCTCTCTCTCTTCCACCCATGTCAGTATTTTGGACTGTAAAAATTTCAATGGGAACAGACAAGACCTCTCTACAGACTCCTGACTTCATGACAGATTTTTGCCACAAACCAAAGGGAGGTTCCAAATTGGCAAATAATGTTTGGTTTTGTACAGTATCTTTTCCTCAAAGCCAGCAAATAATGTTTTAAACACATGCTCATGTATTTTAGCAGACAGAATTTGGCAGAGAAGCACACTGTGGAGAAATCCATCCATGCCCTGCTTGTGCCAATATGAACTTGATCGCTAGTTCTTTGAAGTGATAGTGAAGTCTCAAGTGTCCTCTATACCTCTATAAAAACAGTACTCATTAAACAGGTTAATTAATAGCCTTGTTTTATGGACACTGGAAATAGGACTAGTAACTCCTTATCCTGTTTGGGTTTCATCCTATGCCAGTCACCTCAGCATGACTGTCTTCATCTAGTCAAGTAAATGACAGATTTGTAACCTGCCGTTTCTTTTTCCACTCCCTCCAGAGGAGGAAAAGTTAATGTTAAAATAATACCTCTTGCACTTGCAAGAAAAAAAGTGGTATGCTTTGTGTTAGTTCCTTGTTACTGTAAGAATTAATTCCAAGAGCAAGCAGCAGCCCCTCTGTTGTCAAGTGACTGTAAGTGATATGTAGTAAGTGATACACAGAACATAAGTAGTGGTCTAAATCCAGAACACCCAGAACTGCATTACAGCAAGGAAAGGTATTACACCAAAGTGTAATAAGCCTAAGCGGTGCAACTCTGCATGGTAATGTGGCTCTGGGGCCTCTAACTCCTAGTCCCCATTTACAGAGGCATGATGCAGTACACCCAGGATGTGTATTTGCTCATTAGACTTTCTTTGGGAACGATCTATCATTGATTTTCTGATCTAACCCTTCCTACAAAACCCCTTACAGTTTCCTCTCACCATGGCAGAGCTCACCTGATAGTTATTGCACATACAATTTTCAGCAGCTGACTAGTGTGACACCCACTCCTTATGACACGTGTGACCACTGTGAATCCCATCACTCAGCATTTGTGAGTGCCCTACTTGCAGTCCAGGCAAGCTCACCCACCACACAGCCAGCAGCAGAGCCCTGCCAAGAAACAAGCACAAACAGAGGACTTCTCTGAAAGAAGCCTTGGTCACTTGCAAAGTGTGGCAAAGTAATGAAAACTTCAAGTATTGAAAATGTAATTTCCTAAGTATCCTTACTATTCTTAGTACTTAGGACTATTATTCATCCTTTTCCCTCAAGCTCATTTTCTAATTTTCCCTCTTCAGCATTTGTACTCAATTCTATTTCAAGTTGTGTGTGTAGGGTTTTAATTATCTTCTATTTTGGGGCATTAAAAGATTCTGAATCATCCCACCTTCTGGGAGATTACTAAATCCAGTGATTATCAACAAAAATGCTGTTTAATGTCTATTATCCATGTTAATTATTCAATTAAAAAATATGTTGGAGCCATCAGCAGGACACTTCCATTTCATGGTTGGATGGAACAAAAAAAGTCTTTCAAAATTGCTCTAAAGCAATTATTTTAAAACTTGTTTTTCAGACCTAATCTTCCTCGGGTCCCTACCTGCTGGTAGAATAAAACCAGTGCATACAGATCAATGCAGAAAACATGCAATAGGTGCAGAGACTTGTCTTGGACATCTCATGAAGATAAAGCCCTAATTGGCACCCTTTCTTTCCTGAGTAGAATATATTTCATTTCTGCCTAACCTTTTCAGACACACAGATGCCACCACACATATCCCAACACTCTTCTGGTTTCAGTACTTTAAGCATACATTTATGATCACGAAGGCAATTTTCAGCCTAATCAATCATAAGTTGATGATACCATCAGTAGTTCAGAGTCTTCAGACTGATTCCTCCTCTTTCTAGCACCTTCTAGTATCTCAACCTTTATTTTTCTTAAATCTTTTAATCTTGATTTTGCAATCATGTCTCTATGCCATCTTATCATCTGGCTACAGTCTGGAATGAGTTAACTGACTAAACTGGCAAGGAAACCCATCATCAGGTGGAAAAGTAACCTGGAATGGAGTCCTTTCCCAAGAGGTATTAACACCAGTCAAAGTACTCACTGAAATATGCTTCCACCCAGGTCTGTCAAGCTGGTCTTAAATTCAGAGAAGCCCTTATATTTCATCATCATGAAGCTACTCCAAAACTCCTCTAAATCCTACCAACAAAAACCTGGGTGCGTTTCAAAGGAACCTTTCATTTCTGGGATCTGTTTGTGGCACCTGTGGAACAAGAGTTAGGCAACACAGAGTGGCTGGCCAAAACAAGTAATTCTGAAATTATCCAACCCAACAAGCACCACTACATGAAGATCTCACATTACCTGTCTGAGGTTGCCATTATCAGAACATTTAGCCATTACAAATAAAGATGCTCTAGAATGCAGGATGTGAGCAGAGCATAAATCTAGAGGTTGGTCTGTATTAGACAACAACTTGCAAGGCTTGCCTGCCTTTTATACTTTCAAAAAGATTTTCAAGAGGACTTTAAAACGGAAACCACCATAGAACAGCACCTACACATACTCTGCTTCAAGGAAGGAGAGGAGCAAATAGTTTTTTCCCAGAGATGGTATATGCAGGAAGCCTGTTAGTGCCTTGTAATTCCAGTTACAGTCTCTGCCCACCCTAGCAGCAAAAGCAACGTGGATGTTAACGTGGGAAACTGAGCAGGTAAACAGGAGTCAGCTGTGCATGATGCAAATGAATGGGTCAGGGATTACCATGAAAGGGTCTTGTCATACATATTTGTATACATATTTTTATACATACACATATAAATATACACACATGACTTAAAATATGAAACAAGGATGCATATATAAACATCAGACTTTCTATTTTCAGGTGCATTCACATCTGCTATACAGACAGAAAAAGCCAAAAAGGTTAGACAAATGACTATATGCAACTTGTGACTTCATGTGAGAGAACTGTCTGCGGCCTGTGTCTAGGGTCTGTTCTTTCATTTGGGGCTAACTGAAAAGGCTTCTGCTTCCCATCTATTTCCAGCCAAATGGAAAAGCTGCCACTCCAGCAGACCTCTCCAACTACCACAGCCACACTTGTTTAGAACAACATGGTTGTATCCTTCATTGGGTCACTCTGCACCTTTGTGTGGATGGCACAGACAGAACACTAGTGCTCCATGGAGAATGTTCTCCAAGTAAAATGGAGAAATTACTCTTCCCAGGCCAACCTGGCAATGATTCTGCTCAACCTACAGTACCAGGCTTGACAGAGAAGACAACTGCCATTTGGTAAATCCACCTTCTTAGATTCACACGGACTCAGGTTCAGCTAATGAGCAGCATTTCTATTCTCTGCTACCCAAAGCAAAGCACAGAAGAGTAACATAAAATCAAAATATTTAAAAAGTGTATAAGTATTCTGTTTAAGTTACTATTTCCATCCCCATTTCCTTTTCTCAGTTGCTTAAATAAAAAAAAAAAAGGCAAATTTTAATGCAGAGCCACTGTGTATGTGCATGTAGATGCCTGACACACCTCGGTGACTTGTTTTTACAGGAGCTGCACAGGAGTCCTTGTGTTGCCTCAGTAACAACTCCTACACCAGGATACTTGAGGAAACCAGGGCACAGCTTAATGAGTACCATGGCACGTAGTCTGTGGTCCTAAAGCTACCTCAGTAGTGACTGGGAGGAGCCTGTTTACTTCTTACCTTCACATTTTCAAAGAGAATATGAAGTAGACTGTGTCACCCATGACAGATGTGCAAACCCCAGTGCTGTGCAGAGCCATGTGACACAGTTACCGGCACAAATTATCCCAGAGAAATGACCAGAGTATGTGTATCAGGTTTGGAGTCTTTTCCTAAATATCTTCTACCTTTTTTTATTTTTAGCCCTGTCTGAATGCAATTTATGCAATGAAATGTTCTGTAAGGAAGAAAAGAAATTAAATAAAGTGGGGGAAAGAAGTCTGAGCCTTGAGAGAGAATAGGGAAGGTCCTGGATCCTGTAAGGATAATATCCCAGCTCAGAGCCCACAAGACTAGTGACATTTTACAGTTCCCAAACCACATTCTGTATTCCATGTGCTGCCTTTGTAGCAGAGTTAGCCTATAGTGAAGGAGAACTGGTGAGCTGCAAGCACACCATTGGTAGCAAAAACAGCAAGGGAAAAAGCAGGACAGATGCTTTATGAATACCAGAGCTGGATGTGACAGGATTCTCAAAAGCTTGCAGGGAAAGTGTAGCAAGTAAGCAAGTACACAAGCTAATGCCTGCTCCTGGTCTTACCTTTTTACTCTTTGCAATTAGAATCTTATTTATAAAAGCTGTTTACTTTTCCCCTACTCAAACAGCCTAAAGCTGCCAGACCAGTCTGGACCAAATGCTCTTTTTTTAACTCCCTTTTTTTTTTATTCCTTTTTGCTTTTCTGGTCAGGAAACAGGCAGAAGATGCAAGCCAGAGAGCCAATTCAATAATGTTTTTGTGATTTTTTCAAAGATATCCAGTTCCTAAAAGGATTTGAAGGGTCAATAGGTGTCAAAACTACAATTTGCTCTGGAACAACTACAGCACCTCTTCACATTTTTATAGTAATTGTTAAGGACAAGACATTATTCTTGCAATTAGGGGACAAATGCATCAGTATACAGGATCTGACAGATCTGCAGAAAACAGCATTGCACATGGAACATGACCGTCACCTCAAATGTGCTATAACACCACTTGGCAGCTGAAGCTCTGCAAATCACAGCAAGTGATTCTTTGGAGCAGCTCACTAGCAAAATCTTTGTGAGCTTTACAGTTACCTTCTCTAGGATCAGAACTTAATCCAAAGGACAATTTCAGGAGGAAAAAAAAAAATCCAACGGTCAATACAGAATGATAGCCATATGGAAGGAACAAACTTTTTCTTCCTTTAGTAATTGTAAGCCCAGGTCTGGCTGTTGTTTATCTTATAGTTTTATCCAAATTACACTCTAATTTTAAGCATTCATTATTCCTTAGAGATGGACTTGATGATGAATTTCAGTGAGGCTCAAGGGTGCCTACAATTTGAAGGGGGCAATCCCTTCCTTACAGAGAGACGTGCTTTGACACATTGAAGATTTTAGCTTTGTATCTCACACTTTTTTATTTACAAAACTGGATAAAGAGAACACAAAGAAGGGCTACTACACTTTCCTTACTCTATCCTTCCTCGAGCTCCTGGTATTTGCTTTAGTCTGTGGCAGGTTTGATTCTTAGATATTTTGACACTGCATTCTAAATATTGATTTAGACATTTTTAATAGAAGCCAACTGTATTAGTCCTTGGAAAGAACCACACTGAAGGCCAACTAATGAGATCTCATCTCCAGTAAAAAATCTGGACAACACCTATACAGGATATTCTACAGTTATTTGTAAGTATTTATCACAAAATAGTAACACAAACCTTTCTTTGAATTTTATCATTTTAGAAGTGCCTGAACTATTCCCTTACCTCTCAGTCTCAGAATGCAATGAGAAAATGTATTTATTCAAAATCTTTCTAAAATACAAAACAATTTAATTTAATTGAATCTTATTTCTTCAGATAATCATCAGGAATAATATTGTTTCTGAATTCACAAAAATAAAAAGCAAAATAGTTCTCTCAAAATAGTTGCTTGTTTTCCATTCCTCTTTCTTACATTACTGGAATTTCTCAGTCATTTGTTGTTCTCTGTCACTCAGATGTTTTACTGAAATAGATAGCAATGCTACCAGAAAGCTCTGCCAGATGGCTCTCAGACAACAAACACACTTTATCACCTTAAATGTGTGTAACTCATGTCCCACATTTGGCAATAATTCAGTTCATTTTCTAGAACCTTATGTCAGGTGCACAAAATATGAGAAAAATATATAAGCAATGCCCTGAGTATACAGAAACAGGACTATCAACCAAATAGCTCCTAAGGCCCATCTTAATTGAAATGTATTTTAATAATATGAAATATTTTAAGCTGATTTAGAAAAAAAAAGCAGAATTTCCTGAAGTTGCCTTTTCACCTAGACACCTTATGTCTGGGTTTTATAAATGCCTGTGTTTATGTTGTTACCATCGTGTGCTGTGTGTCCTCCTTTCTAATGAATTAAATACAAACATCAGAAGAAATTAAATTCAGCTGAGAAAGAGAAACTGAAGTTGTTTCCTCAAATTTATGTATGTATGTGGATACAGCGCAAAGCTGTACAGACACTTAAAATGTATTTAATCTAATAGTTCTCTCAGTGGTTCTGTGTGAGTACAAGTGACAGCTGCTCCAACTTTTAAGTACAAAGGAGAAGGATAAAACAAGCCTTAACAGTTTTCAATCCACAGTATTCTTCTGAGGCCTTTGAAAAGCTGAGTACAGTTTTGAAATTAATCAGGATTATAAGGGTCATTTGCCATTGTATGTAAAACAGTGGTATCTCTTCATTACTGGTATTAACTTACACTGCTCACAGTTATCTGGTGCATACAGAAGTGTTTTCCCTTAGATTTTTTTTTTTTTTTTTTGAAAAGAATAGATATGCAATGATTTAGCGCATAGTTTAGGTGTGGTTCCTTAATGCTGGTAACTAGTACAGAGAGATAACTTCTGCAAGAAAAAAAAGGTCATGAATTTATCAACATATGAATTCTCAAAGCAAACCTGAAAGAGAGCAGGAAAGGAAGGAATAGGACTCATCACGAAAACCAGCAGATAATTGTAGCAAAAGCATATTATAAAGATGAGTCACACAGCAAAGGATAAAACAAAAAGCAAAGTGTTAGGACAGAGACACCGCTGAAAAAAGCACATTGAGCTAGATAACATACACACAGCATTAAGTCCTTTAAGTACTCTAACAAACTAGCCAAACCTGCTGTATTTCAGTTTCTAAACGCAATTACATCCTTTGATGAGCAAATAACACTATTACGTGCCATCCTTCAGTCTATCACATATGCACAGTCATCAGTTCGCTTATCATACTCCCTTAACATTGTCTTTAGTGTCTGAACCAAGAAGTAAATTATTACCACATGCTTTTCAACAACACTTCGCACCCCTCCACAATACCATGCCACGGTTGCTGGTTTCCACACAGCTGCCATGCCCTCAATCTCAGCAGCACACAGACAAGCAGAGCAGCCTGGCACAAAAGCATTACCACAACTTTGTCAGATTGCACCGACACAGACCCATGAGCCTCACTGGTTCTGTCCTGTTACAGCAGTGGGGATGGCCCCGTGCAGGGCCAGGAGTTGGACTCGATCCATGTGGGTCCCTTCCAACTCGTGATTCTGTGATTTCACAGGCTCCCTCTCACCGAGGAACACGAGCACACACTGCAGAAAGCACGTTTTTTGATGTCTGACCCACAGCAGGTCCAGAGCTTTCCATAGTGCATTCAGCTTTGTGAGAAAGTGCCCAGCATTCAAACAACAGCCGAAAGGCATGTTTCTACCATTCTGTGAAAACAATTATCGCTAAATTGTTTCAAAACTCCTGGCAATATGTTTGTAACTGGGAAAACTACAGTTGCAATGGGCGCTTGGATTTACAAGGTAATTAGTGTTGACAGTTCCCAAACCTACCATCATGTCAGAATGCGTGGCAGTTCCAAACTGTGCTGGGATAAATACATCCTTCTGTGCTCATGATTTCTAATAAATTACAGAAATATCAAGGAAAGCTTGGGATTCATTCATTTTTGAGCAAATTTCCATTGAAAATCTGTTTTTCATATAGTGGAATGGATGCTTCTGATACACAGCAGCTCTAGTTCTTTGCTTCAAGGAACAAAACCAAGACAAATGACTGCAAGAAGAGAGACAACAGAAAGTCTGAATTATGAGAAATAAAGACACATCATTTCTGGTCAAGGAGCAAACAAACATAATAAAAATCCACTGCACACTTATTTTTGTGTTAAATCACTGCAGGATTATTACATTTCGTGTAATTTTACACATACATACACACATATGCAACTAAAACTATAGTAATACATGATAATAGAATGGCTTGGGTTGGAAAGGACCTTAAAAATTGCCTAGTTCCAACCCCCCTGCCATGGACAGGGATGTGGTAAGACCTGCTTTATGGTCTGGTTTGCAGTTCACCATTGAAGAGTTAACAACTTTGATGTATGGACTGACAAACAGTGTGTGATACTGTGTACCATACACAGAGAAGAATTTTCCCCAGGAGTTGTCCCCAGACAGTCTTTGGAAAGTTACTATTTGGAACAGCAACTAATATATAAGCAGGGCATTCCCTTTTCTACCTCACTGCCCTCTGAATGCTAACAAAATGAAATGGTCATTCCAGAGGAAACACTTGCTTGTGTATTATTATTTAAAAACTGTGATAACAACACAAGGAAAAAAATAACCAATGCATGAATATAACATGACATGAACCATAATGCAAGATTTAAATACAGTCAGTATGTAATTAGAGTTGCCTAGAAGATGCAATACTTTTCAGACTGTTGACCTGGAGGATACTTTTCCTTATATTTAGGCTGAGACATTTCCCTGAAATCAGATTTCAAAGTGCAGTGTTATACTATCTCAGAAATACAACAAAGCAAATTCTACCGTAGCATACAGTGATTGAGCTGAGGTATCAAGACAGGTTCAAATGCAGTAACTTCACTGCTAACTACAAGCTTAACTAATAAAGGGAACATAAAAGCATTTCCTTAGCTTTGTGTCCCTAATAATTTACTAAAAAATAGCACACAAGATCACTTGTAATCACTGGTTTTACTAGAGAATACAGCTCTAGTAACAGAAGCCCAGCTTCTCATGGAAAAGGACCCCAGAATTGCAGTTAACATCAAGCATAAATTTAATTGTTTGCTTGTCTGGTAGGATCACCATGGTACCCAGATGCTTTCTAGATAAATATGAAAACAATCAAAGTGCATGCAATCTGCCAAGGTAAATTTACACAGGGGTAAACTCGTAGGGACTGTGATTTCAAGTGCAGCATGCAGGTCTAAGTCTGGACTAGGTAACCACCAGTACTTAGTCCAGGAGATTTGCATAGAGGTCAGAAACATTACTTATTTCTTCAAAATAAACTTTGATAACCATAAACTCTGACAATGGCTTCATTGAAGACAAAAGCATAACTTCAGGTGGGACACACCGGACAGTCACAATGGATTTTAAAGGTGAACTAAGGCAAGGACTATTTTGTGGATCAAGCTGTACACCATAAATGTGGGAGGAGGGGGTAATTGTTATTCCAGCACCAGGAAGGTACTGGCATTTCCAAGATTTGTAACTCAAGCTTGCCCAAAATAAGGAGAGTGAAACAACCCCAAACTTTGGTTTCTTTCACGCTGCATCTAGGTTTCTGAGAGCTTGCGATGTACTTGAATCGCACAAACAAGCTTTCCTTTCATAACAGAAGGAAACAAACTTAGAAGAAAGATTGATTGATTCTTATGTAAACCCGTTTCCTGGAGCTGAGCCTTCAAGCAAAACATCAAATACTATAGTTGCATAGCAACCTCCCCACCCCCATTACAGGTGGACCGGTTGGCCAGTTCCACCTTTCTTGTTTCTCCAGGCTGCACAAACACAGTGCTTGAATAGGTAGGATTTATGTTAGCAGGGTGAACTTCCTAGTTTGTGGACAACTTGTATTTAAGAAAACAAGTCCTACCCAAAACAGCCTGAGGTGGAAACCTGTGATGTTCTGTCTTTATGTATTCCAGTATATTATGAAAATGAATAGCATCTGATGTCTTATGAACTTACTTTTACACCCTCATCTTATGATGATTGGATTACTCAGCTAAGTAGAAGGCATTTGAGTGCAAGCAACACTAAGCTTAGTCAATTTTTATTTGTTGTTAATCACCAATATTTTTTGGAAGCACTACATTATTATAGCCAATAATCACAATAATCACACTTACCTTTTTGTATCACTGACTCTATCTATGTGAGAAATAACAGCAATTAACACTATATTTTTAATAGGCTTTGTCTATGTTTTTACAACCAGAGTAAGCATACACTACAAACCAGCTGAGGCTGAATACTGGTATGCAAAAGCATAACACCAATTACAAGTAAGTATGTTCTGCCCCACCTCACTTTGTTCTCCCTTCTATTTGTTGGATGACTGCTATGCTAAATACTGGTAAGTTCCCTCTTTGATTTCCAGTCATCCTTTGATGCCTCTGTTTTCCTTCCATATGCCTCTTCTTTCTTGCCCTTCTTATTAGCTGCTAATACCCTTAAACCCAAAGCGCACGTGACTTTTTCTAAATTAAGGTAAAGTTAAAATACTTTAAAAATGACTCATCATCGCAAGCTGTGACTCAACAGCAGAATTCACAGAAAGGCACTTCTGGTGTCCAAGAGTAATGTGGCAGGGGAAAAGTCCTGTAATAGACATAAAAAGAGCTAAGTTAGTGCCGTGCCATTTTCCCTGTTGGGCGGCTGCCACGTACGTGCTTCTTGTCCCCGCGCCGCGCCGGGCGCTGTTCGGTGTTTGTCTGCCACCTCCCGGGTGACTCCCGGACAGGAGCGCTCACAGGCCAACAGGCACAAGCCGCAAGGGCAGATGTAGCCATGGTAGTGGTCGTTAAACACATTTGAATTACTGCAAAAATACTCGGGTTACAAAGGCAAACCCTCAAAAATTAGAGAACGCTGCAATCAGTGAATTGTGCTGCTATTTGTATAGGTTACTTCATCTTTCTCCTTCCAGCTGCGGGGCTTGATTTGGACTCCACTTTAATCCAGTACACAAACAAACTGCACTTTCCAGTTGGGTTTCTTTGTCGTTGTTGCTGTTGGTTTCGTTTTTTGTTTGTTTGAGTGGGGGCTTTTTGTTTGGCTCAGTTTAGGATTTTTTGGTGGTGTTTTTTTTTTTTGTGTGTGTTGCTTGGTTTTGGTTTTTTTAAACTGTTGTATAATTTGAGGTTTTTTATATTTCTTCTATGTTTCTGCCTAGAAATTCTGTCCAGCAGAGCTGGTGGATGTTAATCACTTTGGGATTTTCAGACCCTTGGACACTGTTGCAGTCTGGCATTGGGCATGCAGGAATGCCATGGAAATGGCTGGTGGACATAGAGCCTGACTGTGCCTGTACTGGAGAACTGATCTGCACACAGACTATACACCCAAAGCATTCAGGACATGTTACACTCACAGAATGTACACTATAAGTGGTACACCCATAAATATCTGGCCACAAATCTTAAGGAAAAACCCCACTGTAACCTTACCTCAGAAAATATCCAGTTGTTGCCTTAAACAACTTACAGCATTATGTTCACTGCTTAATGTTTCACCCTTAAAATACAGCTTTGAACAGGAAGATCCAGCTTCAGATTTCATTTCATTACCATAAATTCTCCAGAGAATCCTCAAGGTGATATAAATAAACATTAATGAATATTAATACTGATCCATAACAGCAAGTAGTGCTATAGAAAGGCAATAACTAGTTATACTGGGAAAGAATGATGCAGTGAAAACAGAACAAGATTTACAAAAAGCTTGTTTGGTTGACATGTGGATTATTTATACTTTTCTTGGAAAGCTGAAAAGCTGCCTACAAAAAATAAACACAGCAATACTGTACTAAATAGCATTAAATGATAGGCAATTCAAGCAAATGAATTGATGTTGAAGAGGCTAGAATTCAATCCAGAATTTTAACATCTAATTACACTGTTAAAATACATTACTCCAACTAAAGCAGTCTGCTGTAAATATTTTCTACTAATCACCCTAGTTATTCAGTATTCCATTCACCTTTGTTTTCTGCTTATATACTACATTTCTAAACTAATTTCAGTCCTTAAATAAACTAATTTTAAAACCTGACATATTTCTCTCTGTTCTAAAAAGAAACTTCCTTTCACAACATTGCACAGTCATCATTTACCAATGCGTATCACTGATTCCCTTCTTTTTAATTTCATGACTGTGATCATGAAGCCCCATTCACTGGGCAATGGGACACAGCAATTCATCCTTAGCTATTGCTGTCATAACTAATGTTTCTGCTCCTGTAATCTGGAGACCTTTGATGATACATGACCCTCTCTGCATGTTCCATACTGTAAACCTCTACTGGGATGAGAGTCACCAGCACTGCAGACACTGGAAGCTGGAACAGTGCACAGTGTTTGCTATGATGCCTTTTCTGCACACACTGCCTGCAGCAGTCTCTGAGTCTCAGGTACTGAGCAAGTGGCTCAATGCTCCCACCTCCTTCAGCATAGCAAATCACATATTTAGGATAAAACCAGTCTCTCTGTAGTGTTGTGTTATACATGACATGGTGATCAGAGTGAGAAAATGCCCAGAACAAAACATATTTCAGAGAGTATCACTCAGGCAACTGATCTGATGCCACAGCTCCTACCAGTCACGTACTCACGCAAATAGTTTCAGACACTGACATTCCTGTCAGCTGAAAGGTCCTTGCAGAAAACAGATTTGTGTTGAGCCACTATTGCCTTCTCCTCCTCACCACCCAAGTCCCCCTAACTGGTTCCTTCACTCTTCACTACGGACTCCAGCCCAAGAAAACAAACTCAGCAAAGCTTGTTTGAGTTTTGTTTCCTCCCTTGTCTTTGCCAGTGATGAACCCACTTAGCAAGACACACCTCACTCCCAGCCAGTGGAGTCAAACAGGGAGCAAAACCAGTTTGGCAGAAGGATGAATTTAATTCTTAGTTATGGCCTATGGGAATATAAATTTAGAGCGCCTTCTTTTTTTAGTTCACAGAATTCCTATCATGTTGTCAATTTAGAAATCCAAAAGGCCTGATTATGGGTTCTATAGGGAACTCAAGAACTGCAGAACTCTCAGCTGAGGAAACAACCATCCCCCTGCCAAGAGCAAGACACGGTCTCTCAGTTTTCAGATCTTCGCTCTGTGTATGCTGAAACCCATCCTGGAGGAGGGCTGGCACCCCACAGCCTCCAACAGCATGGTGACACTGTGGGGAGGACAATCCCCAGCACCCTCTGCATTCAGGTAGTTTAAGATTCAGCACTCACACGGAGAAATTAATGTTGCTGTTCAAATCTAAGAGCTGCAAACTTTCTCTCCACCACAGAGTAAATATAATTACTTACACCTGTGAGCAAATCCTTTGGTAAACAAAGTTGCGAACAATGTTTTTAGATGTTACAGAGTTGCATTAAAAGGGTAGCACAAAACCTGCAATTTTGTAACTGGTATGAAAAAAATTATCTGTTGTGGCAGCTAAAATCACTTGGAAGACAGACCTGTCAGCTCTGTTCGATGATAACTGGCCCAGCTGTGTGAAAGCAGCTTCCTTTCAAGTTTGCTTCACTTACAGCTTTGCCAAGACCTTGGCCTGGCAACCCTTAAGGTTTGGCACCTATTTAAGATCTCATTTTCTTCCAGCTGTTTTTTTCTAAGTGACACATAATTTTTGTTCATTTTTTTTCCAAGCACAAATATATACAAGTACCACTGGGCTGTAGGCACAGTAGTCTTCAATTCATGTTCAGCTTCAGATTTGTTTTTGATTTCTGCAGCATTCCCTCCCAGAGCAGAACAATCCACAAGTGTTTCACTGTTAACTCATTGTTGCCATTAAGTTTCACACCAATTACTGAGCTAAGCATGAATCACTACAGCCCAGTATGTATTAACAATGCCCTCTTGCTCTGACACCACAAACCAGCAGAAAATTAAAGTGCAGCCTCTCTGAGCAGACAGACCTGCAATCATATCCCCATTGCTCCAGTCACCCCAGGCTGGAAGCCTCGAGTGACTCCACTGGAGATGACGCAGCTTCAGAAGGAAGGAACAGACCCATTCTAAAACAACTTCTGGTCTGTGCAGAAGGAATTAGCAGCTCAGTAGTTGTTGCAAGCTTAGCTGCTGTATCCCCATTATTTGCTCTCACGCTGTCCACCGGGAAACTCCAAATCAGCCATGTCAAATGAACTTGCAGAACCACTAAACTCAAGCCAGGGGAATTTTGCATTAGGCCCAGATTTAAGTTACAGAGAGGCAAAACTTGAGTTAAGCTAACCCTGCTCTATCTAAACTCTAAATTTTAAACTTTTTCAAACTTACTTTGAAGCATGACCTATCACTTACACAGCTTTTTTTAAGTTATACTGCCCCTTGTGAGATTCACACCAAAGCACAAACATCTTCATTATCACACGGGTGTGAAAAGGTTCACATTTAACTGCCAAATAAGGCAAGTTATTAGGGCTGAAGTGGCAAGGCACAATATACCAGTCACAATTGAAAATTTAATTTTCTTTCCAAACATCAGTGTTCCTCTGAAATCTCTGCAACCAACACATCAGAGTTAAGACCATGTCTTAGAGCTGCAGCTCATTCAAGCCATCACAGCACGAAGGGAACAGGCACCAGGGGCTTGCCCAAGGTCTGTCCCATGGATGGAATTACAGAACTCAAGAACAATACCAGTTTGAGAGAGAACACGTTGTTTTATTATTATGTGGGATGAGGGGCTGTAGGAGGCAAGGAGCAAAAGTCTTAATGACATCAGGCATCACTTCTTTCACTCATCACTAACTCGTTCCATCAGACAAGGTGCTGTTGGTGCTGTCATCTTCCAAAAACACCTTTATCATGCTATGAAACTGAAGGAGGCAATCCCAAAAACAGAAGCAGCTAAAATTAGAACAGAAATATACTTGGGGTGGTGATGTGGGGAAACATACCAAAGAACTAGGAAAAAAAAATCAACCAGGCCAGTGGGACAGCTGACACTCTGCAGTCCTAGAATAACAAACCTATTGTCTAATTAGAGGTTTCACCAGCATTGCTTTAAGCAATTACTTTGAAGGAATTGGTTCCTAGACGGGAAATGATGTAAAAACAATGTACAGATGAATTGGAAAGGCAGGTTTTCAGGGAAAGAAATTGTATTTATTTATCAAGTATTTTCAAAACTGAGTCTGTTGTGACATGGAAGAAACAGCCCCTAGGAAACAACAGATCAGGCTCATATCACAAAATCATTGTTCTCTGAGAACAGGACAGCTTATCTTTCACCGCAGATTAATAGGCATGTTTGTATTTCAGTTTTGAAGAATCAAAATTCTGAGGAGAAAAATGTTACTGCACAGATGAATCAACTAAGTGTTTACTATCTGCTCCCTTTTTCTTCTCCCAGGTGAAGCTTCAGGTTACATATTATATTTTCTTTATGCCCTCTTTCCGCACAATTCTGTGGTTTAAGAAAGTGACTTTTGGAAGATGAAGCAGAAAGGAACCCAGAGTGCCAGAACTGAGCTATTTCACTTATTTCTGCACGACAGCATTACACAATTTTAAGAACACTTACACTGTTGTTGTGAAGGCAACTACCTCAGCTTTCACCTTGGTATCTGCCAAGCCTCCTCCAGTGATTTTTTTTCCACGCAGCACAGTTTGTCTGCAGCGGCTGATGCAAAGCCCTTTTCTCATGGTCAGGCCGGTGATTATTTTGCAAATAAAATTAAGTAGCTTTAGGAGGAGCTGCTTCCTGTGCCTTTGGCCTTTTGAGACAGCGGCCTCTTTTAGCCTGTGTTTTGAACGCGCCTCCTGGAGGAGCAGGAGCTCTGCTGAGGCGGGAGGCATGGAAGGGACGGGGGTGCTGCTGGCGGCACCTCAGCAAGGGCGAAGGCACCGAACTCTCTCCCGGTTCCCGAGGCCCCACAAGGAATGGAGACCGAGCGAGGGGAGCGAACAGCGACACGGCGGCCGCGGGGCCCTGCTCGGACACCCCTCGGGCGCCGGGGAAAAAAGAGAGAGAGGAAAAGAAGGAGGAAAGAAGGGAGGGATTCAGGGAGAGGAGAATGGAAGGGGAGGGGGAGGAACGCCCGGCCCCGCCTCCCTCACGGCCGCCCCCTGAGGCCACTTCCGCCCGCCCCCGCGCGCCGCGATGACGCACTTCCTCCCGCCAGCGCCGCCGCCCCGCCCCCGGTCCGGAGGCGCCGCCGCCATTTTGCCGCTCAGTCGCTGCCGGGCCCGGGCGCGGCGGCCGCGGCCGGAGCAGCGCCTTGAACAGGGGCTTTGTTTAACCCGCTCGGGGCGCCCGCGCCCCTGCACGGCTTTAGCTGCGCCATGTCCGGAGAGGGAACCGCCGGCGAGCAGGTGAGGGGGGAGGCTGGGCGAGCGCAGCCGCGCCCTGAGGGGAGCGGGCCCGGCCCGGCCCGGCCCGGCCCGGGGCGTGGGGCGCCCGGGGGAGACGGAGGAGCGCGGCCCGACCGGGGCTCCTCTCTCTGCCCTCCGTCCCCTGATCCCCGTCCCCTTGGCCTGCGCCTTCCCGGGCAGCGCTCTGGGAGTGCTCTGGAGCAAAAGGTGTCGTTAAACATAAGGCCTGTTTGGGAGTGCATGTTTGATGAAGAGTCTTCTTTGTTGTACGGCGTACGTTCCCTTCAGCGTGAAAATAACCAGTTTCAGTGGAGTTTGGTTGGGACCCTAACTTACTATTTTATAGGGAGGTGCAGTTAGAGTGCTGTATGTAATCTTTCTTGATCTCATACTGCTGTGAGCTATCTCCTGCTTACTGGCAGAATTGCTCCAAACTGGCTTTTTTTAGTAATGGGAGTTGTGTGTAAAATCGGTGTCAGTTGAAGGTGTGGGGGGTGGAAGTTCCTGACTGAAGAGTGATTGATAACGCAGTCACATGCCTTAGTGGCCATTGTAGCCTTCAAAAACACTTAAAATTAAGCTGATGTCGTAGGGCTTCTTTAAGAAGCTTTCTCTTTGTAAAATGTCGCTTTCTTTACAAAATAGGTTGATTTCTATGTGTCTGGGCCTTTACCCCGAAAAGGTGATGTGTAAATTTTACAAGATCAGTAATCTGGGGGAGGGTGGGTGCGTGTAGGAAAGGCAGATACTCAGGGTGTGAAATTCCCAGTTTCTGCCTCATTGGGAAGATATCCCATGAACCGCCAGCCTGTGTGCTCCGAGCTGGTCAGGTAGTAGGTGTACTTGGAGTACGTTTTTGAGCAAGGGATTTTTCAGAATGGTTCACTTCAGCACAAGATAGATGGCTGCAAAGCAGTAAGAATATGCTACAGCAAAGTTTTTTTAATCCTGATGTGTAACATGTTTCACATTTAATCTTCCCAGTCCGGCATATATTAAAATAAATATGTGGATGTTTCATTGCACCATTAAGCTGTTGGTCAGAGTAGTTGTGTGTTTCTGTAGCTTATAGCATGTTACTATTTAAGTTAAACCATGCTGACTTAAGGTTTTATTTTCTTTTGCAAGGCAATATTTGATATGCAGAAGGCTGGATTACTGTCTGAATAGTGAAGTAAAAGTTACTGTGTAAAGTAACAGCTGAAATTTTGCTATGCCATATAACAGAGAGGTTTAGCATTCAAAAAACTCTAAAAGTTTATTTGCAACGCACAAAAGCACATAGTTTAGGTATGACCATGGGGTTGGTCCTTATTAAGAGTAATCTTTTTTGCTCTTTTTGATTACTGTATTCATGTTGAATTCACTTTAAATAAAAATAAAAAGCTTTTATAGGTTGGGTTAACTTCTTTTTTTTAACTGCTCTATCATCTAGGTTCTATTCTCCTGCAAATCTCTGATTTTGTTATAGTCAGTTACCTCCCTTCTATCAGTTTTTTTCAGCTTCAATAGCTTGTTGTCTACAGCCTTTTTTCTTACCTGGCAGACTTCTGTTTCTGAGTCCTGATGTTACGCTAGTCCATCATTCGATCTCTCTGTAGCAACACAGACATGAAGTTTTCATCACTAGAGGCTCCCACTCATCCAGTGGTGTAGGAGGGAGGTCTCTTCAGTGAGCACTGCTGCCAGCCTGGCTGTGGGTGTGCAGAGCACGTGAGGCCTGAATCCACTTGTCTCTGTGGAAGGAGGAACAACAGAGCCTTGTGATGGGACAGTTGTGCCTTGCTCTCTGCCCCACACTGCAGCTGCTCTGGGCTGTAACCTAGAGGGGCATTCTAACTTCGCAGGAACAGTGGCCTTAAGGCTGTAAGTGTACCTTTCTGTGAGAAACTGAAGCCAGGCAGAGGTTGAATTGCATCTGGCTTTCCTGTTTCAGGTTTCATTTGCTGTTTCCATGACCAGCTTCTGAGGTTTTGGGTGCCATTTTCGTGGCAGTCACACGGATCAGTGTGAAGTGGGGGCTGCACAGTTAGTTTGTATCTATCCTGTGCATAAGGTGTAAATGTGATAGTGCATGATGCAGGGTAAAGATCCCTAACAAGTTTGTGTTGACTCACTGAAGTGCTGGGAGGTCTGCATCTTGCTTCCCAGATGGAGGGGGCTTCTGAAAGCAGCCAGGAAATAAATTGTCATGTTGGCTCCAGCAAGTACAAAGATCTGGCAGTGTAGAAAGGAAAAACAGGATGGAATGTTGGATGTAGGGAGGGTGGGAGAGTAAAGGTATTAGTTTGAAGACCTAGGTGGGCTTTAGGAGGCTTTATTGTATTAGGTGCAGTGCAGCTGAAATGTGGCTTTACTGCCTTTAGGCCAAGCTTAGCTCCAGAAATTGCTGGGCTGCTTTACTGGGTGGGTCAGGAACCTAAGCTATGTTATGCAGGTTGTCTCCTCCTTACGTTGTTACTGTAGAACAGAATGGAGCTGCAGCCACCACTGTTTCAGTATATTTTAAATACTTGCACTGTGTTAACTATGGTACATCCAAGTTAATTCTGCAGAACCAGTTGAATGATGTCAGGACTTAAAATCTGTTACGCCCCTGCCAGACATGATGTTTAACAAACTAGAATTCCCAGGGTCAGTCTTTGGAATATTTTTAAACAGTTAGCCCTCTCTGTGTCATAAACACGCACATTTGTAGACTGAAAAGCTGCATCTGCCACTGTTTGCCAGAAAGTTCCCTGACAAGCTCTTCCCAGTCTCGTGTCAAGATTACAAAGAGCACGTGCTTGTACCTGTGTATGTCTTTACGTTTTTCTGGACCTTAATGCACACATTTAGTTTCAGTTGTGGTTGTTGTTTCATCTACTCGAAATTCACTGTGCTGTCTGCCTCTTTCTGCATGGCACAAACACTTAGTTTTCCCCACTTAATACATACTTACCAGGCATCAGTTTTATCTGAAGAAGATGCAACGTTTGCTTTACCTCTGTACTAGTTGCCTTCTAATCTTTTAAAGCTGGTACAGGCATTTCTCGCTTCCTGTCACTGTTTCTAAGATACATCCCCCAGTCTGTGATGCATGTTTGTTACATGAATACAAATATGGATCTGGTCAAAGACTGTAGAAAAAAAAGGTGTCTGTGTTGTTTCTGTAGCTAGAAAATACCTCTAGAACAGTCTAATCTCATTTCTTGCTGGTACTTTTGTCCTTTTTTGCTCCTTTCTCCCATTCATGTCTTGTGTTTAAGGTGGTACATCTTCAAAGTTTCTGCATTCTAAATACGGTACTAAATGTTGCAGTTAACTTTAGTTTAACATTTTAAAAATAGATGTCATTGAGTGCAATGCTGAAAGCAGAAGATTATTCTTACAGGATTGTGTGGGTTTAAAGTCTCAGGAGGAACCATTTGAAAGAAACTTCTCTAAAAGTATATTTTATATCATACCCATAAAACTGGGTTTATAATGTAATGGCCAGACTTCGTGAACGAAGATCTGGGGAAGGGCTCTCCCCCCGTGGGCGTGCCCTTCCAGCCTGCGCAGTGGATTTTTTAGGTGAGGCACAGCGTGCGCAGAACTGGCCCCACCGTTAAAGTCCTAAGGTTCATTTGCCATGGCTGAGCTTGTCACCGTTAATGTTTACTGTAGGAACAGGTTGTAAACAGAATGAATACAAGTATTGGTGAAGGAAGGCTTTTGAATTGGTAATGCAGTGGGTTTATGCCAATTTTTACACAGTTGTGAGTAAAGTATAGTTTTAGGTGCATTTCCAGAGTCAGTAAGTTCCAGGTATGCCAATTATGAAATTGAAGTAGAAAATATGTCAGTCTGATGTTGGGAAAATAGTCCTGTGAGGAAAGAATGGTAATCATTACTAATCTAAAGTTCTTGATTTATCTAGAGTTATTAAACAGCCCAGATTATGTTGGGATGGGGCAGTATTTGGGAAAATACTCTTTTTTAGTTTTTTGAGTATATTGAGCTATATCTGCTTATAGTGATCCAGTCTTAAAGGACAACATTTTTTCAAGATTGCTCACAGTTAAATTCATTTAGTAGTGGAACAGAAGAAATCAAGGCATTAAAAACATTTAAGCAAGTGCAAGGATTGATAAGCTGTAACTGTAGTGCAGTGAAGGGATGTGTTACTGAGGAAAGGATTTTAAAACTTGTTCTGTGCACATACAGTTATAAATAAACTTTTAAAAAACCCCTTAGGGTAGGGAAATCTGTAAATTTACCAAACTGGACAGCTAACAGTGCTTGTTAAGTTGCATGTTAATACGTGTGAAATTTGTATACAGTGGGTCTGTTACAGCCCAGGCTGTGCTAAACTGTGCAATACCCAGCCAAAACCACCAGGCAGGAGCTTCTGTGTAATGGACATAAACCTCCTTCTGAATATTGAACGAATTTGACTAACCTAGCCATTAAAATTTCTGCCTTTTTGTATGCAACAGCCTATGTGTCCTGTTTGTAGAAGTTCTTATTTCATAATTAGTGGTAGTTTTTAAAGCTTCTTAAACCGGCCCCTTCACAGGTAGAACAGCTGTTTTAAATACATTTTCTTTTCACTGCAGAAGATCCTTTTGTGGAAAGAGAAGGATCCCTTAAACAATTGAATGCATTAAGTGGTGCAAGTAATTGGAAGCTGTTTAGCTAAGTATTTTCTTATACTCTTTGAAGTCCTGAAGGTTCATTCAAGAGGCCTAAGGTAATTGTTGCTTTTAGCAGTATGATATAAAACAGTTTTTCACTGAAGGTGACAGATAAATAGCTTTAAGTAAATATTAAGAGTCCACTTTGTTTCTTCTGTTTTAGTTTCCTCAGCCATTGTTTATGAATTCAGATTTGGATTTTGTGCAGTTGATGTATTTTGCAGGAAGGAATTCCTAGATTTCTTGCTAAGTAATTTGGTTTGAGGTCTTTTCAGATTTTGAAAAGATCATTTTAGGCTTTTAGTATCTGTGAATCTCAAAAGGGAGCTGTGAACTGGACTAGGTGGTAATAATGCAGATACTTGCAGACACAGAACCCTAAGTGCTAAAATAATTCTGTGACCTTCAGAGGGTTGTTTGTGGGATAGGAGCCTGATTATGTGGGAGTACATTGAACACAGTTATCAGAAGCAGAGGAAAAAAGTGGTTTTACAGTCTATATGCAATAGATCATTGTGACGCTTTTTTTTAAGGCAGTAAAGAAAAGTTAAAATTCAGTATCTATTTGACTAGGTTCAGTTTTATAGCAGTTTAAGCTGATCTAAGTTGGAACTGCTCAAGTCCTGAATGGTTATGCATCTGATCCTGAAATCAAGGGGTTGAACCAGTAGAAAGTTAATCACTTTTCTATTAGGATTATTTTTCTGCTGATTCCCTGAACTGGCTTGTTACAGGATGAGATTTTCTGAAAATGCTTATCTAGGGGCAGATCATGGCAGTGAACACCCAGGAGTTAAGTGTTCCCAGTTTGGGATGTTGGTGGTTTTGCAAGCAGTACGATGAAAAATACATAATCAAAAGCTACACACCCTTGAACTGTGATGCAGCAGATCTAAGGACAGTGCAGTTAACATGAAGTTTTCAAAACTGGGGTCAAATGTCTTTCTGACTATAACTGAGTCAGGTTAGAAGTCGAGTTCCTTGTTCCCTTTCACTGTCTGCGTGCCCTGGGTGTTCATCCTCACAGATTTGATGTGTAGCTGGATGTGTGTTTGCTCACACAGCCAGTTCTGGCAAGATGGTCCAGATTGGAAGTCCTGAGGGCTGATTTTTCCAGTATATTTGGCATGATTATTTGTGAAGATGCAAAGTATTGAGGTCTTACTTTCATACACGTAGAATCAGGACACTGATTTGCCTGCAGTGCAGTGTGTCCCTGAAATGTGGGTGGCTTGTATCCATCCTGGAGATGGATTGGGACAGGAGAGGGAATTTGCACTGGCTGTAGGAAGTTGAGTATTTTCTTACATATGACATAAGGTAGAAGCAAGTCCAGGCAGTCCAGTTTAAAACTGATCATATAGTTATTTTCAGTTCTGTAGAGCACCTATAATTTGTCTTGTATAACTGCATGGAGAACTTTATCTGCTGCTGCTAAGTGAATATTTGCTGATTTAGGAAAATTAATCTATTTTGCAATAAAAGAATGTACTTGTACTTTCATTGTGCTTCTTACACAGGTTGAGTCCTGTATCAAATACACAAAAATTAATTTAGGATTGCTGTGGTTATACATCTTATCCACATCTATTTTTTCATGAGCTATTTCAACCTTTCTGACTTTATGACCCTGTATCTGCATAAGTGAAATCAAATTTCTGGAAGTCTTAAGTCAGCTGACACTGCAGTGAAACAAGTACTTTCAAGGTTTGAGAGACTACAACTAAACTACTACTAAGATAGTTGAGGTATGCTTCAGTGGCCCATTCTACTTTTTCTTGTTTGAAGGTCAGTACTTACAGTGCAGGACCCCCTGGTTTTGTAGGGGGGGGCGGGGAGGGGTGCTTTTGTTTTGGCAGACATTAATTGTATCTCTGCCAGGCAGTTCTGTCTAATTGAATGCAGAACAATACATTTGAGACAAGTAGGTTTCACTGAGTTGGATCATAGTGAAAACCAGTGGGTACCACTTATGTTGACAAATTTGAATTAATGTTTTATTGAATAAGCAGGATTTCTACTTTGGTTCACCTGTAGAGACAGCTTACATAAACAGTGTTTAAACTTTGGAAATTTCAGCTTCAGTGCTGTGTTCTGTAAGCTGAAATAGGTTTATGCATGTAATTTTGAAAGAAATAAAACCACTAGTTCTTTTTATACTGTATTTTGCATCTTAAGTCGTATTTATTGAACTATAACAGAGCCAAAATACAGAAATTTATCAATTTACTGCTTTTGAGCTGACATTTTTGAGCTACTGCTTTCTAATTTGATTTTCTTTTATTCAAATTAATTTCATAGTAGTTTGCTGTGGGACTTGATACTTGCCTGTCAAGCTGTACTGCTTTAGACTGAGCAATTCATGTTAAGAATTACTTAACAAGTGAATAAAAAACAATAATGGTCTTTAAACTCCTATGAAGCCCTGCCCACTGATTTTTTTCTTTTCCCTTTAATGCATATCTGCCATAACACGTCCACTTAACAGTTCTGCAACATTTTTGGTAATTTGTCCATTTTATACGTAATTTTATTTTAAAGAAAATCTTTAAAAGGGTATGTGTTGTATTACACCCTGCTAGTAGGACTGATACAAAAACTGGCAATAGGCAAAAATGTTCAGAACTACAGTAGCTCTTTTTAAATGGTCAAGTTGAATTACAGTGTATAACATGAGCAACTCTTGGGTGGTAGTGCATTTGCAGAGGCTGACAAAAGTGAAGTGACAGGGCACTCCTGCAAATAAAGCTGTGTTCCTGAGAAACTGAGACTGACTGCATTTGCTGGCCCCAGGTTTTTATTTTAAGTCACTATTAGTATAGGCAGCTTATTGCCATATCATGCCACTGTAAATGGTGTTCCATACTTTCCCTACATGTTCTTGGAACATCTGCTTTCCTTCAGGAGAAAGGTGCAGTAGTGAAGCACAGTAGTTATTCGAAGTCATAGCTCTACACAGTCCAGTTACCTTCTGTTTCCCTTTAAAAGTGTGTGATGGCACCTTTGAGAGAGAGGTGTTGATTCTTTCTGTCCTGTTTACCATCTTTTTCAGCTTCAGAATGATGTGCTGACCTGTGCCATGTGCTCTGGGATGACCCTGCTTGAGCAGGGAGGTTGTACCACATAACCCAGGGTGGTCCCTTCCAAGTTGACCCATCCTGTGATTCTCTGACCAAGACCCAATATTAACAGTGATTTCTTTGAAGTAATCATTTAGCAATTGACAGGGTTTTTTTAGAATTTTCTGCATGTAAATCAGTCACACTATACAATACAGAGTTATATATTCTAACAGTAATTATGTAGCTAACTTGTAAAATTTCACCAGTAAGGTCTTGTAGTAATGACTTACAGGGGGTTAGTGTTGCATCTCAAAGGCAGGAATTTGGTTGTTCGTATGATTTTTGAATTGCTAACAACTGCCTGAAAATGAGTCAGATTTGGAAAGTTAGTAAATAAGCTGTTTGGAGTACAGGTTAGAACAGTATTTCATGGTTAATAATAAACATCATCTTAGGGTTGTAACAAGCATGTATTTTAAGGGATGTCTCTATGTGATCTTCAGATTTTAGGTTTTTTTATCTACTTTGTGCTAACAGTGTTAAATCTAGAAAAAAAGATCTGGCAATCATAAAGCAAGCTATTTCTAGGAGTCTATGAAAAAAGACTTAAATCTATTCTAAAATAGTTACTATGTCAATAAGTACACATTCAATTTTGTAAGGCTTTTTTTTTAAAAAAAATGTTTAAGGATAGTTTAGCATCAAAACTACAGGAAGGCACCTGTAAGATTGAGAGATCAGAAAGTTAACAAGTAAGTTGTGCTTGGGTAGCATGTATATGTTCCTGCTAAGACTGTCATCCCTTGGTTTTCATCTTAAATTTGTGATACAAAATACTGTTCTCCATGTACAGAATGACTCATACGGTAACCTGGATTTGTTTGTCTGGGGTCTGAAACAGAAATATTGGTCTGCAATTACTTATTACATCTTAAAACTTCCAGGTTGGTAAAAGTGTTTAAAATTCATAGTGAAGTAAGTTTTCTGGCAAACTCAATTTTGGTCTCATGTTTTAGAAACATTTAGTTGGTTTAGTCTAACTTTTTGTTGGATCTCCACAAAGGTAGAGCTTGTGCTAAGAGTGCATTATCTTACCAGGACAACTTGTTTTTCAGAAAATTACAATTTAGTAAGCCCAGCTTGAAAACTGATGTCTGGAATGTTACATTGTCAGAATGTTATTGTTAGCTTGACTTTGTAGGTGGGACATAACTTCAAACACTGCTTGTGATCTCTTATGTCTTGTTTTTAATTTTTCTAGACTGCTGAATATGTCCCAGAAAAAGTGAAGAAAGCTGAAAAGAAACTAGAAGAAAATCCATATGACCTTGACGCTTGGAGCATTCTCATTCGAGAGGCACAGGTTTAGTGATATAGGATTACATTTCCTTATCTATGGTCCACTCACACTATTTGGTTCTGGAGTAAAATCAGCATATTCATTTACATAAATCATAATATTGTAAATGCTGTTTTGATTTTCAATTTTTAGAATCAGCCTATAGACAAAGCACGGAAGACCTATGAACGCCTTGTTGCCCAGTTCCCCAGTTCTGGCAGATTCTGGAAACTGTACATTGAAGCAGAGGTTAATATTTTTACATTTTTTTCTTATATAACATTTAATAGGAGTTTTAAGTTTCTTCTTTTATAATCATGAATAAGACAGGCACATGATATCTAGGGAAAAGGGGATCTTAAATATGCTTGCCTTTATTTTGTAAAATAGGTACAAAGGAATGATTAAAATGAATTCTAAAGTATTGGGTCTTTTATGAGTTGATGATTGTTGCATTATGGAATTGCAACAACATTAAAACTGTTTCAATGGTATTGGAGTGCTTTAGCCTTTTATTTGCTTGTCGTGTCAATTTATTGCCTCCCGTGTCATTTACTTAGAGGACTTTTTTTTTATTTACACATACAAACTTATTTGAATGACTTTCTCTGAATATTTGGATTTTATTTTTTTTTGCTTTCTTAGGGAATTGAATGTTTCTGTGAACAGTGTTTGCAGGGAGGGTGTGGGGTGGAAGCTAATTTCTGGAATGAAAATGCTGGGGAAATACATTAGCACAACTCATTAACTCTTAAAAATCCCAACAAAATTATGTTGGTTTACATAACTGTGTAAGACTTACCACTAAGTGCATTGTCATTTAGACCATATTTAATGACATGCCATGAAATGCCCTGTATAACTGGGGGGCGGGGGAAGTATTTGTTCTGGTTTTATTAATTTCTATAGTTGTTACTTAATACTAATGCACATGCTTTTTGTGGGCATCTTCCAGCTGCACATTTTTCTTGAGACAGGTTTTCTGTGTGCTAAACTACAGGAGTGGGGAACCTGTGTTCTGTAGATGAGAAATGAGTTCAATTTTGTTTCCATTTCATGTGAAATTTGCTGTGCAGCAATCCTGAGTGGTAAAACTTCATCGTATAGTTATCTTATTTTACATTAAATTATGTATCCAGACATGTCTGGCAGTAGATTTTGCAGGTAAATAAAATTGGGATGATGGGAATCTAACAGTTAAATTTTTATATTGCAGTTTATAGTAAGATGTTACAGTTCAAAATAGTGCAATTTAAATTGAATGTTACCAAATTAAATATAATAGACTTTTCACTATTTTGTTTCCAGCAGTTTGTAGCAGTAGCTTGAATGTTGGTGGTTATAAATGTTTGGGAGATTGTTAATGGACTTAACATACAGATACATATTTTTCCTCTTGGGACCCCATGCAGTCAAATCCTTTAGCCTCTTGTACCCTGCAATGTTTGGTACAGGTTCTAGTCTTTAGAATGCAAACCAATTTCATAATTACATTAAGTTACCTGATTTCTGTGCTTATTTAAAACCTTTACATTTCCCATGCCTCAAATTTAAGAGTTGACTTAGTTCACCTCAGAAGGCCGTGGCTATATTGTAGATCTTTCAGCAGAAAGTACTTTTATCAGTGTAAAGCTGCTTGAACCACGTTCAGAGATGAACTGACAGACATTACCTCCCTTAATACCTTTTAAATAATCAGTCATCTAAGAGTATTTAGAAACATTAACAGTGGCAAAGCTTATAACAGTCTAGGGTATAATTTTTTGTGTGCTCCTTCAAGGAGGGAAGATCAGCTGCTTCTCAGCAGGTTTGGTAACCAGGTAACAAGGTAGATTTGAGAAGGAAAGAACTGACATAATGGTCACAAGTTCTTGTGTGTCTGCCTATTAACACAGATATTAGAGAAATGGAATCTTATTCGATTATTCAAAATAGGGGAAAAATACAAACTGTAGATTTCTGGTAGAGGTTATATTTGAAAGAAATGTAAGGGGGCACTTTTTAGAAATTTATCCTCGATCTTAACAGCTAAATTTTTAAAATCCCAGTTATGGCTTAATTTTCAGCTTTTCTTTCCTGGTTTCAGTAACGTATCACAAAACTCATATAGTGAGTGATTTACCCACACAGCAGTATGATTTTCTCTGCCTCTTCTAAGTATATGGAAGCATTTTTAGCTGTAAGTTGAAATAACTTCTAATTTCCAAATTCCTTTCTAAAAAAATACATGCTCACACAATTGGGTGCTGTTGTCAGTGTTGTTGTAAGTTGCATATCATATGTACGGTTCATATGAGAGTAAATTCAAAATGAAATGTTTTCTCAAATATTCTTTTAACACCATGACTAAGACTTCAGTTAATTTCTGAAGGCTACCTGAGGCAGAGCAATTGTTTGGAGACTTCTTTGATTGCAGCCTTAAGATGTGAAAAGAATATAGGGATGGCATTTTCCAAAGACTTTTTTCCTTGGAAATCTTAGTAGTCTTTTCCTGCTTAGAAAGTTTCTCTTGGACTGTTCAGAGGTATAGATCTTTTCGGCCGTGAGTTGGGAAAGTAAACCTGTGGTAGACTTTCAGCATTGCTTTTGATTTACTTTCACTGCCTCAGTACTGAAATCTGAAAATTACTGAATCTTCAGTCATCTGTAAGCTGCCTTTCTCCTCCCGTGGAAACAAGCATTTTACTCTTTAACGTAGTAACGTGTCCTCTTTGCATCACAGAAAGACAGAAGGAAAGAGCCAAAAGTGGGGGTGGTTTTCTGGCAGATTCTTTCACTAGAGATTTTGTCCTCTGAATGACAAATCAGAGCTGCAAACATTGCTGAGTTGTGGTCTATTACTGGAAGATTAGCTCGAGCGTGGGTTATGATTATGGCCTTACAAAAATGAAATTAGCCCTTTAACAGCTGTCCTCTTGATAAGGTTCCTAGAAGTCTTTAAATTCCTGTTTGCCTAACTCGAGGAAAGTGTTCTCTTTAGTCATGTCAATCTTCAGTAGAAACCATTGTTTTATATGAACAAAAACTGTTACCCTGCATTTGCCAGTTCATTTTGTAACGCGTAACATCTCAGCACAGGCCTTACTGCTGTGATTACCTCTGGGGTTTATGGCTGTGTTTGTTCAGCCCACTGACTGCTTTCCTCTTTGTGTATGACTGTGTTCCCTAGTGGAATGTGGTGTAAAGCAGTGCTCAGCACTTAGTGTGTCATCCAACTCACTGCAATTGGTACACAGACTCTGCTGAAGTAACCAAATACTTCACGTTAGCATTTCATGTGCCAAGCACTGATTTATATGCTCTGGTCTCTATTATGACTAGTTAGGTAGTCAGTAGAACACGGAAATTAACTAGGAAGGGTGCACTTTGACTGGTTTTTAATGGGAATTATACTATTAAAGTTTGAATTGATGAAAAAGTTTTGATTCTCGCACTGGTTGTTATTTCTTCTGACCTTCAAAGAAGAATTGCAGGATGTAGAACCAATAGAATTGGATGAAACAACTCCCAGTTCGCAACTGTTTTGGGGTCATAGTATTTGAACACATAGAATTTTGGTTTTGATATGTATTTTAGCAAGTAAAATAGTTAACTTGCTATTCCATGTCTCTTAAAATTAGGAAGTGGAACGGTAATGCCACTCTTCACAGGCTCTTGTTTTCTCTAGTTGCTTAAAGCACTTTTTTCTCTCGATACTTTTCTCGTAAAAATCTCCTTCCAGAAAGCTTGAGTCAATTCACATGGCAGTGCCTCTTGCACGGTTTTACAGAGGACTATGTAAGTCTCAGCCCCACATGTGCCATAATGTTAAATTCATAGATCACACAGTCTGGATTCTAGCCTGCTCTGCTGATATGCTGTGTCTTGGGTAAGTTATTTAACCTGTTTTGCTGATATTAAAACAGATACCTACCTACCTCACAGGGTTGTTGTGAGGCTTGCTATAGTGATTAAAGTGCTTTTGGCATCTGGCTAAAAGGTGCTACAGAAATGTAAAAATAAATTCCGATTTAATACTCTATGATCCCACAGGCCCAGCTGTCTGTTACTATTTTCTTTGTCTCTTTGACTGTTTGAACCATCTTTTAGACACAGAAAGACTTGATAATGCTTTTCATGCACATGAAAGAACATTGACTGTGTTGCAAATACTTCAGTAGTTCTGAAGCAAACATCTGAAGTTGTCGTTTTTTCTCTGCTAGTTTCCTTTCAGAAATCACCAGGTTGAAACCCCTCTTAATCACATTTATTAAACTATGGTCATTTATTTGCAACATTTTTAAAATGATCTCAAGAATTTTTAGTTCCAGTTACTCAGAATGGAAACTTTGATCTGTAATTGTCCTGAATGCTTCAGGTCAGTTCACACCACACCTTTTTATCTTTTTTTTTTTGAGTATATTGCATTATATCCTGATCAATTAAAACTGTTGTTAGTAGGAGTTAAAAGGTTGCCATAATTAAAGATTTAAAATTCATAAGTACAAGACAGTTGTGATAAATACCCCAAGTCTAGAAACAATAAATACAAAGCTGGTAACGTGCATGTAAAGCGTTGGGCTGTTAATATGTATTTTTCATCTTGAGAATTTTGCAAGTAAGACTCCTGTGTTATTGCTTGTTCTAAAGAAATGAAACTAGATACATTTGTTCACATAACTTCTATTTGGTATGGACATTTTGAATTCTAGATGTCTAGGCAGCAAAGCAGATTCTGTATGAGGATTTAGAGGGCGGGACAAAAGCTTAGGATTTATTCTTTTGCATTTCAGCATATGCAATACATCAGTACCTTTAATCCCTGTAATTCACACTGGTGTGGATACTAGTCAGAATGTATAATTTAACATACTTGTATATGAAAAATGTAAATAAAATAATTTAGAAAAATGATTGTTTTTGTTTAAAATGTTTGTGTTTCTTCAGAGCATTTTCTTCCCCTGTTTTACTTTAATCTGATTATGAATTCAGAAAAAAAATGTTGTATGTACCACCAAAATTATTCTACATGGGATAAAATGGGAACTGACTTCTGTCAAGATGAAGTTGGAGTGATCAGAAGTCAAAAGTAGAATAGACTTCTTGGCTGAGATTGTGTCTAGTGGTGCTTTCAACTGAAAATATTGTCTATATCACCAGCTGTTCTTTTTTTGTTAATTTCTTAATGGAAGGCATTCCCATTATAATCCATGCCCACTCCGTTAGCCTGCTACATTTCTCATGATAAACTGCTTTTGAGAAATTCCTGTACAGGTGCTCTGTACAAATATCCATATTGCACAGTCTTGAATACCTTAGTCTGAGATTTTCAATCTTTTTTACAACTGTATTATTTATGATCTTTTCTTATTCGTATGTGGACTTGTTCCGTTCCTGTTAATAAATGTCGTTCTGTCTGTGTGATTATTGTAGACTTGCACTAGCAGGTGAATGCAATTTCTTTCCTGTCTCTTCTGCTCAGTGTGTAAACACAGGCGTGTACATCTTGCATAGTTGCTGTGGTCCTACAAGCTGTACAATATCAGAACGTTACCCACATACTGACATTTGTAGTTCCAGGAGATGCGCGGTACAACACTCTAGTGAGTTTCTTCATGGTTCTGTTTTCTGTATTTGATAATTAAAAATATCATGGGAAAGTTTCAGGACATTTTTGATGTGGAAGCGATGCCTAATGAAGAGATGACTATGAACCCTCTTCTATAGTGTGTTGCTGTTTTCACATGAATAAACACAAACTACTTCCTGTTCTGTTGTATTCTTTCCATGTGGGGTGACAGAAATATCCCTGTTAGAAATGTTAGCTATATACTTTTGTTCACAACACTGTTGAAGTCTCACTTTCAATGTAACAAGGACAGTGAAAACTTTCCTCATTGTGTCCTTTCTTTTGTTGAAATCATTTGTTGATTCTTCTGTTGGTATTTTGAGGGGGGGAATATGTGTGGATTAGGTCAGGCACAAACTTGAGCTTCTTATCTCTGAAGCAGAAAGAACCAGAAGTAAAAACAGAGGTTTCTTGTGTACCCTGTATTTGCTACCGATTGGTTATCTTCATCTGCATGGGAGAGGGAGCTATAATTGTAATTTCTGATTCATTTCTACATCTCCTCCAGCTTCCAGCTGGTTGAGTTTCCTGATGCTTTTTATTCAGATTTTGACAAGTGTGCTGGCTGAGAGAATGATCTGTTAAACATTTTCTACTAGTGCTGTTACATAAAATGTGACTTTATTTGCTGCAGAATCTCTTTACAGATTGTGAAAAGGCTTTGAGTCATGGCTGTGATGAAATGCAGTGGCTTCTCCTGGCTAGAAGCTCTGTGAAGGCAAGCCAAGCCATTCACTGTGACAATCCTGTGTCCTGTTAGTACACATGGTCTTCATTTAAGAGTGCATTGGTTTTCCCCTTATTAGGGTTTGCTTTCTCTCACCACTGGTTTCAGTGTGGCAGGTGCTCTATATGCAGTACCAGTTTTGGACTTTTGCAACAATGTGTGGTGCATCTAATACCCTATGACCTTTTTTCTTTTCTTACAGAAAACAATTCAAAAGTGAGAAGTGACAGGCATTGTTTCATAACTGTACCATTACACAGGCAGCATTCACTCTTACTGTGCTCATTATATATATGTAATTAATTACACATGAGATCTTGGAATGATTTGACTCTGATCCCTATTGGGTTTTAACTGGATTGGTAGTGACAAATATTCATAATGTAGAAGCATGGGAGCATGTCCAGAGTCCATTGGAGCTGTGGCATCATAAATGTTTCATTTTAAGGATAGGCATATACATAGGTGTTCTTTTTAAATTTACTTTGTACAGTAACATATTCTAGAGTAGAGTCCTATTGCATCTTGTTTGATAGAACTCACTGTTAACCTAAAGATGAACTGTAAACAGTTCATCTGGGTCTGTTCCTTAGGAGCAGATTGTACTGAGCCCTGTGGTAGAGGCTCAGTACTAACCTGAGTTTGCACAAGTTCCAGAGATCACACACTGCTGATCTACCAGAGTGAATGCTGTAGCCAAAGATCCTTTAGACTTCCAGGCTAAAGGCTTTTAGACCTTTAACATCTTTGACTTCTCCAAAAGGAGACGAGAGAGAATTGTTAGTATGCTGAGGACGTGTGGTAACTTTACTCCTACTTTCACACTGGCTGTGTTTCAGCAAAAATAGCTTATACAGATACCTAAATTTTATAGTTTTTGTCCTTAATGCAAGCTGTTTCTATGAAGTCAAATTAGTTAATTTGAAAAGTTTAGTAGTGTGATGGAGGATCACCTGTCTTACTGCCTTTGATTCCTGTAATGTGTCTAGTTAAAACTTAAACTTTCTAATGAGGGCAGCATATTCTCTCTAGTTCCCCATGTTTGCATTAGTCCGTGAGAGTAAGAAACAACCAGTGCATGAAACTGGAACAGGGACATGACTGTATGTTCTTGCTATAAACAATGTGATACGTCTGTATTTGGTTGGTGTGAGAATGAATATCAATACATCTTTTAAAATACTTTTGAAGTCTTATATTTGAACTAAAATGGTCCCTAGTTACTCGATTTAAAGGATTTTCTATATCCAGACTGCAACATTGTCATCAACTTCCTTCAGCTGTCAGTCACCCTGCAGATGCAGGTGTTCAAACACTATTGTTATTGAAACAAAATAAAAATGAACTCTCAGATTGAGTTGCTTAGGTTTACAAAAATGGGGTGGCAGGTGTGTGGCTATCTATGTGCTGTCCTGCAGATAAAACAAATGTGGGGAAGTTAGAATGTGAGCTAACTTCATTGTGCTCAGCGGAACTACATTCAGACATCAAACTGTGTTTGAAATGTTCTCTTAATTTAGGATTTTGAGTATTTTAACATTTATGGTTAAATGAAGGCATGCTAAGTTCTATGCCTGTGGGTTCCTTGGGAATCTCTCAAAATATGTATGTGCATGCATACTCATTTATGTATATGCATGCTTATGTAATAAGGTCACACAGCATAGTGTTCTTTTTAAATCATAGAATAGAAATATGACTGTATGAACTTATCAGTGTGAATTGTCTACAGATAGTTTACTCAGATTACCTTAAAGTTTATAGGTAGTTAAAAAAAATTATTTGCTTAGAATGTATTTAAAATAACAATTAAAATAATTTTATTATCTGCAGCTTCAGTCTGAGTGCAAAAACATGATGATGCTGTTTGTAAAGGAGTGGGAAAGATAGAGCTAGATTCCCTTTTTATTTTTGCTGTTTTGAATCCAGTATTTGCCTGCCTTTTCTCCATTCTTCCCTACCCATCAAAATACTCCTTTCTGTGGGTTTTGTGGGCAGCTGTACAAGAATATTTGGTGTAAGAATTATGGACTCTCAGGTATTGCTGTGGGCCACATCTTTCAATGTGCAGTTTGTCTTTCAGATGACAAGGAGGTCCCAGGAGGCCTTATCAAGGGCTGTCATGGGACAGCTCAGACACATTCTCTAAATGTCAGAATTCTACTGCCCATTTTTGATAAGGCAGTAAGTGGAAGTGAGAAGGAGATTCCCTAGTAATGAAATAATTAACTTTTTGATGCCCTTCTGTAACTTTCCTGATTTTATTGTAAAAATAAATCCAAAATCACTACCATGACAAACTTTTTAATATCCTAATTATTGCAGAAGAGACCTGGTGCTCTTACCCTCTCTTAATTATGCTGATGCAACTGAATAGCTGCTGGTGAGATTATAAGTGTTGCCTTTGTAAAACATGCAAACACATTTAGCAACCTGTGATACGCAGTATATTGTAGTAACAGTTCTGAATTAATTGCCTTTAAACTTTCCCTGAAACTTTGTTTGATTACTCTCTATAGTTTACTCCTGTGTATCATATCACAATACTTAGAAGATCACATCATATCATGCAGAAGTTTGAGGTATAAGAAGCCCTGTTATTGATGTTAAAATACTGCAGACACTAGAATGGTGGTAATGTAGTATATGTAGGCTTGCATCTACTTAAAGGTGCTCTGCACTTCTAATGCAGTTCATCCAAGTTGAAGATGCCTGACAGTGATTAAGTTTGCAAAAAATTGTTCTTGTAACACATTTGCTGGTGGAAGCTCAGCTTGCAGTTTTCCTTCTACCGGCTCTGTCAGTTGGCCCCTTTCCCCAGATTTTCCATGACATTGCAGTAATTAATAGTTTTAGTTAAAAGCTTTGAAAGTCTGCCGGCCTAACCTGACAGTGCTGACAGGTTCATGCATGAAGAAACACATCCTTCATACCAAATTTAAAGGGAAGGCCATACACTGAGAGCCTTAGTCTAGCAGGTTTCATTTCACTAGGGGGATTTTTTCATTCTAGTCCTGACTGACTGTGGCTTTGGGAATTTTAAGTTCTGCCTAATTATAAGATTGTGCTAGATGTGCACATCGCTCCATGGTGATGGTGACTGTTATATAAAAGGTGACCAGAAGAGAGTACACTTCATTTAAAACAAAGAATGTAAAGTTTCCAGTGGACTGGTCATAAATACACTGGGATAAATGTTAAAAGTACACGTAGGTGGCCCTGAAAACCCTACTAGCTACTTAAGGTTTTATTTGTAAAAGGCACTCTTAAAGTATTTCCAAATGCAGAACTTTTTGGTCCGAATTACCTGAACAAGTGCTGTGTATGCGTGTTTAATACAGAACAAGGTCTCCATCCCCACTTCACCCCTTAAAAAATAAGCTGCTGCCCTGGTAAGTATATGTTACTTGCCAGTTTTTGCCCACTAGCTAGAATTCCTCAGGGGAATGCTACCAATAAATTATATTGACTGAAATTCTGCACAGGGGTGCTTGAGCAGGATGGACAAGTACCTCAGAGTATTCCACAGAATTGCATAGCACATGCTTTTCTGCATGTGTTCAAAATGGATGTTAAAAGGAAGGTGTTATGGAACTTTAAAATTAGCAGACAAACTTGAATTCAGCAGAAATATTTTTCTGTCATTAAGCAGATGCAGGTAAGTTTTGTGCTAGTAGTCTTAGCTGTTAAAAAAAAAATTACTGTTGCATAAGAAAACTATCAAAAAAAAAGAGTATGCAAGTAGATATTACATGTTTATTTGTAACTTAATGTTCCAAAAATTTAGTTTTACCCCTAAAAAAGTTGTGAAAAGGTCAGTCTGTGGGGTTTTTAATTCAGTAATCAGAAAAATATAGGTGTTTCTAAATAATTAGGTTAGATAATTCTAGTTCATCTTCAGTCTGAATCAAGTGACGACTCTACTGATGAGGTCTGATTAGCTTGCAGAATAGACTTCTAGCAGTCTGTCATTTCTGCAAAAGCTTCATAGTCAAACATTTTTCATTGCTCTTGGAGTGTGTTTTGTGCCCCTAATGCATAGAAATGTTGACCAACTGTAAAGTTGTACCAGCTGCTTGAACTCAGTAGTATTATCTGTGTTTGCCTTTCCCCCAAACTGGCAGAGTTGCTAAGAACTGCCTAGACTATGGTGTTTTTCACCTGTGTGCAGAGTTTCCTGCTACAATCAATATTCAGATTCTTCTCAAATGCTGGCTGATTCAGTCAATCACAGAGGTTTTGTAGTGATGCGAAATCTTCAGACAGGAATTTTCAAGCACACTGGGTCACCATTCAAAATGCACCAAAACCAAGTCAAACACTGTTGTTTCCCAGTGCTGTCATGGGAAAATTCACACCTTTTCTTGAGAACCTTTCAGTCAGCCGCATCTTCTAAGTTTAGGTGGTTTTCGTTGTTTTGGTAGCAATTCTGTTTTATACTTAACCTCATATTTTCTGCCAGTGATGGAGATTGAGTTAAGCTGCTGTGTTAGTTACAGGTCAGTTTTACAGAGTGGTTTGCTGGTGTGTGCTTGGTGACTTTACATCAGACCAAGTGCTGTTCCTGGCTTAAAGCGGCAAAATATAACAAAAAAAGGGCAGTCTTAGTATTTCTGAGATCCCTCGTGTACCTCTCTGCAAATTAAATACAGGAAGTTAGCTGAGAGCCTACCATTTTTAACACTGTGATTTAAACTTTTTTGGTAGGTATTTTGAAGCATTCTTTAATGCAAATGCTATCTGAATGTATTCTGTATTTACATAACATTGCACCTATCCTGGCAGTTAAAAGTCCAGTCCTCCCTGTCTGAATCAAATACTTACATGCTGCCTGTTTACCAAGGAGGCTCTTCTCTGCAGAAAGTTTCAGAACACTTTACCATGGGTTTCTGAGTCAACTCTACCAGAAAAGCCACAAAATACAAAGCTAGAGGGAGAGGGGAAAGAAGTGTCAAACCAAATCTCTGCTGTCTCAAACCAGCAGTTGCCTAGAGTGTCTCACCCTGCACGGACAGCGCTTGGTGGCAGGGTGTAGAAGAAAACACTGTGAAAAGCAACAAAGAAATGAGATGATTAGTACCAAATAAGGCTGTACTGAAAAGAAACTAATTCTTCTGAGTGCTCTCTAGCTCGGGGGGCAGAACTACTAGTGGTGTTTATTTGTTCTGTACCAGGTGTATGTAAAAGTAGCATATTTCTGGTCAGTAAACGGTGTTAATCATAGCATATGGGTCAAGGCTAACCTTTTCTTGGCAAGTCTAGGGGTTTACCTGTGCCACTGTCTTTTCATTGCCCCAAAATCAGAATCTTTAGCTGAAATACATGACCCAAACTCCTGGTATTTCTTCTCTATGTACTAAGATGGGGAGAGGGGGCTGGGAGGAAACTCAGGTTGGTTGTATTCCATCTCTTGTGTAGACTACAAGGGCTGTGAGTTTCTATACTTCTTTTAGGACGTGCTTCTGTGTTTCATCTTTCTCCTAAGATGTGAAATAAGCTGCAAGTGCACCTACCAAGGCTGCATGTGAAATGAATGTTAGCACATGGCATCTTTGTTACATTGAAATCTGGTCTCAGAACAGCTCTGCTCTCTGCTAACCCACCACCAATGAATTTCAAATAGGAACAACGTCATGAATTGTCTTCAGAAGTCTTTTATCTTAGAAGTACAGCTGACTTAAATGTGTTTTAAACTTACAGTTCTAATCCCATGGAGTGTATAAAAAACACACACAAACCAACCTCACATAAAGTGTAAGCTATTTTGAGTTGACCTGTAAAATTAGATGTCAGTGTAGAACTACCCCTCTCCCATTTTAGCAGCAATGTCACCTATATAGCTTTCCTTTCTAAAGCATGGGAATATGTGATCTGTGGTTTTATTTTCCAACTTCAGTGCATCTCTATGTAGCCAGTTACTCAAGTGTAAGGTCACTTAATAAATTATCTAAGCACTACTATCAACTCAGATTTAAAAGTAGTTATATGCATATTTTTGTCTTGACCCTGTTTATGAAGTGAGACTGTTCCCACAGATGGAAGCCCAGCAGGCTTAGTTTAACATTTGAGGGCATGAAGCTGAAGTTTAAAAGGGAAGGAGAAGGGAAAGCGACTTTTAAAACTGTACTTGTATAGTGTTTAAGTGGGGAAAAGCAGTATAGCATTTAAATGTTTTGGAAACATGTTTTTTTTTTAGTGTGCTAAGCAGTCTCATTAGGATAGCAATTACATCCAAATTCAAGTATTAGGGAAACAGAGGACCCAGTGTAGTTGTGCAAAGCCTTGCACTTAAATGTTTTTGGATCAAGTCTTTAACCAAAAAGACTTGCATTGTTCATGTGATTTTGGGTTAGGTTGTTGGTGATCAGTCTGGACTCTGTAGATACTGAGAAGACCCTGCAATAAAACTCATATGTTGCAGGAAACTATTATTTCTTACCACTAAATGCTACTTTTATGGTGAATTTTCATTGCCAAAAGGTAGAAGTCTGGGTGTTTAATTCTGTAATTGACTTTTTAAATGCAGTTTTTCCTCTTTTACTATTATAGGTATGACTCTAAGTAACTATGGTTAAGAATTCTCAAGACACAGCAGAGGTTTTCCTTGATTTCTGACAGAAGGATTTTTGATTAGGGCAGCTGCCTGCATCAGAAAAATACGGTTATTTCCTGAGCTTCATCAGGAATACTTCACTGCTGTAAAACAAAAACAGCTCAGTCATTTTCTATGGTAGATTTTTATTGCAGTTTAGTATATATTGACATAGTAAACATTTCTCATGATTTCATAGGAAATCCATGGCAAACCCAGAAACCACATCCCTTCCTTAGATTATTTTCATAGCATTGCAGTTAAAGTGTGCTTGGTTTGGGTTTAGTAGGTTACCTTTAGTAAGGTTTATTTTGTAATGCAATTACACAGTTTGTCAACTTCACATCAATGCTGAGGTGCAGTTGCAGAGAATTACTTGTACCTGAGCACTAATCTGTGCTATTTACTTTGAGATTTGTGGTTCTTGGTTTCCTGTGGTGAGACAGCTGGCTTCTGTGATCCAATATGAGAGTCCCGAGGCACCTTTGGAACTGGGGATCTGTCTCATGGTTTTGAGAACCATTCTTTGGGCCGTTTTTGCTACAAATTATTGGAAAACTGCTCTTTACATTCTAGTTGCAGTGACAAAACATTAAGAACAATTTGTCCTCTGCTAACGGGCCGAACTGGTCTTGTGCTAATATTACAGGAGTAAGATTATGCTGTGTGATGTTCACATCTTCTAGTACCATTGTTTGCTCTTTGAGCCACCTGTGTCCCTTTTCCTTAGGAGAATTGCTTGTTTGGCTGTCTTTGCTTTGAGGAGAGCCTTTAATAGACCAGTACCATGCTAGAAAATGAGAGGCATTAATGCATGGTCTCTGAATTAATTTGAGCACTCACAAGGGCAGCAGTTCTTTCTGGTCCTAAGATGTTTTCATTTGGGCGATTAGCCCTTTTTGCTAAGTCACTGTTGAGGCCATTTAAGGGACCTTTGCTGCCTTGTAGATGTGTTGCTTTTTTAAAAAATAGATACTCAAGGATCTCTTTAAAAAGTAAGATCCCTGAAATTTTAAATTGTTCAAGTGTATTATTAACATATATACTTGGTGAATGAACAGCATTTCTTAAAAGCTTCTGTAAAAATGATTATTATTTGATAACCGTATTTTACTAAAACAAATTTTCTTAAATACCGTAATTGGCAGTGTGAAAAAAATATGGTTATTGAACTTACACTTTTCTGGCCTTTTATGCAAGCATATTTGAAAAGAGTGTATCAAAACTGTAGATATGATGAGTATAGTGAGAAATTATCAAACTATAAACCTAATGGGGAACTTAATGCCTCCTAAAGTACCCCATTTTCCCCAGCTATAGCCTCAATTAAATAGTAAATTGCCACTTTCTTACAAATTTTGCTTTCTTACTTTTTCTAATATATTTTGAGGATAGCAAAATGAAAGGGGGAAGGATTTTTTTAATAGCTGTATGTCACTGTAATGAACACTGATTTCTGATAGAAGTGAAAAGAATCTCGATTTTAAATTAGGAGTCTTAATAAATTAGATCTTAAGTTAGAGCCTTGTAAGGTGTGAGATCTGTGTAATGGAACAATTGCTTTTATTTTTCCTGTAGGTGGTGATGCCTCACATACCCTTTACGACTCATAATCTGTTACAGTGGTCTGATCCCTGCCTTGCTTTTAAGGTCTTAGTACTGCAAGGAGTTTTTCTGTTGGGTTATGGGGTAATGCCTCGCTGGTGGTGGTGGCAGACTGTGTATCTGTGCAGCCTTGTGCAAGATACTGCTGCCCATCATCTTACTAAATTAGCTGAAAAAAGCATTAGAGGAGTGCAAATGTCCAATTGCATTGCCCCTGCTAAGGCACTGGTTGTTGGTGAAAGGTGGTTGAGGTAGACAAAGAGTGTAATTTATCTGAGTTTAGCCCAATGAGATGGACCAAATATATTGGCTTTAGACTTCCCTCCTAATTTAACTTTTTAACTTTAATGATCTGGCCAACAGATAAGACAGCAAGTCTTTAATTTATTTCATTGCATTTTGTCATATCTCATGCAATCCATGGGTGCTATGTGTGCCTTTGAGTCCTATAATTAGAGAGTTAAACACTATGAAATGAGTTCTAGGAGAAAAAACACTGCTGCTTTGTCAAGTAGCACACTTCCTAAGAACTGTAAAGATCCCAGTAGGTCTGTTAATGTTGGACATCTGAAAACACATCTTAAAACTTCCCACTGCTTCTGTAGAATACCAAAGACATTGAGAAATAGGAAGGAGAAGCAGATGTGGACTGAAGTACATAGGAAGAACCAAAATGTGTACATTGGGAAGGAAGCAAGGTTGTTGCAGGGGTGTGAATGTGGGGTGGTGCCTTCTGCTGTGGCTTAAAGGGGGTGTGAAATTGAAGAGGAAATTAAAAGCCACAGGGCATGTTGAAAATTGACTTTTCATTAAAATGAGGTCTGCAGACAGATTGAGAATCTGGGTATGAAGTAGAATCTGGCTAGAAAAGATTTGTAAATTACTTCATACAGCTAATATTACATTGAATTTCATAATGGGCAAATTGCCCAAATGAAAAAGGTAATGGCTTTCCTGATTTGGAGCAGATGTTAGAGAATGGGTAGAAATAGCACAAGGAAGAAGAGCTGGTAGTGCTGCTGTTTTGTCTGAGCTGTGTATCTGTGAGTTTCACCCAATACAGCAAAGAATAGTTCAGGAAACTGAGGCAGTACTCCCAGGAAAAGAAAACCAAGACATGGAGCACTTCTCTTCTTTACCCCTAATTTCTAGGCAATTTTAAAATGTCAGATCTGTAGGATCTGGTAATAGATCAGTGAAGTGTCCTGCTTCTTTTTTTTGCACCTTTTTTTTTTTTTAAGAACATAGAGTGTGCTTTTCATTGTGACTTGAAAAGGGTTGTTCCTACAGCTTTATTTGAATTATACTAATCCCCAAGAGATGTTTGCAATAATGGGGCTCAGTTTGTCAGGAAGGAGAATAACAATGCGAGTAGTAACAGGTGGGTTTGGTGTTTAAACATAACTGCAAATATGGCTTTTTCTTTTTTTTTTTGAAAGTGTGTTTTGGAAAGGAAGTAATACACTTCAACAGGTAAAATGAGACAAGAGAGCAGTAGAAGGCCATAGATAGGAAGATAAAATACACTTGAGAAATTGCTTCTTCACTTTTATAATCCAGATTGAAAACTAAGGAAAGAGATGTATGTGGCGTCAGAAATAAATGAGGTAGGGAGCAAATCAGTGATTGCAATTCAATATCATTCTTCAGCTAGAAAAATCACTTTAGAGTTTTGTCACTCCACATTTTTTTTAAGGCTGCCTGTAAATAAGTATTTCTCTGTCCAGCCTCTGTCTAGTCTCCTGTAGTGGTACCTGAAAGTTGTGCATGCTTTTTAAAGTACTAACGTGAAGGAAGGGCCCTCATTGCAGGACCAAGGGACCAGTTTTTTTGTAAGGGAGTAGAGTCAGATGCTGGTCCTGAAGATTTGTCTGTGAAAATTGCTCAAATTGTGCTAAGGCTTAAACTGAAGCACAGCAGCTATTTTTAGTAGCTCTGTCTCTGAGTTCTCTTATTTGTTAATGAAGTCCTTGTTCTTTACACTGGAGTAGATATTTAGGAATTAGATGGAGTAGGTAGCTCTTAAACATTCCAAACTCTATTATTAGTAGCAAAGTTAAGTTTCTTTACTGCAATGCATTAATCTTTCATCACTTCTAGATCAATGTTTATTGTAAATTTGTTCAGTGAGGTTGTCCAGATTCTCAGTCCTTGTATTGCTGCACTTCTGGAATGCAGAGTTTGATCATACCTCAAGATAGTCTGTTCTTGTATTTGTAGGGATCGATTTCTTTCCTAATGCATCTGGAAATTAAAGGTACTGGGTTTTTTAGTCTAATAGAGTAAACAAATAGACATGTTCCACTTTCAGATTTTTTGAATTGATAATTACTGCTTTACATAGGGTTTTTTTAATTAAGAATTACTCAACCCTGTTTGAACTGGGACACGTTACTCTGCCTGCAGAGTGGCATTTCACAACTCCTTTTGTACTCCTTTCTGAAGATTTCTGCTCTGAGCTGCTCCCTTGCCACCCTTAGGCAGGTGCAGCTGGGTTCCTTTTCCCCCAAAACTTCAGATAAATCTAGTTCTACGCTCAGTGTTGGAAGTAGTCTTTTCAAGTCTTCAGTCCTGCTTATTTTTTTCTTTGTTTATATAAGTAGTCAGGTGATAGAGAAGTTCCATGCAGAGACCTCTCTAGGCTGCTGCCTCAGAGGAGAAATGTTGGTAGGGTGTGTTAACCTGATGGGTTTTGGCTAATGTTCCTGAAGGCTGTTCAGGGTTATTAAAGGCTTGAGGTGATGAGGCTGTAATGACAAGTTTCAAGAAATTAAGAGGAGCAGCATTAGATGTTCATGCAGCAGCTCTTGTTCTGCCACTGTCCTGTCCCCATTTCCCACTGCAACTTAGCTTCTTATGCAAATTGCTGCCCTTCATTTACTAGTTACCACTTTACCTGTAGCCATGACCACCTTTTTGCTGCTGAAAATGGCAAGGAGGCTCATAATTTTGCTATAAAAATTTACCTGTTTCACTAACTGCTCAGTAAGTGCCTGTTCGCGATGCAGGATATTAACTGGTAATTGGATTTGCAGAATTACAAGTTCTCTTCATTAGCAGAACCCATATTCTTAGTTACTGTAAAATTTTATTCTTGAATACTGTGGGCAAATTGGAAGTATATGTAACTATAAATATATGATAGTGCATGTGGTAGACCACTATTTTGGTAATCAGGAGAAGACAGCTGTGAAACCTCAAAGAAGATTGTGGTCAGGAAGTATGGTTGGTCAAACACTGGAACTGGCTTCTTCAAGAGGTGGGCAATGCCCTGAACCTCCTGTTGGTGTCTAAGTGTCATTTGGACAGTGCCCTTAACAACATGCTTGAGCTTTTGGTCAGCCCTGAAACGGTCAGGCAGTTGGACAAGGTGACCAGTATGGGTTCCTTCCACCTGGATTATTCTGTTCTTAGGCTTCTGAGAAGCAGGTTGCAAAATAGTGGGAGTTTTTCCCTCTCTGCATTATAGCTATTTTTATGGCAGCTGTGACTAAATCCTGTTTTTCAAGTGATATATCTAGTGGAAGCAACATGACTTTTAAATTTTGATGTAATGCCATGGTTCTGGAAGCTCTAGAAATAATGCTTATAATAGTACTTGGAGGCATTTAATTTAGAATAAATTAAAGGAACTTTTCAAATCCCATTTTATGGCAGACTTTGAAATTGAGACACATAATAATGCACATATGAAAAATTACACTGTTCTGAATGAAAATATGTAGAATCTCATCTTACTGCCTTTTGAGAAAATGAGTTTTCCCATAGTCAGTGTACTGTATCTCTTCCTTTCAGGCTTTACTAATAGCAAGATAAAAGCCGTATTTTCACAGGGAATATTAAAACTCTGAGTGAAGACTACAGAAATACCCAATCATTCAATCCTTATCTGGTATAAATTGTAGTAAAATTATATATTACAGAAATTGCATCTGCAATTATATGATAATGCTTTTAAGTAAAGGATTTCATTGCTTAAGCCTTGGAATATCTTGCACAAATGAAATACGTGCTTTGTTCATACCTAAGATAAGTTTTATATCCAGTTATTGAGACAGTTATAATCCAGCCTTGTTGGGTTAATGACCACATGGAAGTGCAGGGTTAGTCCTGCACTTTACTTGCAGTTCATGTACTTGATCAGAACTTGATTTGTTATTTGCAAAGGTAATTGCTGTGGCTTGACCTGTAGGAAAGCAAGTTTGTCACATTAAGTGTTCACACAATTAGTCACTGCCTGGGAGCCTCAGCAAATAGCAAAAGGCCAAATGTGCTAAAGATAGAACAGAAAATCAGCATCTCTCCATCCTTTGAAAGGTGACATTTCTTTGAGGCAGTCTGAGAACTGCTGTGGTCCAAGCTGTATTTATTCTGCAAGAAAAGTGCAAACATCTCTCCAGCCAGCCCTAGCCTATGTCTTGGAAACATGTAGAGAAATGTGAATGTATTTTATTACACATACAGTTCTATACTAGTAGAGACCCAAATTGCATCCCACTGTACTTAATAGTGGGGAGTTGATTCTTTTACCCAAACAATCAAGATGTTAAAAAAAAAAAAAAAAAAGGAAGGGGCAAATGGTCAAAATAAATGGATTCAGAGATGATAAATTTTGAATAGTCTGATTTTATTTTTAAAATGTTAACTTCTATTTATCTAATACCTAGTCACCTAACTGTGAGTGAATATAGGTCTTTCTCAGAGAATTCCCTTAAGCTAATAAACAAGAGCAGTATTTCCAAATACATACATGTAGGCTCTGGTTGTAATTGTGTACTCTGAAACATACATTGTGTATGTGGGTTTTTTTTTAAAAAAAAAAACAACCAACTAAAGAATGGTGCATGTGTGTTAGTATTTATAACAAATCCAGGCTCTAGGAAAATTCTCAGGAAGTTAACAACTTCACAGCTGTAGCATTTCCTTCTCTCCCAGCCTGTCCCTCATCAGCTGGTGCAGTCTGCCAGGGGTACTAGTGTTTCTTTTCAGGTCCCTCTTCCAAAAAAAGCTCAAAAAATGCTTGGAGAATAGTGCTAGGGCAGTGGGTAGAGTAGAGAGCAAGAGGATCTGCCTCACCAAGGGGAGAGCTGGAGGCAGTGGATAAGGGAGTGTTAGGTTTTTATGCTTATGAAAAAAAGCCTTTATCCCTGGAAAATAACCATTGAAAAAAAAAAAGAAGGTGGAGCTGGGATATAGAAGTGGATGACAGAAAAAGCCATGCTGGTCCTTAATTACCACATACTGACTTTGCTTCCTTAGGAGCTTGATGGAAAGCAAGAAACATGCAGAAGGGGGTGCTTTTTAGGCTTCTCTTGTATGTTGCCAGGCAACTACAAATAGTATTAAGTCCCTAGATCAGTAAAATCACTTGCCTTGCATGATCATAAATGGTTCACGTGTCTTGTAAAGGTCAATTAAAAAGGGTGGAGTGCTATGTAATTTATGGATTGTTTTGCCTTCGAATGTTTGTGAAGCTTGTTACAGGAAATCACATTGTATGTTCTGGAAAGAAATTTGACTCTGTTACTATGATTTAATCTTGTGCAAAGCTGATGCAGTAATGACTTAAATTTCCTATTAGATCAAATTTAAATTTACTCTTTCAGCAAGAGAGGTGGAATTTCTCATTGTCACAGGCAGAGGAAGGCAGGGTCAGGAATGTTTTACTGCAGGAGTGTCCAAGTAAAGCTGGTCAGACAAGGTGGCCTTTGTGTAGTCTTCAAGGATGGAGGGACGACACCCAGCTCTATGGATTTTACCTCGGAAGGACAGTGTCTCAGCTCATTGAACAGGAGGTGGATTTGTGGCGGAGCCACTCCTGTGTGTGAGCCTCTGTGAGGGTAACACTGACCTCCTCAATCAGAGCCATCAGAATAGGAATCCAGGCAGCCTTAGAAACTGAAGGATAATCTGCTGTAAACATCTCTAGTTCACTTAATGTTTGTCTTTTAAGGGCAAAGTTACGGTATTCATTTTTTATGGTTTTCCACATCTAATCACTGCCTGCTCCTACGTGTGTAATAGGAGAAACTAGAAATGTAACAGAACTGTGTGATGGTGGGTCCTGGAGGAGCCTGTGCCCTTGCTGGGTGGAGAAGGACTTTCCCCATCCCTGTGGCATCCCTGAGCAAGGGCTGCCAGGTTATTTGCTTGGGAGTGGTGAGCCAAGAAAGGCAAACAAATTCCTGAAGGAGAGGTAGTTGCTTTTCCATAGAGAGAGCCAATAAGCATTGGCCAATTATTGCTTCTCTTTTCCTTTCTTTTTTTAACAAATCCTGCTGATCTCCAACCTCTGAACTCTGTTGGCACCAAGATTTCTCAATTTTCATGTATCAAACCATTTATGTGGATTTAACAAATACATAACACTGACTTGAAGTCCAGATGTGGTCAGCAGCTTGTCATGTATCTGAAAATTCACACAGAAAATATTTTCCTTTGAGCCTTAACACAGGCAACACATCTTTTCAAGGTGTTTGGTTATGGGAGCTGCTAGTAGTCTAATGGATCCCTATTCCTTGGGCTCTGTGTTTTGATGTTGCCTGGTGACAGTGCTGCCAGGCACTTAAAAAGTTGCTCCAATAAGCAAATGGGATGACCTGGTGCTGTATGCAATTACTGAGGTCAGTGTAGTTCACTTCTGCTGGGTGATAGTTGTCATTGGGCTTTTGGGTGATGAGAGGCAGGGACACGTGATAAGCAGGCAGAGAGCATTCCTGGCTACACCTGGGAATTGTCTTGGTGTGTGTGACACTGTTTACATGGCTACACTCATTTTTTGCTCAGCCTGCTTACAGCATTTCGTTCTGAGCGTTTAAAAATTATTTGTCATCTTGTTTCTGAGTAACTGCAAGGTGATGCCTTTTCTTGGTGATAAAGCCATGAGTTAATTTTCACCACAAAAAAGAATTCATGCTGCTTTCTATTAAAAAAAATAATAATTCTGCACATCTTATTGAAGGCTTTACTTGAATTAAGTACAAGGAAGAAAAGGTGCAGACAGCTGTGCTGTGTGCTGAGATGTACAAACCAAGACTCATTTGTTCTTTTTTCACTTGGTGGCCAAGGATAGAAGGAGATTGCCAGGGATGGGAGACGTAGACTGGAGCTCTGTCTCTTTAGTGAGAGTTGAATCCTTTTCATCACATTGTAAGAGGTGCTGAGGAACCTGAAAAATTACTCTTGCTGTCAAAAAAGGATGAAGTAAAAATGGGAGATGTCTTTCTTTCTTTTGGACTCTGACAAATCTAAAATGTGAGAATTCACTTGCCTTCAACTCGAAGCAGAGCAGCATCAGGGTCCTTAATTCATGTCCCCAAAAAACCCTGTCTCAACAACCCTACAATTATTAGAAGTGCTGTTTAGAGGCAGAAAGAACGTGCTCGACTCACAAAAAGCTGTGAGAAAGTGGCGGTAGGATACGGACACATCCCTGGGGGCGTGTTGGGTCAGGGTGCCTTACCCCAGGGTTAGAGGTGCTCTCGGAGGGCGCAAATGCCGCCTCCGGATTTTAGTGAAGTGCTACTTCAGAGCATTGTTATGTCTGTAATTGGTCATTTCTCTGGTCAGCCGCCTTTTCGCTGAATTGTCTGCCGGAAGACTGTGTGAAACTCTGGGTGTGCAAGACACAATTGGGCGTAACTCTGCAAACCTGCATTTTGTGACATTCTTTCAGGCTGAGCGGGGTGCTGCTCCAGTTGGAGTGCGGTACTGACACAAAGGTCCAGTCTGCCACGTATGCCATTAAAGTTTTTCTTCAAAATGTGTTTGAATTCTCTCGTTTTCAATTGATCTTGTTCAGGAGTGAGGGAAATGGGGGGCGGGTTGGGGGGTGGTGGGTGTGACTCTAATGCTCTTGGGATCGGGGGTGGTGTGGGACTATGGACACTGGGGAAACAGGAGGCTGGAAAGACAGCACACAGTGCAGCACAGGGCATACTTATCTTAGGTCTCCTACACAGGAGTCGGTGTCTCCTAATTGAAAATACTGTTGTGCTTTAGAGTGGGATTGATAAAAAGTGAAATAATGAGTACCTGGTGCAAAAGGGTGCTGTTTGCTGCCTGCCACCATGATCCTTGGGAAAGTGGAAATAAAGGCGTTCGGAACTGCTCCTGCTGCGCTCAAATCCTCTAAGTAAATGAAGAGCAATGAGATTTAAAAGGGAGGTTTGGTGCTTTACAAAAGTGCCGTGCAGCATAATGAGTACTTATGTCATTAAAGGTTGCTTATTTCAACGCAGATAAGCATCTTCTAAAGGCGTTGTTGACTTTCCTTGTTTCTTCGGGGTGTGTCTCCACAGATCGCCTGGCATGTTACTATAACCGGAGCTAATAAATACATGAAAGATGCGTGTCTGCCCTCCTCAGCAGGCTCTTGCTTTTCTTTGTCCTGCCTGAAAGGCAGCCTGTTGGTTGCTGGGTCTCACCCTCTGCCCCTGTGGTGTGTGTGTGTGTTGTGTGAGTGAAACTGGTGCCGAGATGTGAGCGTGGTTTGGTCCCTCCTGGGAGCACCAGGGCTGGGGCACCTGTTGAAAAACAGGTTCTCCATGTTCATTATTCCCTTATTCAGCATCTGCATTTTATAGCAAAGTGTACTTTGAGAAATAAATTTTCGAGTTAATTGAGATATTAATAGATTTGTTAGCCCAGTAGTTTTGTAAATACGGTATTTTACCCTTAAGTTTCTGAATCTTGGTCTAGAACCTTTGGCACTTAAGTCAATATATGCGCTGGAGGCAACAAAGTATGTTGAAATTAGAGGCTAAGTCTGGGTGTTCAGATCAGAATACAGGAGAGCAACTTTGCCTGTTGATACCTACATCTTGGAAGTGAAGAAGTAAAAATAAAAAACCTGCCAATTTTGCCAAAACTAAATAAAGTATGTGATTTTTGTATGTTTAATTACATTTTTGCAACATTATATGGTGTTACAGTATAATTAGTTTAGACAGCCAAAGTACAAATTGAAATGCTATAGTACTGTAAAGAATATATTCCTACTATTCAACAAATAGTTTCTTAAGTGATTTGTTTTTTTCTGCTTCCCTATAGATTAAAGCAAAAAATTATGACAAAGTGGAAAAGGTGAGTCCTATTAATATATGTAATATATCTCTATAGCAAGAAAAAGTACCTTGTGATTGGGTTAAATCAGATTGAAAAAAGCCATAGCAACCATTGAATGTGCTATTCAGAAACACGGATTAAAAGCATCATTCAAGTTGATTTATTGTTGCTACCAAGCTGTAATCAGTGAATTGTGCAGGGGGATTTCTCTGCTTAATTCTCTCCAGTTCCCTTGCATAGCAGAGAGATACTTTAGTCAAAAGAATGAGTGCTTTAACTTACTCTTTCTTATAAATCTCAATCATAATTACAAAGATTATGTTAATTCATACTGTATAGTTTTAAAAGTAGAAATCTAATTTCTGTATCTGGAATCCTGATCACGTCTTCTTGATGTATTAAACAGTTATTTCAGCGATGCCTTATGAAGGTTTTACACATTGATTTATGGAAATGTTACCTTTCCTATGTACGAGAAACCAAGGGGAAGCTACCTAGTTACAAGTAAGTCAACAGAGCTGCTCTGAATTATTCTGGGTTTATGGTGAATCTCCTTAATTTTTAACTAGAGGGCGGGGAAGAACCTGTGTGACAAATCTGTCTGGGAATATTCTGATAGAATATTGGGAGTTTAATACATAAATAATTAATACATTTAGAAAACATTTCCTTTGAAGTGTCCTAAACTGAGCTTGCTGGGCAAAGTTGCTTAGTCTGGATTCATATAACAAGGTGGGACAAGAGCAGGGGAGTAGCTGGTGTGTCCATGGCAGTTTCCTGCAGGTGGGATTGGTGCTTGAGCCAACCTAAACATGCCTCTTCCTCAGTCATGACCTTTTGTTGTCCCTGCCCTCAGTGTCCTCTTTAGAGTCTCCACAAAATTCAACATTGGTTCCAGCTGAGGTACTCTATTTGACTGGTAACAGTAAATAGTTCAGGCATTAGAGAAAGCTTTGGAATACAGAAAAAAAGGCATAAAATTCAGGGTGTCAAAATTTTGGGGTGTGTTAATCTTCATCCCTTTTCAGTAGCTACATTTTGCTTGTTTATAATCCTATGGACTGAGTTTCAAAAAATACCAGTAACTTCCAGTGTCTGTAAACTCTTCCCCAGCCCACCATAATTTCTTTGCATTGTAACTGGCAAAATAAGTAATGCATTAACAAAGTTAAAAAGCAGGGTTTTCTATTTCTACAAGACTGTTTTGAAACAATTTTTAAAGTATCAGTGCCCCCTCCCCAGTCTTTTTATCCAATTTAACTTTCCTCTGATTTTCCTGTTAATGTTGTCAAGGAGGTAATAAGGTTCTGAAGTATGTTTGAGTAAAGGAAACTGGCAGAAAAGCAGGAGAGAGAAAAACCAGTTTTAATTGAAACTTGACCGAGGAAATTCTGTGAACATTTATAAAGGAGAATACTCGGGATTTGGGAGAATAAGAAATCATGCAAAAGATTCTGGGCAGTTTCTACATGGGGGGCTACTCCTAATGGGCCCAGAGTTTTGGTGTTTCTGGGGAATTCCATAAAGGTTTGGGGAACTCTGAGGTGGGTGGGAAGAAACCATGGGTGCATCTGTCAGCTAAGAAGATGTGGAGAGCAATTGTTTTCTCAACTTCACATAGTATATATGGGTTTCCACTGACTTGGTGAGGTGGGCCAGGAACTGTTATTATGCTGGATTGCCACCAATAGTTTTAAAGAATTTTCTTAAATAAAACAAATAAACAAAACCCTGACAGAACCTAAATGCAGAATTTAAAGCTATCTGAATGCCAGTTTTTGCTCTCAGCTGTTGAATGATATTTCTCATTCCTCAATGTCTGGTTAGAATTTGCTGCACTAAAGAACACTCTTTAAATAAAGAATCTTTTAAATACTAAATACTTGCTCTATGGTCTTTGTGGTTTGTTCTTCTCCTCAGGGAAAAAATGGCTCAGGCATATGATTTTGCTCTGGATAAGATTGGCATGGAAATCATGTCATACCAGGTATGGTTTTTTTAAATCAAAACACATTTTATTTCTAACTTTATAACAAGTACAACTAAACATTGGTTTCATTATATGTAATATTTTTTCTCACATAGATCTGGGTGGATTACATCAATTTTTTGAAAGGCGTGTAAGTACCTTAAAAGAATTTTTTGAAGCTCAGTTGATGCAATGCTGATGTTCATGGCAGTGATGACCTGTACCAGCTGACATTGCTCTCTCTCCCCACTCTCTAGAGAAGCAGTGGGATCTTACGCAGAGAACCAGAGGATAACAGCTGTCCGTAGGGTTTACCAGCGCGGCTGTGTGAATCCAATGATAAACATAGAACAGCTCTGGAGAGATTATAACAAATACGAAGAGGTAACCAACAACATGATTGTTTGTGACATTAAGAAAGGAATAATAGTCATATAATCAAATATGGTGCCAAAGCTATACCCACTAAATAATTACGTATAAAAGAGATGACCAGCAGTATAAACACCTTTTGTGGATTCAGTTTGTACCAAGACCTGTGGTAAAACTCTACAGGTACCTGAGTGAATTTTAATATGTATTTCAACAGCTCTCTGTAAGATATATTTGACTGTCCTGTTTCCCAGTTGGTGCAGTGGAATTGCTAGTGAGTTAGAAAACACTGTCATCAGATGGAGAGTATAATGGAAGCTGGAGCAGCTCAGATGGCAGTGAGGGCTGGTGTCCCCCAGGAGGCACTCCCCTCCTTTCACTTGGAGTTGAGCAGGGTGAAATGGCATTCAGCTGTGATGGTTTGGACTTCCTTCACAGCATGAAGTTATATTGTCTTAAGTAGTTATAAAATGCTCCTCACCATCCTTCACCTGAAGCCGTTGCAGCATCAGTTCAGGTGAGTTTGCTACCACACTGTCTTCAGCAAGCGTAACCTCAGCTCACTGGCCTTGCACGCTAATTTGTAGCTGCACATTTATAGTGTATTTATAAACACATTTGCTAAGAGCTGGTTTACCAGCCCCGGTCAGCAGCAGTGAGGATGCAGGTCTGAGTGTACGTACCCTCATGCTCTGCACTGCCAGGCAGGGATGCTCATCCACCGCTCTCCCTTGTCCTGCTGATTGTGCCCAGGCTGGCAGTGCCAGCATGCTGTGGGTCTGCTGTGCCCTGAGCAGGGAAGAAGGGCAAATTTGTCTTTCCTTGTTGCTAATTACACAAGTTGTGATCTTGATGACCGCTGATGTTAATAAGGCTGCTGTGTTTAGCCGGTGGGAGAAATGTGGGTGGGAGGGCTTCTGGGAGGGAGAACTGTGGGTGGGAGAGCTTCTGGGTGGGACAACTGTGGATGGGAGACCTCTGAGTGGGAGAAATGTGAGTGGGAGACCTATGGGTGGGAGAAATGTGGGTGGGAGGGCTTCTGGGTGGGAGAGCATGTGGGTGGGAGGGCTTCTGGGAGGGAGAACTGTGGGTGGGAGACCTCTGGGTGGGCGAAATGTGAGTGGGAGAGCTTCTGGGTGGGAGAACTCCAGGTATCCAAAGCCACAAGCGTATACTGTAACAGCTCATTGTCCTGTTGGTGTTCAGGCACACCACAGATAGCCTGCTGACACCAGGGAAGTTATCCAGTGACATGCCTTCTCCTGCTTAGGAAAATCCCCACTACAACTTCCCTGTAAACCTCCTCTTCACCTCCCACATCGCAAAGGGAGGCTGTTGCTGTTGATTCCCACTGCTTTCATTAATACATAGAGAGACTGTCAAAACAATAGCTCAAATCTGTTGGGTTTCCAGCTGAGGCAGCTCTGGCTGACACCTGTAACTCAAACCTGTACCTCAGGCTGTTCAGAGGTGCTGGAGCCTGAGGACCAGTGCTCTGGTCAGACACAGGTTTCTGCATGTCCCTGCTCTGGTTGAACTGACCTCGATGGAAAAGGCTGCTGCTTACAGGGGCCCTGGCACAGGAAAATGCTCTTCACCAGAATGGCTCTTTGAGGGGGAGGTGATTCCCCACATCAGTAGCCCCAGCAGCACAGAGATCACATGCAGGTCTCTGTTTGCTGTAATTCGAGTATTCTTAAGCTTCCCCACCAGCTAGCAATATCAGGCTGTCTGTCACCAGTAGCTTTAATTAACTAAACGGTCAAAAGTGGCAACACCCCTGGTGAGCCCTCTGTCCAGTGACAAAGGGACAGTCTTTGGCTCACAAAGCTGCACGGCTGCTGAGCTGGGAGTGCACCCCTGGAGGAGGCTGCTGCACCCTCAGCCTGGGCCTGGGTTACCTGGGGCATTGCTGGTTTTGTGTGCTGTCCCTGACAGCACCCTGCACGAGCCCAGACAGTGCTTTTGCTTCCATACTGAGTCAGCACCCAGCCTGGGTACCTGTTTGGAATACAGCTGAAAGCTGTGCCCACCTTCCTCAAAGTCTTGGCAAGCCACAGCAGCAAAATCCACCCAGACAGAGGCATCAACGAAAGAGTGGCTGCTTATCCTGCTGTGAGAGCAGTTCTTTGAGGTTTTCTTTATGCCCAGGACCCTGTGACCAGGGCGTGGCCACCCCCAACCCCTCTGCTCTTGCTCAGCAGCACAGCAGAACCTTCTGTAGTGTGTGCAGTCCTGGAGGGGCATCACTTTCTGTGATGGCGTGTCTCACATCCCTCTCAGCTGACAAGGGTACATGTGCAGCAAGGAGTGTGTTGAATAGAACCTCTTCTGAAAGCTGTCCCTTCAGGAACAGAGGAGAAGGCAGAGTTTTGAGCCTGGAAAACAGTTGTTGATGTGCTGTCTCAGCCTTCACCTGGTGAGCAGCAAGGCAGGGAGCTGTGACTGATTAGGTACTGATCATCATTTTAAAGCAAAAGTGTAAATCACAGGTACATTCTTTCCAGTTTCACCCCCAGCAGTTTATGTAAAGTTCATTGTATTTTTGAAAGTGGTTAAAAATACACTGAGGTGCTTCAGGTCAGTTGATTTTTAGTAGTGTGTTTAATCTCTGATAAAATTTCTTGCCCATACATTTATTAGGAGAAATGCAGTACCTTTTGAGGTTGGTATTTTAAAATAACTTTGTCCTTGCTCACTTTTGCATCCCCTTTCAAGCCCTTTCCTGACTCAGTATTTCCAAAGTGAAATTGCACATTCCCAATTCCTTTTTTCATCCTTCTCCAGGGCATCAACATTCACTTAGCTAAGAAGATGATCGAAGACAGGAGTAGAGATTATATGAATGCGCGACGTGTAGCAAAGGTACAACCTTCTGTTGACTTTTCTTAGTTCTATTTAATTCTAAACCCTAGCATTAAACTCTGTTATTATTTCAAATAAAGGTGTCAGACTAATAAGGTTGGTAGGATAAAATATTTGTATCTATTTTAGAAAGCATAAAGTAAACAAAATAAGCATTTGATGTGTTTAAAATCTGCTCTTCAAAACATTGCTTCTGTTTCAGGAATATGAGACAGTGATGAAGGGCCTGGACCGCAACGCTCCCTCTGTGCCCCCACAAAATACCCCCCAAGAGGCTCAGCAGGTGGACATGTGGAAGAAGTACATCCAGTGGGAGAAGAGCAATCCTCTGCGTACAGAAGATCAAACTCTCATAACAAAAAGAGGTAATTAGATATTGTGATAGGACATGTAGAATTGTGAGGTTTGGCTCCACTGATGACCTCCAGCACAAGTCATGACGTGACATGGCATTCAGGGATCATGCTGGAGCAGAAGTTAGTCAAGTTTCTTGAGTTGTTGTGGGTGCTTTTTAAAAACAACAAGCTAGATTTTGCTCAAGCCAAGCTGAAAGTAATACATGGATGATTTTGGGAGACAGTGCCACTGAACTTCCATTGGAGGTCAGGAAGCAGTGGATCACAGCCTAATTTTTATGGCTGATACTGTGTGACTTGTTCTTCCTTTGTGGAGGAAGCAGGTTTTAGCTGCTGGTTATGGTTAATAAAGTTTCTGGCAATATAAAAGAACTGCAGTTGTGATCGTTGTAACCCATTAGTATGTTAGCATTGTCTGATCTATTTGATGATTTTTGTACTTCATTCTTCCATTGTGCAAGATGGTACCGTTTCTGCAGTGATTTACAAGGAGTGTTTCCTGCCTTTCTTGCCCACAGTGATGTTTGCCTATGAGCAGTGTCTGCTGGTGCTGGGACATCACCCAGACATCTGGTATGAGGCGGCACAGTACCTCGAGCAGTCCAGCAAGCTGCTGGCTGAGAAAGGGGTAAGCAGGTTGCCATTGGTTTCCTCTTATTTCAGGGTTTTGACATGGTGTACTGTTATTTTTTTTGTCAAACACTTAAGAACCAAAGAGGGGTGTGAAAAATACTTAGCACCGTAACTTGTGTCATGTTCAGAGCTTTAAAATTGAGCCTATTTTGAGAAATAAAAATACCTGTATTTGAGGTAAGAGTTATGAAAAACTATTTCAGTCTTGCATATGTAGGTTTGTGGGAGTTTTAGGTTTCAGTTTTAGGTTTGGGAGAGTTTTTTGGCCTGTTTTTCCGGTTCCTTAAATACTGGGGAAATGATTATCTCTTTATTGGAGCACCGCATGGAAATTCACTGGGACTTGTCACACAGTGAAGATATTCTATAAATTGGCCTTTGTTGTCACATATGCAGAACAATTACATTATTATACTTATTTTATAACAGGACATGAACAATGCTAAACTTTTCAGTGATGAGGCTGCTAATATTTATGAAAGAGCGATCAGCACTTTATTAAAGAAGAATATGCTTCTTTATTTTGCCTATGCAGATTATGAAGAGGTGAGCAAAACGAGTGATGTACTGACATTAAAATCCAAGGACATCTCCCATGAATAATGTCATTTATTTGAAACATACTGCATACACAGAATTCTGTAGAGTTAATTTACTGATTCTTCTAGCCTCCAGTGTTTCTGAGATGAAGCTGACAAAATGGAGAGGAAAATCCCATCATGAGTTACGAAGTTTTGAAAATCTGTCTTTCCACTTTAATATTTACTATAATTTTCAGATTATCATAAGGGTGAAATGCTTATAAATTTACATTTATGGAGCATCAGCTTCTTCACTTTTAAAATGGGCATAAAGAGCACCTTCCCATCTAATTCCGGGGTGGGGAGGGGGGTTAATGTTTGTGTTGGCGTGGCTGTGATGAAAGATGGGAGGCACCTGTGCTGCAGCTTTCTGGAGAAATCTCTTCACCCAGCCCACCACCTCTGCAGGGAGCAGTGCCCCCAGCCATGAACCACCAGGAATAAAGGCTGTTTCCCACTGAGCAGATGAGGACTGTGGAGCCCTTGGGGTGGGGGATATAGTTTGCCAGTTATTGTAACATCAATTCAAAGTCTTTGCTGAAAGATCATGAGGACAACATGGAGTGGAAAAAAGCCTTTGCTCTTAAAAGAAAAACCTTCCTTGGCTTTCAGAGCAGCCTCTTGTATGCTAAGTGTCTTGGCTTTTTAAGGCTGCACAATAAAATTTGGAGGGCTGGAGCTGGCAAGGAACTGGCTGGATTATTTGAAATGTGTAGGTTGGAGAGTGAAGGTGGTTTTCCTACCTGTCAGCACATTACTTTTAGACAGAGGTAAAGGAAACAGTGTTCTTATCCCAAACACCTACAATGAACAGTTTTGCTGCACCATTACTACATTAGAAAAAGACCTCAGAGACTCTTGAAAAGCAGGTACATAAGCACTACTGGGAAATTAATGTGAGAAGTTAAAAAATGACTGCACGAGACAGAAAATGTGTGTGACTAAAGGAACTGACACAGTGTTCAGCCGAGGGAAAATGGAAGCAGGAAAATTCTAGCTTTTAACTCAGCTTGAGTTTGGCATTCTCAGAGGTGATGTGGAATGGTGTTACCAAGCAGTCTGTGTTTCCTTTTACTTAGAGTCGAATGAAGTATGAGAAAGTACACAGCATATATAACCGACTGCTGGCTATCGAAGACATTGATCCCACTCTGGTAAGAGGATGCCTAGTATTGGGTTTTCCCACATTTATATGGATAGTCACTGGAACATATGCAAAGAGTGGGGAAGTGCATATGTGAGCTCCTTGAGTCACAAGGATGATGGAGCAGGTGGAGTAATGAGATGATTAAAACTTCAGTAAAATTGATAAGTATAGTCTTTAATCCACTTAAATACACCAAGTCATGTGCTCTCTCCTTCTCTGTCTCTTTTGGACAATCTCTTAAAACAGGTGATGAAGATATGAAAGATTTTGTAACACAACTCTTAAGAATTGGTGTATGTTTTGTTGGCTCAACTAAAATTTCGCTTTGCCTCCCCTTAACTGATTAAAACCATGTTGCTTTTGTCCACTGTTCTCCGTACACAGAAAGACACCATCCTGCGTAAATGTACTTTGCATACAAATCTGTAATTCACTATATAAGTGTCAAAGAGTATTGCTGTACATCTGCTGAAGATACAAACATTGTCCCTAGTGCCAGCTGTGCTAGTGCTGAACAAGTGGTGTGAGGTAACCTGCTCTCAAGAAGCAGCTTAGTTTATAAACAGACACATCAAAGCATGAGAAGGAAAAAGAAGGTGTGAGGTCTAAAATGAAACAACAGGTCAATGTCAGAGGAAAGGTATCCATTTACTGACACTTTCCATTCTTTAAAGACAAATCATAATGCTTCCCAACTTTACGTTTTACAAGAAACCATGTACCAGTTCTTCCTGCTTGAGGAGTGCTGTTATTTGTAATCTAATTCAGAGTGAAGGAAAGTTAAATCCCAAAGAATGCAAACCACAAATTAGCCACTGAATTAAGCAGCACATTCATTATTTTCTTGATCAGCTATAAATATTTGCAGACAGGGTGATTTTTATCTTGGTTTGTATAATGTACAGTAAAATGCTTAATCAGGCCTTTTGGCAGCTCTTTAGCCTTATGGATGTCTTGGCTTTATTGGAAAGTTACCATTTTTACAATAAGCCTCAAGTTCTCTGAAGGCAACAGCTTATGTAAATTACATTCATTTGCTTACCTCCCCTTCCTTGAAAAATCCTTGTATTAACTATTGTCTTTTCAGGGAATCAGCCTTAGGTATATTCAGTTTCTTTTTTAAAAAGGTTTGCCTCATTATTTATAGCAGAACAACACAGAGGCACAACACAGTCTTGTTTCTGTTATGACTTATTTGCTGTATTTTGTGAGTGAAGATTATTTCAGATACAGTAAAAAAAACTTGATGATATCCTATCTTGGCTAGCACTGATGCTCTATCAACATTAATATGCACCTTAGGTTTATATCCAATACATGAAATTTGCAAGGCGAGCAGAAGGCATAAAATCTGGCAGAACGATATTTAAGAAAGCGAGAGAGGATGCCCGGACCCGCCATCATGTCTATGTTACAGCAGCTTTGATGGAGTATTATTGTAGTAAGGTAATCACAGGTGCTCAACCTGATCTTACAGAAGTGTCAGGAGGGTGTTGTGTAGCTCACTGAGGCTAATAACCTTTTTTTTCTTTTTTTATTTTAATGTTTGCAGGATAAGTCTGTGGCCTTTAAGATTTTTGAGCTAGGGCTGAAAAAATATGGGGACATTCCAGAATATGTGCTGGCGTATATCGACTACCTTTCTCACCTTAATGGTAAGCTTTAAGCTTTGAGAGGTCTAATGGAACATTAATCTGCCTTCTGTGTGAGTTTAGGTTCAGACCAAGTTCTTTGTATTTAAATTCTTCTTGAAGAGCAATGAAACCTTGGCAGTTAATTTGAAAACAAAACTTGCTCTTTTGTCCTTAATGAAGTTCCAGAAGTATGGTGACATTAGATCTTGATTCTATTGAACAGAGGAAAGTGAGTTTTCCCAAGTGGCATTGCAGGAGTTTTACAGCATCTGTTGTGAACAGTGGGAAGCACCCTGAGAAATCTAAATCTTGAGGAAAAAGATCTATAGGAGTTTAAAATCAGCATGAGAAGAGTGAGGAATTAGCTGGTCCTGACTAGAATTCATTTAAACTCGTTCTCCCCAGGTAGATGAGTTGAGCAAGATGTAAAATCAATATTGTGCATATCAATCTTTCTTGGAAGTTGCCAAGGAAAGAGCAGGGCACGGGCAAGGCACTGGGGACAGGGGGCTGGGGAGCTGCAGGCAGGAGGTGGTGGGAGGTCTCTGTGTGGGACTTCCTGAGGCAGGAATGAATATCCCTTTTACAAGAAAGCGAGACTGCTGCGGGGAGCAGGGGCTGACAGAGACCTCTGTGTGGAACTGTCCTGGTCCATGTTTCATGGGGAATTACAGAAGAGGGAGAAGAGCAGTTCATCTCAGAGTCTTCCTCTGCCCAGTCCTGTCTGGTACCCATTAGATTTTCAGATTTTTTCAGGTATTTCTTCCAAGTAGTCAATATTCTGGTTCAGTATTTGTAGCATAACAGCACAGAGGTGTAACACAGGGTGGGTGTGACTCAATTGTGTGAGCCAGGGGCTGCAGGCAGTTGTGCTGCTGGATCTCCTGACCCTACACTGTGTTCTGTAAGTACCAGGCCTGTGAATCTTCTGTCAGCCTTACAGCACCTTGGCTTTTCAGGCTCTGAAAGTTTGAACAGATTTGGAGGGTTTTTTTCTCCTGTGAGCTGTAAACAGATTTTTTTTTCCAAGTTAAAGTATATTTAATTTTGCAATAAGCAATTTGTGGGTCTATATGAATATTTGCAACGCTGTTCTATACATTGCCAGCAGAAAAAATTTTCTTAAAACTGCCAGTTTAAAGTTTAAAAAACCACCAATCACTCCATTCCCTGAACTGACCATGTACAATGACTGACTGCTTGTTGGGAACCAGGTCTAACGGTTTTGGGAAGGCTTCTGAGGAATATAGAAGTATATTAATATTGCCCTAATTTAAAAGGGAAGTAGTGAATTGAAATGCCAAATTTAAATCTACCAAGATATGCTATTCTGGTAATTAAAGAAAATGGAAAAAAAACCCCACAGAAATCCTGAAGAGATGCCAAGCAATAGCTGTGCTGTTATAGAAGAACCTATATTAGGATTGGTTTGTTGCTATCAACATAAATAAACTTACAAAGAACAATTTCCCAGTGGAATTTAACATTAGTAAAGTTTTACATGGGCATTCAGATCTCTTTTTATACTTACTGAAATCCAAGTATCAGAATGTCAGCCTTATATTTAATTCAACATACACATTTCTTTGAACAGCTGTGATTTTTAATTATTTTTCATGTATTTTACCAAGTGTCTTTTTTCCTTTTATTTTTAAAGAGGACAACAATACAAGAGTTTTGTTTGAACGTGTTTTAACTTCAGGGAGCCTTCCACCTGAGAAATCTGGGTATGTCTGCAAAAGCAGTTTCACTGCACTAAAAAAGATACATAACCCCTTTCAACCATAAATATCCCAAAGAAACTAAAAAACATGAACAGCAGGACAAAATTAGCTACAGATGTTCCTTCCCCTTTTCATGCTGCCTAAAATAGCAACAACTGTGACAGGTCTGTGAAAGTCCTTATCCCACTTCTAGTGAAAGTCGTTTATTTATTGGCTTTAAAACCACACTGGTGCAGGAGTATTGAGGATAAAGTGAAAAATCCTCCTGTGCAGTAAAGATTCAGTGGTTTGAGCAGGTGGATTCAATGAGCAGTAAGGATTCAATAGCTGGAGCAGAGGAGAGTCAGGAATTCATTGAGGAGGGTGCTGAACACCTCCCAGCCATCTGAAAATAAAACAAGGAAAGAACCAGAAAAGACTTGGCTTAACCACTCACCACCATATTTTCATTGCTACTTTTTAAGTTGATTTCTCAAAAAAAAAACAAAACAAAACACTTATCCAAGCCCTTGCAGTCTTGAGTGTTCACCAATATTATTTTGGGAGACATAACATCAAAACTAAGGAATCAAACATGGCACTGCTGTGTACATTCATCCTGCACTTAAATTCTGATCTTTTGGGGAGAAATACTTTTAAAAGTGAGAAAACCCAAGAATTTAAAAGTGGAATCTTTTTCAAAGCTGAATTCCAAAGCGAAAATGAAAGTTGAATCAAGTCCAGAAATATGGTTAGATGTTGCCTAAGTTATATATGAGATTTTCCATAGAGAAGTCTGCAGTCATTTTCTGTATTTTGGGCTATGTAATACTCTGAAGTGCTGCCTGTGGTGTCATAGGGTACTGCTCTTGCCAGCTAGCATATGTTAGTAGTCTGTGCAGATGAACTAGATCATAATGTATGCTGAAAGGTCCTTGACATATGTTTGTCTGTCTTACATTGAGAAAAGCTTGCCTCAAATGCTAAGTCCCTGACACCAGTAATGCTTTCCTTTCCATAAAAAAGTCCTTTGCAGTCCACTAGGTTGAAAGTTTTAACAGAAATATATAAAGGCACTGGGAAGGCAGTGAGTTAGGTGCATCTAAAGTAAGTAACAGAAATGGCCCTGTGCTCCCAGATTGCCTCCTTCGAGTCGTTCCTGTGTTTTAATTGGCTTGTGATCAGTAATTCTTTCTCCTTTGGTAACTGTCACTGTATCTGTTCTTTCACAGGGAAATCTGGGCTCGGTTTTTAGCTTTTGAAAGTAACATTGGTGATTTAGCCAGTATACTGAAAGTTGAAAAACGGAGGTTTACAGCATTCAAGGAAGAGTATGAGGGCAAAGAAACAGCTCTGCTGGTGGACAGGTACAAGTTCATGGATTTGTACCCTTGCTCTGCTAGTGAACTCAAGGCCCTTGGTTATAAGGTAAGTGGGCAGGAACACTTTAATTTACCATTGTTCTTTTCAGTCCTAGTAAACTTGTCCATAGAGATCAGTCTGCCTGCTTCTTTCTGTTGTTTCTTACGGCTAAAGTGCTCTTGGTGCTGCCATTTGGAATTGAAAGTCTGGGCCAGACACCTGTATCGGGTGGTTTCTAGTCTTGTTTCTAACTACATGTATTTTAACTATTATTTCAGTCACGTGGAAGGCCACAACACTTTGAAAAACCATTAGAACAGAACAAAATGTTGGTTTATATTTTTGTAAGCATGAAGTAAATAGCCTGCCAGAGAAACAGAAACAGCTGATTGCCATTTGCATGGACACAAAGAGGGCCTTTGGTTAATGTCTCTAAAATAGTGGCTCAACTTCGTTATTTCTGACACAAAAGAGTAATTTGTGAAAAATACAGATGATGTCACAGTTAGCAAAGCAGCTGAATTGTTGGTATTCACCGAGCTGTAAAATAATCTGATAGGTGGAAATCAGAGTCATGTTGAGCCACTGAACACTTTTCTTTGAATTCAGTGAGGACAAAGTTATTCTGAAGCTCTTGCTAAGTTCAGGGTGGTGTGTACCTAAGGTGGTTCAGGCCTTGGGCTGAACAGGAATCGTTGCTTGTAACATGCCAAAACATAATCCTGTTTGAACTGATGCTTTGCATGCCTGCTGACTGCCTTATGTGTTCGTTCTTGTCCAAGGAAAGCAATCTAGGGAATGAAATGAGGGAGAAATTATAGTTGTGAAGGCCTAGTGGTCTGCACCTGTTCACCTAGATCTTTTTAACCTAAAAATGGAGCGACTCAAAAATTACAAACATGGTCCCATTCAGTAACAGAAACAAGTGTTTCCACTCCCAGCTGGGACACTGTAGGACTAAAATGTTTGATGAAAACATGCAAGTTTCGCCCAGATGGTCTTGTTAAGAGGACATCTGAAATTATAATGATGACAAAGTGAGAATAAGTGCCTGGTCTCAAGTGATGTTTTGTTCTGTAATTTAAACAAGCCCTGTGGTCCTGCCAAGTTCAGTGCCCTCTGCTTGCCTTTTGCAGGATGTCTCCCGTGCCAAGCTAGCAGCAATAATTCCAGACCCTGTGGTTGCACCTTCCATCGTGCCTGTTCTCAAAGATGAGGTAGACAGAAAACCTGAATATCCCAAACCAGACACTCAACAAATGATTCCATTTCAGCCAAGACACTTAGCACGTAAGTCAGACCTCGGTCGAAGTGGTTGTGTTTCACCTGGCGGCGAGTTACAAACCTGTGTGTTGACTCAGCCTGATCACAGAGACTTTCCTCATCTTCAGTCAGCCAAGTGTGTACTTACATTTGAGGCTGTTACTTCATTGGGCTGCTGAAGGCGTATGTCCTTTACTTAGTATTAAGGTCACATGGAAATAAATCCAAGTAGTTTGGGCTAAATAGTAATAAGCTGTTACATACACTGCTCATAGAGCAGATCACTGACTAAACAATATGTAATTAGTAGAGGCAAAAGTGACAGGGTAGTAATTATTGGCATCAAATAATAACGCTGCAAAAACAATTCTGGTCTAGCTGATTTGCACTGGCTTCATGCAGTTTTTCTTCCCACAGCTCCAGGTTTACATCCCGTCCCCGGCGGTGTATTTCCTGTTCCACCAGCAGCTGTAGTTCTCATGAAGCTCCTGCCACCACCTATTTGTTTTCAGGTTTGTTTTAATGCATTCTGAAAATTTCAGAAAGCTGTGGAAGAGATTCTGTTGTGACAGAGCCACAGTATGTATCACTCTATTCAAAATAACTTTATAAACTTTTTTTTTTTTTTAACAAATCAGGGTCCTTTTGTTCAAGTGGATGAGCTCATGGAGATATTTAGAAGATGCAAACTGCCAGACAGTAAGTTACTTGTCCTCTCTGGGGGCTGTGACAGTGCATAAGCACAAGACTTGCTTTTACATATGGGTATTGCTGTCTAAAATCCAGACCTTATTTACAGTTTTGCAGTTTGTGTTTACGAGCAAAACAGATTTGCCATGTTTGTAGGCTGGGATGTACATAGAGCTGTTGGTACATTTACCTGGGGGAGGGATAACAAAAAGTCAGAAAGCTGAAAAATCACCAGCTGTTCCTTTAATAAGATGTTGGTGGTAAGCATTGAAAGACAGAAATGAAGATTTTCAGAATATCCTGCAAAAGCAGCAAGGCATTATTTCCAGCAGCATCATAGCTGGACCATGAAATTAGAGATTGGCAGTAGTTCACTGGTGGCTATAACTCTGCACGTTGTTGCAGTGCTTGAGGACAAGCTAAGGGCAATCACAGAGAAAGCAAGCTAGGACTGAATTTCTTTGAGTGAAAATAAAATATTTAAATCATACGTAGTATTTTTGAGGCTTCCTCTGTTGATAAGCAGCAACTGACTCACTCTGCCTACTTTCTGGTGAATCATGAGCTAGTTATACTGATTCCCCAGGAGGCCTTCTTGGTTTATTTGAGCTCACAGATGACCTCAGTGCCTGTGTAAAGGGGGGGGGCTCAAGCTGAAGCAGCAGCCTTTGCTTTTAATTAGTGTTCACCATCGCTCAGAGCTTTAGACTAAATTCTTAATATTTATAGGACAGGGTAGGAAAAATGTCTTATGTTCCAGAAATCCCCACAATGTATCTCTCTTGGTGTCCCTGTTGGCATGCTGATTTGTAATCAGGGAGTTCATTTTCACAAAGCAAATGCATCTGTGTCTCTTTGCAAAGCTGTCGACGAAGCTGTACGGATAATTACCGGCGGCCTGCCTGAAATAGCTGTGGAAGGCAATGGACCTGTGGAAAACAACGCCATACTCAACAAGGCTGTGAAGAGATCACATGAAGACTCTGATGACGACGAGGAGAAAGGATCTGTAGTTCCCCCTGTACATGACATTTACAGAGCACGACAGCAAAAGAGAATCCGGTGAAACAAGTCTGGAGTTCTACTGTGACAGACAAAGACTTGCATTGAATCAGCCTCTTAAAAGTCAAGCGTTTAAAAGGGACAGCTGCAAACAAAAAAATCCTTGAAACTCGTTTTGTTACTGTGGTGCCTCTTCTCCCATATGGTTCTTGATCTGAAAACAGCCTGAACAACCTTAGAATGTGCTCTGAACAAAACTAGGTTTTCAAACCCAAAAGTGCAAAATGTCAAAACTGTATTTTGTTCTTCAAGGGTGTTCACATCTACCACTTGAAATCTTGTGGGTTTTCAACAGTTTTATTTTAAAAACTGGATGGCTTATACTTGTGAAGCATTTTTAATTCACATTTTCTGGAAAACAGTTGTTCTCAGTTTGTTCATGTAGTGTCCTGCCTTATTGTCCATTTTTATTTATGGCAGAATGTAAGAAATCTGTTTTGTAGTTGAAAATTAAAAAAAAATACACCAAAAAACATTCCTTTAAAATAAAAGGATATCCATAACATCATGCCTCATTCTGGTTTTATTCAAATACAACAAAGTACTTCTTAAATATTACTCAGCCACTTCAAAAGCAATGCTAATAAGACCATCACAGGAAATTGATCAGAGCATACATATTAGAATTAGCTTGTTTTCCATTTTTCTAGAGGATAAAGTACACTTTTGCTTGTAATTCCATGACTGTTTGAAGAAGACAGCATCATAAGACTAACTCAGTATATGTTTCAAAGGTGGGTTGTTCAGGACCCCTGGCTAACAGTCTGGTCCTGGATACCTGCATTTCCACCTAAGGTGCAAAGGTAAATTTAATAATCAACTACATTGTTTCACTTGTTATCTTCAAACACGCTAAAAAAAACACTATATGCGCTTTCAAAGCAGTTTCTATGCCTACTTTAGCTTTTAACTTGTAATTGGCTCTTCAGAATTGCACTCTGGTAAGATCTTAAGAATCCCCTTGGACTACAGGACATTCAGATACTCTGGAAAGTTGAAGATGTTCTGGCCTCCAGGAGCCCAGCTGCCTGTGAGAGATGAACCCCAGAAAGGTCAGTGGAGGGAGGGGCTGGCCTAAGCAATCTTGGAATTCCTTTTTTGCTTTGCCACTTAATTGTATGTCCCTATTTCTTTAAGCAAGGATGTAGAGAAACTGTTTGTCAAACACTCTAAGAAAACAACTTGGGAATATCATTAACATGATTTGCACTTGTGAGCATTCACTACAGTCTGTACTGTTGAAAGGCCTGCAGCACCCACCCCAGAGGTATTTGTTCCTGCTGCATGTGCCCCAAGAGGTGAGACTGGAGCCAGAGGTGAGTACCACACTCTTTTCTATGATTCTGGTTTTTTTTCTCCAGGAAGCCTTAGGATCAAATCCCTCCCGGGACAAGAGATGGGATTTACTGTATCAACCCTGCAAGCAATACAGAAGCACTACTGGCACCACAATCCCTGCTGCAATGTCAGGAGCTGCCAACCACGGACACCTGGACCCTGGATCCCAGACCTGGAAGCAGCCACCTGCTCCATTACAATTTTATCTATTGATAATTCAGTCCTGTTTGCTCTTTGAAGGGCTTTTCCAAGTATGTGTCTCACTGTGATGTTCCTCCCCACACCCTCAAGATCGTCCCTGTGGCATCTTTGTGTAGAGTGTGCAATTCCCAGAGGCCTTTAAAGGCAGTTCCTAGGCAATGCTGAAAGATAAAATAGCAGCAATTCATAACATGTGCAACTCTCCTTTAACAAAACTGGAAACAGCTTTGTTGTTTTGTTTGTATCTCCAGCAGTAATGGCTCTGGTAGCACATTGTTATGCAGACTTTGAGTTAATTTCTGGACCTGCAGAGCTTTAGGCTGTGAGGTGGATCCTGCACTAACAACAAAGCCCAGTGAGCAGACACAGCAACCTTGAAGACCTCTGGACTATTCTTTGCTCTTCCAGCAACAGACCACACCAAAAGCCTACTCAGAACCCTTTTTTTTCTGGCTAACCAAACTACTAATTTTTGAATTGTCAAAGATTCAAAGACAGACATTCATTTTACTATCTGAGTACATTTAGCCAAGAGAGAAATCGTGTCTGAGCTGGTAAACTCTTAGAGGGTTTTGGTGGGTGTTTTTCCCTTGGGGAAGGGGGTTTGTAATCACTGAGACAAGATTCATTTTAGAGTTGCATAGGCTAATATAGAGAAAATTTATCCCATCTTCCTCCAAACTCTAAGTTAGTGCAGCTCTATCCACCCTGACCTTTAAAGGAAAACTGAAAAGGGAAGCAGCAACACTGATTCATCATCAAGTACTTCCAGAAGTTCTATTACTTTGGTTGACTAATTGGCTCATAAATTAACGTGATTGTGGGCAATCAAAGAGCCCTTTTATTTATTTATTTTACATACCTTGTTGGTTGTTTTCTTTAAAGACAAGACAGTGTGGGTTGGATAGCTTAGTACTTGGACCACTTACTGTATATAACTATGAACTTTGCTTTCATAAAACCATCAAATATTGATTACTGTAACACTGTTGTGCTCAACTAGAGGAAAATTCCAGATGCACTTACCTCCCAGATGAGTCTGAAATTGCAATGAGTCTGCAAGACCACTGAGCTCTTCTGAGAACACTCATCTCTACAACACATAGCTAATAAATTCAAGGCCTATAAATACTCTAAGTTTCAAGAACACATCTACAAAGTGAAAAAATTTACTGAAAAATATTCCCTGTAAATTCAAACTAACATTAAGTCATTCAGTTCTCACACTACCTTAAAATCACTTACACTGCCCATAGTGCTCTGCACTTCCTGAATATTTTTGAAGACATGATTGAATATGCAACCATCTCCTGTTCTAGTTTTTAAAAAAAAAAAACCAAGTAAAATTTTCAGCCTAATGTTTCACACACTTTAAATCCACCTTCTAAAAGTGACACAGATTTACTTTAAAATTAGTATTTCACATAAAAAGGAGTAAACTACTAGCAAAAAGAAAGGTAAGAAATACCACTTTTATCAAAACATTTTAGCTCTGCCCTTCTTAAGTCTTTACAAGAGATAAATACATCTGCAATCTATAAGATTGCCACCTTTGTAAGTACTGTACATAGCAGAGGACAGTTACCCAATAACCAGAAAATTTACTACAAAAATATATTATGTTTTGTAATGTCTGCAGGTAAACAGCAAAAAAATGCTATTAAAAATGCAGTAAAATGCAGAAAAAACTAGTAACCTACCATATTGACCACAACACTACAATAAAGTGCTGTTTGGGTTGGTTTCTTGTCTGTCAAAGTTTCTCTTACCTAGAATTTTAGCTTTCTTAATTCTTTAAGAATTTTTTTAAACCATATATCACCCCTTCTGGAAAGAACCATTGCTAATCTGCTCTGGATTAATTAAACTGAATTAACTGTAAATTAAGAGTTAAATGCCCTAAAATGAGCCACTTAAATAAAATGTTTTGTTCTTAAACTTGCCCTATCTAGAAACTGCTCAAAAATGTAAAAATAGCAGCCAGAAAACTACCATGATATTCCCCCCCAAGGTTGCATACTTAGATTAAAAATGCATCTCTCATCATTTACTTCAGATCCCCTTTAGCACCTCCTGTATTTCCCTCATCAACCATCACTCGTGAATTAGAAGGAACCGGTATTTACACGGAAAGCTGTTTTCCTAGACAAATATTGGTACAATTTTTATTTAATAGCTGACAATACCGTATTGGTAGCACACAAACTGGTTTTATGATTCTTCTGACTTCCCCACAAGTTGGGATTCTTCCTTAGTCAGTATTTTGCCAAGGACTGCATCATAGTAAGGGCTGAAGACCATTTTGTTGTAGTTGACAAGACGAACATACTTGGCAGCAACCTCTTCCAGCTCTCTTTGAATAGGGCCTAATCCTCCAGGAATAGCAGGTAACGTTTTCTGGTGACTGGATGCAAGATAATTCTCCAGAAACTTTTGAATTCGAGAATCTGGAAAAAATTGGGTTTGGTTTGTTTTCAAAAGAGAAAGAGAGACCATTAGAAATAGTGTAATCTCATGTAAAATACAACAAGCCTGAACACAGTCAAGTATTTGAGATATGAGAAGCCCGGCAGGACACACCCCCCCAAGTTACACAGAGAATGGTCCCTGGGGAGCAGAGCAGCTCTGTCAGACATACCTATGAGCCTGCAGATGGTGTTATCCAGATTGGCCACTGCTTGGATCTGTCCTTTAAGCACAGTCTCCCTCTCGGCTGAGAATGGTGTAAAGCCATGCTGGCAGAGGCAGCTATTGACTTCAGCACACACCTTCTCACCGATGGTGGCCAGAGATTCCTTCAAGTTAAAGGAGCTGGAGAATGTGGAGTAGAGCATTACTGAACTATATTAGTTACTTACTTCTTCCCCCACCTTTTAAAAATAAACCATTCAATTACAGCTCCCTTATTTATCAAATGTAACGGAAGAAGATAATGCAGATAAAGCCAGAATTATAAATTTTTAGATATGTATGAACAATAAAGCTGAGCTCTAAACCAAGAAAGTAGAAGAGCTGAGTTCCAGTCTGAATGATCCATATCCATACACATGAGAGCTGACTTTCTACCCACAGACTTATGCAAAAACAGTTACCAACCCACATGTGTACAGCAATAACCTAAATCTGCAGGCAGCTTACTGTGGCACACTTAGGTTCTCGGGGGAGCCTGGCCCAAACCGTGAGCAGGGGTAGCTGCTGGCACCCTCATGTGCCAGCCTGGCATCATAAAAACACATTAAAAAAAAGCAGTGAGTACATTCCACAAAAGAACAGAGCAAGAAAAGACAGCTCGGGGGGAGTAAGCTGAAGAAAAACTGTCAGCCTGGGTTCTTAGAGAGCCCTCAACACCTTCCCTGCATATCCTGCAGTCCACAGCCAGAGAGAGGCTTACAGTGGTTATTTCCCAGGGTGAAAGCACAGCTACACCTGCCCCCGTGGGACCAGGACTGTTCCATACTCACGGAAGATGCATTCCCGTCAGCAGCACCTTGACAATGGTTTTGATTTTCTCAGCAAATCCAGGCACATCAACAAGTGCTGGGCCTGCTGCACTGAACGTGACCAGGAGGACTGTCCCAACCAGGACGAGCTGCTCCAGCTCCAGCTGTATTTCTAGGAAGCGGGTCTGGTCCATAAGCACTGTCTGCAATGAGTGAGGAAAGCAGCACAGGATGGAGTCAGTTTGCTGGGCTGGGAAGGGTCATTGCAATACAACAGCAAAGGTTAAGACACAGACAGAGGGAAGAGCAACTCATGCTCAGCAGGCCAGCATCAGGAGTGACATGAAAAGCATTAACCCCTCTTTTCCAACTAAGTAGGTTTCAGAACTGAAAGAGAAGTACCACAAGAGCTCCCAGTCAAGATAAATGTTTTAGTATTGCAGCTACAAATCCAAACAGCTTCTATTATATCCCAGAAACAGAAGAGGGGAACAATCACAGCACTCATTTTTTTTGTTAAATACCTACTTCTGGAAAAGGCTTGTTCACATGATCCCACTTTAGGAGCTTCAGATAGGCCTGATTTTGTACAGCAGTGAAGCCCGAGGTGGAAGCTCCACCAGTAGCACCATCACCAGAGTGGGAAGGCAACATTTCATGTCTCAGCTTTGCAAGATCATCTGCTGCTTCTTGCAACCACTTTGTGACAAGGTCTAAAGAATCTGGAAGAGCAAGGAAAACAAAATCTTGTTAGGAAAATTCCTTTTCAAAGTTTAGTTTTTCCACTAATAATTTCCAAACAATCCCATTAGTTACTCTAATACCCACTGTATCAGTTGATGACATGCATTTCATTTATGGCATCAAGCAGAACATCTAAAACAAAACCACACAGCTACAGGAAATCAGAGGTGAGATGATGCTGGGTAATCATGCCCTACACTGTATTGAAATTAAGCTCAACTCCAGAGCACTAAGTGCAGAACTACTGTTCTGTGAGATTTTTCTAACCACAGTTTTGGGGCACAAGCTGTCATCTACCACATGAATTCTAGAACTTATAAAAATATCAGGGCTTTTTTCAAGATCTACAAGCAAAGATACACAGTTTACTAGGAGGTCAGAGGGGAAGAAAGAAAGGAACAAAGTCATACTTGGCTGTTTCTCAAGAAACTCCTGAAACTTCTTTCTTTCATATTCAGCAGACTGCTGCATTAATTTTGGCCTAATACTACTGACAGCGAAGTTTGCCATATCCATTTTCATTAGGTCTAATACAGAGAAAATTGCTCTAAACAAACAAACAGAAAAAGTTATTCAAGGCTGCAGATGTTTCAGAGGTGCTGTTTACAAGATTTGTTACAGACTATCTAAGGAAAGAGCAAAAACATGCATGAGAAACAGTAACAGGGTGCTTAACAATTTAAAAGCATGAGACAGAGAGAAAGCTTGAGCAAGCACGTACATGCATGCATGTGCCTCTTCCAAGTAGGAAATAAATCTTGTCCTCCTGTAAAAAAGCCTCCATGGAATTAACTTCACTAGCTCCATAGATTATATCTCCCAGGATGTGCAATACTGTATCTTGAATATATAAAAAGTTATCTGGGTTTCCAAGCTCTCTCTGTTGGCAGCCTAGAAAGCCAACTTCAGTGGGAAGTGAATAATCAGACCCAAGGGAAAAAAAAAAAATAAAAGAAAAAACAAACACAAAAAAACCATCAAAGAACAACACCTTAATTTCAAAGCAACCTAATTCCTGCTGGCCATAATTCTGCCAAGTCAATCCTGAACTCCTGGAAGCTTTTCAAATTAGAAAACAGCAAGGTTAGTGAAACTTCTAACTATTGAGACCTTGAGCTGTTCAGCCAAGAACATGGTGACAAAGCAGAAGCCCTGATGCTCCCAGACGTGGCACAACACACTCCCTTTAGAACTGACAGGGCTTTATACAGTGAGTGGGGTAAAAGCTCAAACTGGGAGGAAAGGCCAAACTGGTTGGAAACCAATAATACTTTTTTCCTATGCTCATGTGGGCTTTTTTTCTCCTTTTGCTGTAGATACTAAATTTTGATACAAACTGACTATTCACCTGCTGCCTTAAGGCTTATATGCATTTGGCATTTAAGAAATGTCCTTCAGTGACATGCAGGAGCCAAATACTCCAACTCACCCCAACAGAGATGGTCCTTGTTAATGACTCCTGGAGCATCTCTCCCCTCCACATCCCACAGCTGTATCCCTTTCCTTATCCCTCCTTTTTTTCTAGAAGCTCCAGGTTGCACTGCTGGAACCCCACATCCTCCCCATCTAAAATTATTTAAGGGACTCTGAACATGACTAATAAACACCGTTTCAGTACCTGAACAGAGGAACTATTTCATGAATATCATTCAGTTTCTTAATTTCTTCATCTCGAGCTGGAGCACAGAGCGTCCCCATCATCCCAATAACAAACTTGACCAACTTAGAAATGTCAAGGGCCCCATTCTCTGCCTCCTGTTTTATCAAATCCAGATCAAGAACTTCTGTAATCTGGTTTCTCAGTCTAGTATGACCAGGCAACAAGAAAGACAGGAGATTCTGAAATGCAAAGTTTTTAACAGTGCATTAGTTTTACATATCAAAGAGTACGAGGATCAAAATAGTTACTGAACCACTTCTTAGAGAATCACAGAATAGTTTGGATGGAAGGGACCTTAAAGATCATCCAGTTCCAACCCCCCTGCCATGGGCAGGGACATCTCCCACTAGACCAGGTAGTTCAATGCCCCACCCAACCTGCCCTTGAACACTTCCAGGGATGGGGCAGATTCTTATTTAAACTAACTGCCCCTTATAAGTAGAACATTTATTTTTTTTTTAATGAACTCATCAACTCCAAATGTTTCACCTCATTCTGTATGATACAGAAGTTGCTAAGTGGTAAATACTCTATGGCACAGATAATACTTCAGACTACTGTGCTTGGTTTTACCAGCCCAGTGTTGGGGCATCTCATTGATTCTGCCACAACATGAAGGAAGCTTGGGATTATGAAACTAGTATTACTTACCTTTTAATCATCTTACATGGTTTTGCCTTTGACTTTAAATTCAATTTCTCCTCTGGGCTTATACAACTTATATATGTTCACAGACAATGACACGGTAATGAAAAAGAACAGGAGAGTCTTTTATGAAAAGTCAAGCTTCAACCTTTTTTGCTCATTCATATCAATGCAGCTACTCAAATTCAATAATTTACCTTGATAACACATCATCTTACCTCTTTAATTTCTCCCAACAGTTTAATTGCATGATCATATGTTGGTGGATCTTCCTTTAACTGAGCTTCCAGACAATCCCAGAAAGCTTTATGCACAATATCTCTTACTTTCTTTTCTAAGCTGTGGGTAAACATGACCAGTTAAAAAGAATGATACTTGTCTCTGCACCACCTTACAAAGATAACCTGCAGCTCCTGAAGAACAGCACGTAATAATACGAATATAATGTAAAAATGAAGAATGATGATTAACAGAGAAGAGATCTGTCACTTTAAGTTACTCAGAAAAGCAAGAAAAACTGGACACAGGATCTGGAATGGTTTATATACTAATAAATGTTTGCACACAAGCAGAGGTGGCTACAAATTAAAGTACTTGAAAGTATTAATCATATGCAACATCTAAACTACGCCACTGGAAGAAAAAAAAATTAATCACAGAAATTACAGTTTGTCTTCAAAAGACCAATATTCATGTTTCTTTTAAAGGCCTCGCTAAGTAAAGGCAATTCTACCAGGTAAAATTCATTAGTAAACCTAACAGAAATGAAGTAACTTCTCTGACACAAAAGCTTCTGTGTTTCAAAGCATAAATACTGCAACTACTCTGAGATAGCAGCCCAGATGAGTTTGTGTGAAAAAAGTAGACAAATTCCACTGCTTCATTACCAATTCCTAATTCAAAATGCTGGGGTATGGGGGAGACTGCTGCTTCAGCGTCCTGGGACAAGAAACCACAGCACACTGGGATTTGTACCACACATGCCCAAACAATTACTCCAAGAGGTTCACCTTTTATGCATCTGATCCCTCAGAGCTGTTCTGCAGTTCTACAAATGCAAACTTTATTTATGTATCTATTAGGCAACAATCTTACCTGTGTTCTGGTAGTTCAGCTGGTTTTATCTGGAAGTCTCCATTAACAACAATTTCATGTGCTAATGCCATGTTGGTGACTCCCTTTGCTGTTTCCATGAGCTCTTCTACTGACACAGGTCGAGCAGGACTGGCTGCAACATAAATTACACTGTCAGACAGTTCTCCACAAAAGTCTGCAGAAAATAAAGTCTGCTAAGACTTTTGGACCCTTTCCACCTTACTGACAGTACAGAGGGTCAAAGGTCTTCTTCCCTTCTCTTCCTTTCCCATCTAGTGGGTGACACAGGTTTGCAGTATTACAGAAAACAAAGGTGTGAATCCCACTTGATATTCTAGGCTCAGTATGTCAATTGCTTCCAAGTTCTATCAAGTTCTTTCAAAAACTAAACCCAAACAAAACCTCACACCCATACCAGTACGTCTTTAGGATGGATTAATAGCATCTTAGCATCTTTCTCCATACTGTGAGAAGAAATAATTTAAAATTTTCACTTTCACCACAGTATTTCCACAAGTATTGTGTAGATGTTGCCATTCAATTTTACATTTTTCAAGGCAATCACTTCATCTTTAAAGCAGTCAGCAAACACATCACAAAAATGTTAAGCAGTAACACACCAGTAGCTAATTATTCTCATTACTTCCAGTGCAACTGGCATTCCTCCAAGCAACAGAGGATGTCAAGACCTTGTCCCAGCTCCAACGCCTAAGACCTCTTCCCCTGGCAGGCATTTGGGACTGACCAGGGTGTGCCAGCAGCTTCAAACTGGGCCTGGGGCATGTGAATGAGTAGGAGGAAGCACCAAACACAAAAAAACAGGACGGTTTTCATTAGGCAGGAGACAAAGGTACTGACTGACTGTAGAAATCTAGAAGGTACAGTTTCAAAAAACTTGATTTGCTTCCTGGATTTACTGGAAATTATGGCTCTTAATAGTTCTGGCCTACACAACATCCTCCTGAGCCACCAGTGGCATTGTTGTAGTGCAGGAAGTGTTACAACCCTAACAACAAGTTAACAGAAAGGCAGAGAAGGTACCAAGGATGCAGGTTATGCTGGTTAGGGGAGCAAGTCCATCCCCACTGAAGCCACCAGAAAGCTTCTTCGTGGTGAAGGGTTATCCCTACTGTGCAGTGTCAGTGCACAGAGTGTGTGTGGGGGCCCTGCAATGCCTTCCTAAAAGTTAGGAGAAGTACCACAGCTCCTCCCTGGTCCAGGTATTTGAGAAAAAGGAGAAAACTAGATCATTAGTGTCCTCAGGTGAGGCAAGCAGGAATGGCAAGGTTCATCCTGGCTCCTCCAGAAAACACCTTGTGGAGTGGAATGGAGGAAAGAGCCACAGCAGAACTGCCCTAATGGATCCATTCCTCTCTGTAGATCATTCACTTCAATTATGGTCCAGGAATAGGAGCAACATACTAGTCCCAAAATGAAACAAATCAACCAGGGATCTTCATAGCCTGGGTTCACTGAGGTATGTTTCAGGCAAACTATTATGACTGTCTCATTTGGCAACCCATGCTGATTTGACTTATGTAATTACGCAGAAAAGGTCTTTTAAAAAGTAACTCCATCACTTGTCTGTCATTCAGAGCTCTTCTGAGTATATGCAGTATGACTCTAATATGCTAATTTTTCATTAATATCTTACTTTTTTCCTGCAGCTCTCCTAAACCTTTGTTTCCTTCTGCTGGGAGCTTAATCTTGCAGAGTGACTCCGGGAACACAGCAAGGATTGATGTTCTGAGAAGAACTAGCAGACAGCAAAGTTCACGGCTGAATGAGAGTGCTCTTGTCCCACTGCCAAATGACTTCACTCCAGCAGTGGGTGCACTAAAAGCCAAGACTCTCATTTACCAAAGAACACTCTTAAATCACGTTACTTCATTCTCATGTCTGCTCCCTTACACAAGGGAAGGGCCTGAAACCAACCAGTTCTTTGTGGCACAATGTAGTGCAAGACTGTGCTGTGATTTTTACTTTCATGTGTTCAGAGTCTCTCTCCATACATACATCCCATTTCTTATCAGCCAACCAGCAGGGCATAAAAACATAAACTCCCTCAGAACATCTCCTCTGTGTAACATGACACTAAACACAACAATAAACCTCAAATAATAATGAACACTATGAAAAAATAAAAAGAATACAACTAACAAAATGTTACAGGCTGAGACACCCTCTACAGAAATTTAGAACTAGTTATCTGAGCAGTTCTGCCTCTTTGAATTGAAACCCTGGAGTCTGAAAACTTCCCCTTAGTTTTATCTATAGATTTGCCAGCAATATTCAGTAGCCATACTGCACCCAGCTCCTCATTTTAAAAGCTGAACGACAATGAAAAATATGCCTTAGGAACGAGCTTAAAATATGCAGCCCTGCTTAGCACTGGAAGTGGTATTGGAATAAAATACACAACTTTCCATCTATATTGTGAGTGGGATGACAGGACATTCCTTTGTTGATAACAGCCTTCCTTGCCCTGCAGTAGAAAAGAGAGGCTGCAACAATCCAGAAGGTTCAGCTGATAAGGCAAACAGCAGCAGCAGTAGCTGGAACACACCAGGATAGTGCTTACCCTTTCCATGAGCACAAACACACACAGCTATTTAAGATATGTGCGGCTCAGAGCAACGTGGTCATTGTGTACAAAAGTACGGAGTACTGAAGGAAAATGGGGAGAAAGGTGTTACAAACAATTTCAGAGCAAATCATCAGGAGTCACACTATATTTAATTGCAAGACAGTCAAACATGCACAGAATGCTATAAAACAACAGCACTGCCTGCACCAAAATGTATAGAATTTTTTTAAAATTATTTTTCACAAAGCAGTTTTGCTTACACTTTGGTGTGTCATCTCTGTGTGACCCTGGAGCACTCTGTCGTATTCTTTTTCGGACAGACTGATCGGGGTTGTCCAAGGTATCCTCTTCACCATCCTCCAAACTACTCAGCTCTTCTTCACTCGAATGCAGCTTGTCAGGATTCTGAGACATTTTCAGCTGGTTCTTTACAAAAAGAAAAAATATGAAAAAGGGAATGAATAAGCACTTTCTGACATGACTGAGTGGGTAAACATCACAGTTCTATTGATTAAGAAAAAAATTAAGAATGAAAGAATTCTTATGAGGAATTATATGATGTCATCCCCATAATGTGGTAGGAGACCTGGACTCAGTGACTCACTTCCTGTCCTCCACAGAGTGGGATGCTTTCAACACAGCTACCATTTATTAATATGCATTCCTAGTAAGTTTTCAAAAATCTGAAACTGCTCCCTTGCCATAGTAATACAGATGAGACAGAAAAAGATATTTAGTTCTCTTTCTTAGCACTGCTTTTGAGAGAGCAGTGAAAAACACCTTCAGAACAGTATTACAGAGATGTTTTACAAAACAATTATGCCAAATTAGATGTGTCCTCACTACACAGCAATAAATCTTCCTGAACACAACATACTCCCAAACTACGAACTGCCCCAACTGCACAGAACTTAAAAGCTTTCACTCTGAGCCATCCAAAAGCATTAAGAAGCAGGAAAAGGACTAGAGAGACATCAGTATAAAATTCTACTCCTGTATTTTAATTCCATGCGAGAGTCATGACTTACGCACAAAATTTCAGGGTTTTTAAAATTAAGACAGTCACAAATAGTTATTTAAAAGATTAGTTAATTACACATTGTATTACATGAATTTTTTATTATATTACAAGAATTATATCACAAAAATATTTAAATTACATCACAGATACCTGTAGGGTACCCAAAGTTATACTGAAAAAACTACAATTAGAAAAACAAGTCTCACCATTCGCTATCTTCACTTATTTCACATCCAGTTTCCCCTCCAAAGAACGTAATTTGTACACTCGCCATTGAAAACTGTCATGCAGGAAACTGCTGTTCAGACTTCAGTTTTACAGAAATCTGTTAGAGAGCATATGATGTCTCTAACTCAATTAAACAGCCTGGATGTTCTGTGAAGTGGGAATCTAGAAGAGTCTGCCTTTCAAAATAAAAGAAGGCTCCTGGGAAAACTTCTTCTTTCCCCTAGTAACCCACCATCCCCACCTGCAAAATCTGAAACAAGCTCTGAGCAAGAGATACACCCTCCAGAGGCACCTCACAGCTACTAAGAGAAAACTTGCAGCATCAAAGATTACACTGAAGAGGATGCAACAGAAGCAAGCAACAGTGCAGAAATATAAAATGCAGCACTGAGACTTTTTTATTTTCATACAACAGCTGTAACAACTAGCCCCACTCCACCAGTGTTTTAATTGACCAGTGTGATTCTACAGGACAGCTGGAAAGCTCAGTGCACGAAGTGTAAGAAACAGTTTTGTTCCACAGCAATGACTCAGAATCACCATCTTGCTCGATGCATGAGAGACAACAGCATGCAACACTTGCCCACAGCACTGTGTGATTTCTATTTTAGAAAAGAAAACAGCATAAAAAGCATGGGATAAATTACATAGGAAAACCAAGGCATCAGTACAGGTGTTGTTAGGATCATACACTGGCCTACAGATGCATCTGATGTCCCTGCTCCAAATGCTTGATCATGTCCCTCTTCACACACACAGATAACCCAGCTGGGACAAGGAAGGGTTAATCTGTGCACAGCTGCAGTCACATTGCCACCCTCTGAACCAAGGCAGAGAGAGAGCCTCCAGCCCAGTGTTACACCAGGCACAGAACACAGCATGCAACTGGGAAACCAGTGGGAAACCAGTGACATGCTCCAGGGAGGTGGATCTCCCCTCTAGGGGACAGAAGGCCTATTACTGCAAGAGGACCAGAAGCTCTGTTAATAAAGGAGTTGTTCACAGAGAAGATCATAGCAACAGTTGGAATATAAAATAAAAAACAGTACTTGTTAAACAAAGGAGGGAAGCCTGTTGTTGAATTTGGCTGGAATAATAGCATTATCATAAAGGCTTCCACATTAATTCCACCAGACTAGACAGTCATTCTTCCCATCTGTTGTCTTTCCACAAAGCATCCTCCTGAAGTCAAAATCAGAACCACAAAGATAACTCAACCAAAACACACTGAAGTCTTTAAAGCACATAACACTTCCTCTCAATCTCTCACTGCACTTTAACCTCACCGCCCTGAGAAAAGCAGAAGAATATCATAATATACCTTACTTACAGAGGGGAAACAGAGGTGTGAGTTAAGTTGCTTTAGGACTCACAAAAGATAAATGACAGGAACAAGAAGACAATCAGACACATGGTTGCTACCCCCACCCTTGCCCACCAGGCCATCATTCCTACCACACAGACTACATCCCAAAGCATTGCCTGCCATAAAACGGCAGCTCAAGAGCTACAGTCTCAAACACAACAGTTTCATTTAATTACCACCTGTTTAAAAACAGTCCTGTTTCAGCTGTGCAAGGCGGGTACAAGAACTCCCAGGCCATTCCACCAAATGACTGCTCAGCAGATGAGTTGAACAGGCACACTTGTTGGTTTAGTTGTTTAGTTTGCAATAGTCTACTCTTTTCCGCTGGATTACTGCTATTATTTGCCAGAACACATCTAGAACGCATCCTCTTTCCGCTGGGTAAACAAGCTTGACAATACCTCTTCCAGAAGCACCATCATCACCTCTCCTTTCACAGAAACAACCCCGACTCTCAAACGGAGCAAACTCTACTCCTTGGCGCTTTCATTTGACAAAATGGGAAACACCCAGCAAACGAAGACCTACGCAAAATATTCTCCACTGGCTCCCTTCATTAAGCTTCGCTCGGTGTGCCCTTCCCTGCGCTCACCTGCCGCAGCACAGCCTCCCTTCCCCTGCAGGGCATCCTGCAGCCCGACGCCTTCCGAGCTAAAAGGGCTGCTTGTGACATTTTAGTGTGTCTCCCCCCTCCTCAGCCTGCTCCATGTGAGGCCCAAGGGGAGCACGCAGGGGGCCGCCCCCCATCCCATCGCATGCCACCCCATCCCACGGCATCCCCCCGGCTCCAGCCCCGGCGGGCACCGCTTTCCCCTCCGGCCCTTCCCCAGGCTCGGCAGCTCCGGGGCCACCAGCCGAGCCCGGGGGTGGTTTGTGGGCTGCGGGGCACGGCGCTGAGCTCACCCAGCCCTCCCGCCTCCTCCCCGGGCCCCGAGGCCGCCCCCCCAGGCCGGGCCAGCCCCTCTTACCGCGGCTCGGAGCGGGGGCCGCGGCCGCCGGCGCTGACGGGCCCGGGTCCCTCCCGCGGCCGCGGAGCGGGGCTGGGCCGGCGCCGCAGCCCCAGCGCAGGGCGGGCCGCGGCGGCTCCGGGGCGGGGCGAGGGCCCTGCCGGGACAACGCGGGGTTCCCGCCGGGATACCGGGGATATTCCCGCCGGGAGGGTGTGGGGAGTTGCTCTGCTCGGCCCCGAGGGAGCACCCGCGGCCGCCCGGCGGCGTCTGGGAGAGCGGGGGGAGTCGCCTCTCTGCAGCTGAGGGCGGAGTAGGGCCCGACCCGAGCTGCACCCCGGAAACCCCCACAGATAGGTAAGAGAGATATGTGCTCCGATCACACCGTGGCGACGGGCATTAAACCCACCCGGCGAGCATGGAAAGCAGCCATAGCTTGGCCTTGCTGCCCTCACACAGCTCATCCTGCTCACAGCGCTCCCTCCGGAGCAAAATCCTTGGAGGAGCTGTGCCACCCCAGGCAGAGCAAATGCCAGGCTGAGCCTGCCTTGTGCCCACCACAGAACATCCCTGCCCCTTATTTCTGCCTTGTGCCCACCACAGAACATCCCTGCCCCTTATTTCTGCCTTGGGCCCGCCACAGAACATCCCTGCCCTGCCCCTTGCTCCCACCCGGTTCCAGCTCCCCTGTACCCTGAAAGCAGGCTTGGCACCAGAGCCAGCCTAGTGACTCACAGGGCAGGATCTCTCTAATTCAGAGCTCTTACTGCAGCAGGCAGTGCCCGGAGGCAGGAACTCATTTCTAAAATAGAAATCTTCCCCCTCTTAACCGTGTTACATCAGGCAGGAGTCAGAAAGGGAATATACTTCTGCTGAAGAGGGAACCAGTGCAACACCATAAGTAACTTACTTTAATGCATTTTTCCCCAAGAACAAGGAACTGCCTTTTCCACACCCAGAGTTTAACCTGTGAGTTGAGCCAATTTTTCTGAGGAAGTGCATTTATAATAAGAAGCTTTCACTTAAGACTAAGAACTACAAAATACAGCTACTAAAAAGGGTTAGACTTATCCCCTACTACTAGTTCTCAATAACTGATTATTGTTTAGAAGCCCTTTCTAACTGACTAGAATAAGCTTTTCAGACCTTTGTCATCCATCCCCCCTCAGGACAACATAACACATTGTCCTATTGCACACCAAGCCCTCAGCTCTGTGTCAGAGAAAGCACTTGGGCCACTGGCACCAGAGACCACTAATGACTGAAGAGTTATTGAGACATTAGAGTATCTCACATAGGGCTCTGTTTTTAAAAATCAGACCACCACGTGTTTGTAAGAGGTACAACTGTCTTGGTGTCAGAATTAAATTAGCTTTTGTTCCCAAATAGAACAGAGCTCAACATTTTAAATGGAACAAAAATTGTTATTTCTTTCAAAAGCAGCTGTAATGAACTTTTGCTGGTATCTTTGGGATGATAAATCCACAAGAGCCAAAATTAGATCTCTAACCATGCTACATACCTGCTTGCAGTTGTCTGGGTTGCAAAGCTTGGGATTTTCACCATAGACCAGACACAGATAACATATACAGCCACAAGAAAAGCCACAGGCCTTTCCTTCGCTCCAGCTCTTTCCTAATTACAGCTGGTGCCATCAATAAGAGTTACAGTCAGAGCAAAACACTGCAGGGATGAAGATAACCAGCCATAAACAACACATCCCGTGGCAACTGAAGCCAGACTGACTTAAAAATCCAGGGTTCAGGAGAGTCAGTTCCTCAATATGGTGCCATTTTAGCTTAAAACAGCACAGTAATTTGTCATACATATAGAGAGTACAGTTAGCTGACAAGCTTGAAGAAAAGCTGTGGAACATCAAGCAGAAGATGTTATTCAGCAGTGTCTGTTACACAGCAAGTCATAGATCAACGCTATGTGACAGTCACATAATGCAAGGCAAATTAGGAAAAAAATGTTCAGCATAAGATTCAGTGCCAGGGTAAAAGGTGGCAGAAACATCTCATTCATGGTGTCTTCCATCTCAGGAATCTTGATATTTGAATAGATTGAGGTGATAGACTTCGCTCTAGGTGAGGAAAAGGAAGGATTATTTTGGTCCTATAACAATTAAGAATGAGGAAATCTAAACTATAAATAAAAGGTACTGTTTGCTTTGGTAATAATTGAATAAATTCCATCTATTTTCACAAAATAATTTTATTAGGCAGATACACGAATACAAAAATTTACAAATATATTAGTGTTTTCAATGCTGGAGTATACAAAGTAATCTATATTTAAAAGTCTCACACACACATATTAGTAACTCTGTCTCCAAAATACTGCATGAAAATACTTGGATTACTACTATGAAACTGATCTAACAGTCTCTTTCTCTCTTTGTCAGAGAGCTTTGAGTCTTCATCAATAGCTTTCAACAGGGATAATAGCTCATCTTTTGTGGTCTTCTCTGTATTGGAGCGATACTCCCTTTCATCAAGTTTTTGGCAAAAGGTATAGCCTAAAATACAACAAGAGACGTTCAGATCATTAACACCACACTCAGCCACCCTCGAGATTCCACAGACCCATCCTCCTTTAGAGTCAAATTAGTCACTGTTACAGCAAGTCTTTTTGCATTATCTGTTTCTCATTTGGGTACATGACAAGATTAAAAAGCTCAGTTTGAACTGTTACCTGTTATCTTACTGGGATCCTGGCCTTTCTGCAAAGCCAGCAGTTTATTGCTGACCATTTTATGCAGTGTCCCTGGGATCTTCAATAGAAAGAGAAGACAAAGCAACAGTAGCTTAGAATAGGCAATTCGGCATAAGCATATAAGATAGCCAAAATCTGATCATTTTGTAGCTCTTACCTTTAGCACATCTCTTTGGTTGTCCACAAGGAACAAGATTAGGAGGTCAGTTTTCCCTCTGGATAGGTTTTTATTGTTGATAATAGCTTTAGAGAATGTTCTTTTCACAACCATCCTGTTGTCACTCTAAAGAACGAAGTGAAATAATGACCAGAAGAGGAGAATTAGTCTCCTCCTCTAAGGAGGGCATCACCTTTGTTCTTCCAGAGTCATTGTTCTTCCTGTAGTCACATATTTAAGCTACAAACATGGTTTGTGAGCAGTGTGTGTGACCTTTAGATTTCTGTAAGTGTAAAGCATCTGCTAAGTACACACTTACCTCCTTCTGTAGTTTGAGCTCAGAATTATGTGCTGCAACAGCCATGAAGTACAATAGTCTCCTGAACTCCTCCCTGACTTGGCTGTCTAGAAGTTTCAAATATAGCTGAACAGCTTCTAAAGATTGCTCCATCTTCCCATTCACTGGGGAGAGATAAAGGTATCTATTGCAATATTTATTTAAATAGATGTTACAGTACAACACCTAAATTAGCCGCGGAAGAGACATCCATCTCTCTACACAGAACTGGTCAAACTAAGCAATTAATTCTCCCAAAAACTTCTCACAGGTTGATGAGAGCTGCTTGCAGACAGTCTGAGAACATCCCACACACAGGCTTTCAGACTGATATTTAAGTAAGATCACTTGCAATTAAGTTCAATACAGTTCAGCCATCTTGAACTGGATGTGAAATACTGAAAAAGGAAAATGGTTCTGTTAAAAAAAATTAATGACCTTTTGTTGTGGAAATAAAGATCTCCCCAAAAGTGAGAAATATGTCCTTGATGCACAGGCTGTTTTGAGGAATTAATTGCAAACCACTTTGTAGAGCTTTGCTAAGTTTTAATTTGCCTCACTATGCAGAATAGTCATTTTAGATGTGTGAATTATTTAAACGAAGTAGGCTGTACTAATAGCCTCCCTTTATCATGTGGGGAGGAGGAAGGGGATATAAATGCAAACTATTCCCACCAACACAGAACAAGAAGTATTATGAAAAATATACAGAACAGGGATGAGATGTTAATTGAGGACTAAAACATCAAAAGCTTTCTAAAATGTTGTCTAAACAAAATTTAAGAAACATTTCTGTGTAAAAAAAAAAGGGAAGAGTTGTGAACAAGGTAAAAAGCTTTCAGTTTAGCTCTTAGGACAAAAATATTTAATATTAGACCATATTTATATTTCATTTCCCATGGATATTTAACTTCCACGGATACCAATTACACCAAATTATAGCACTCTGATTTTACAGCCATTCTACATAGACCTGAACAAAGATTACAGAACTGCAAATAGTCAGAACCAAAATTTCCAAGCACAGTCTTTATGGCTAGAAGTGAAAAAAAAAATACTCACAGATGTCAGTATTTAATCTTGGCTGCTGAGGCAAATACTCAGTCTCTCAATACATATCTCACATGAGTATTGGAACAAAGCTTTATTTTACTTACCTAATAGCTCTGCAATTCCCAAATGGATTTCAGATGCATGGCTTAACAGCGGCTCCTTTTTTTGACTGTAGTATCTACCAATATTTTCAAACAACAGTAGTTTCCATGTATCTGCTTTATCTGGCTGATCAGGCAAGTTCCTGCTAATATCCACCACCATATGATCTGGAAGATATTCCAGGCAATCTATTGCTGTTGAGAGCCATTCGTCTGTCCTAGAAGACAGAGTGGTTTATGTTTGTAACATTGCTTACAGGTGCCTTTCAGAGCTGGTTCCATTGCTTTCCACAGAAAGTAGGTAGACTGGTTTCTCAATCCCAGTGAAAACTGCATGTGTAAGTACTTAAATACATTAGGAAATTCACACACACACAGGGCACTTTACCTGACACACTCAGGTGGATCATAGTTATATACCCCTTTGTTATGTATTTAATCAAGATGAAGAATTAGTAACCCACACAGGTAAACAGTCACAAGCAGTTAGTTAAACCTAAAGTCAGTGATGTCCTCTACTGTTAGATAAGAACAATTATCGCTAGATAAACAGAAACATGAACCTTGATCTGATTCAGACTGATAGAAGTTTTTCAGACAATGTTCTTAACTCTAGGCACAGTTTCAAGCTCAGCATTCTCTGCTCTTTTAACATAGTAGGAAGAACTAAACTATTCCCTCACAAGTAATGTTTTTAGGAAAAACTTTCAGGTTGATAGCAAAAAGCTCTATTCTTCCCTCAATACAGCACAGAATTTCCCCTCTGAATACCATCAACTACTGTCATTACATTCAAAAATCATTCCAGTGTTCAGCAGAAATTATCTCACTACCCTGCCTTAGAGCTAAGCAATTGTTTTTACCTGTTATTCTAGTCAAGTCCAACAGGGAGAAAAGTGCCTACTCAGTCCTTTCTGCAGGGCTGAGACTACTACATTTCTACCCAAAGATTAACTGTACTTTGCACTCCAATGAAAGCAGAAAGTTTTTCAAAGCTGCAGAGGAGAGCAATGAACACTTACTGTGAGTCACTGAAAGCCTTGAGAATCTCTCTGTCCAGGTAGTTGCTTGTGATGACATAGCCAGCTCCCTTCCTTGGCTGTGGCAGCTGAGGTCTGATCTCTTGGTGCTCCAATAGAGACTCCAGGAGTGGAAGGTCGACCAACTGAAGCAGACGAGCAATTGTTTGTTCTTGCCACACTTCATTAATAACTGCGAAAGGTGGATACACAAAGCACACGGAGACTCAGCATGTGCAAAAACAGATTATGAAAAAAAGACAACTCCCCTTCCTCCCATCAGGCCTAACCTAAGACATTAATTTCACTAAAATAGAGATTTACAGTAAGGAAGCGTGTGGCCCTTATCTTGAAGTGTCTTTTATCACCACAAAAGGCAAGAATTACCCATTTGTTTACTTAACTACAAGTGTGGGAGAACTGCTTTTTGGGTAAGTTTGAAGTGTCTTACGTTTTTTGTGCTCAAATTTGCAAATAATCTTTGTTCTAGATAAGGGATCAAAAATAATAAATTAAAAAAAGAAGAGTAACACTGTCCTTATCACAGCTTCCCAAGATATTTCCATATGATGAAACCACAGTTTCTAGGATGCATTAGCATTTTTAACCACAGGAAAAAACACATTAGATCATAGTTTAATCTGAAAGAGACGACATGAACTGTCAAGAATAGCTTCACATAGTACTGAAGGAGTGCTGGATGTGCAAATACACAGTTCAAAAGCTAGGGAGGAGTTCTAGCTGACAGTAGACTGTCGGCCATGACTAAGTCGAGCACAAAAGCAGTACAGGTAATTGAATATTATGAAGAACATTCCTAACTCAAAGCTCTACACGCTGGGTATTCTCCACAAAATTCAGCATTGATGTATTTCAACTAGAGGTGGTGGCTCTTGTCTAATAAAAAGATAAAAAGCAACTCTGCAACAAATAGAATTTGTCTTTTCATGACAAAATACTATGCGAGTCAGTTTATCTTCCTCTCCAATTTGACAGGCATAAGTCTTTCCAGTCCTAGAGATTTACCTTCCTTCTCCCACAGACTAATGACTGTGACATTACTTGGCTTACCTCGATGCGACAAACTATCTGAGATGTTTACTTGAGGGGTGTTTGCAGGCTTGAGACTCAGGTTTTCCCAAAGATCCTCCAAGTTTTCTGGTTTGACAGGAGTAGATTGGAACAACATGCTCCTCTCATGTCTGAGATTAAAAACAGTTTTTATATATATCTATATATATCCATCCATATGAATAACCAAACATATGCAACATATAGATATGGATAACTGTCCCAAGATTAAAAAGTGTTTTCTCCTACATAAATATTTACACTATTTTCCCCCTCTTCTCCACTGCCCAACATTTGCTTTGTCCAAGTCATCCAGGAGAACATATGATACCTTAAAGAATTAATTGCATATAACATTTCTGTGCATAGTTCCTCCCTTGGAACTTGTCACAGCTGCATCAGCAAGATATTTCAATTAACACAGAGAAAATTTAAGAGGATAAATGGTTATGCAGAGGAAATTATTTTTCAGAACCCAAATAACATTCCCCCCTCAAAGCCTCCAGAGTGTTAAGACATTATCCATGACAGTGAAGTGAGGACAAAAATTAAGAGCCGTTATTGAAAAAACGAGATGGTGATTGCTCCATAGCATGGGGCTTGTTCATGCCATGAGCAAATGGAAGCTTTCAGAAACCTGTCACCTGCTTCTGTGTGCTGGCCAGTTCCTCTCATAACTGCTTGCACAGGCTGTCGAGTAGAGAGAATAACTCCAGCCACAAAAATCACTATTTCTCCAAGTATATCTGTTTAATTTCAACTCCCAAGGGCTTCTTTGGTTTAGGGCACTCCAAAATCCTTCTGATATTCACTGTCTTTGCTATGGGTGTGATAAACTGCATGGATAGCTAGATCTGTTCCTTTCACTAAGTGAAGAAATGTAACTCAATAGATCTGTGCCCTGCCTAGAAAAAAAAAAAAACTCGCCTTCATTCTACACTAATAAAACATGAATAGTCCTGTTTAATGATTGTTTGTCCAATATATTCTAAGTCTTACTTTAACAACTCTTGTGATGAAAATATTTTTAAATACCACACTTGATTAAAGTGTTTTTAATTTCTCAGGAAATCTCCTCTTTCTAAATAAAGACTGGGGACAGTTTAATGTAGTACAGACCAAATGTTAGTGGAGCAGACGGGAGAAGCAGGACCAAGGGACTATTTTTAATCTGCTTCTATAATTTCTTCATCAGGGTTGATGCATTCCAGTTGACATTTGTTACTCTCATTAACATGTCAATCACATAAGGCAGGTTTTTCTCAGGTCAATAATATTTGCAATTTTCAAAAGTGCATATTGCTAAAACTCTTGTATTAAATAGATCAGTGGAGTTTCTTGTAAGAATATGTCAGATCTGTATATATGTATATAGATGTGTAGAGATGAACACTCTACAAAAATTATTTGAGGGAAGTTATTTGGCAAAGTGGCACCTACATAGCACGTGCTCTGCTTTATGAGGGTTTAGATAGTACCTGGGTTCTCTTTGCCCACACCAAGAGGCTGAAAGGAGAAAACAATTTTTCCTTAAAAGTTGCATGTGTTACTGGTTTATGCCAGAACCAGATGTGCAGTGACTAAAGATTGCTGTCTTGCATTATCCTGTTGGATGCACCTGAATTTCAGTTGGTTATATTGGTTTGGATCAGTATCAAAATCCACTTCAGTTCTACTCTCCTACCTCCCTTGCCCATGGCAATGTGATAACAGACACAGAAAACAAGTAGCTATACAGGCTGAGTGATTTACTCTCATGAAATTACTGTTTCTTACCTGTCCTACCCACAAACATCTGTGTAGTATCTATTTCCCCCCACAGATCTTTTCATTTACAACAGTTTTTCCTTCTCTCCTCCAGAAGACTTAACATTTTCCTATTGTAAAGAAATTCTTCTCTTGGCACTCCATGTACTAACCTTTGTGGGGTACACTGCTGGTAATCTTTATCAAGTTCTGCTGGGTTTGAGACATTTGGGAATCTGTAGAGGCTGCTGCTGCTGTCTTCAAACACAGACCGTTTGTCTTTTCCAAAGACCCTCGTTGAAACAGCCTCAAATACTTTGTAATCCATCAGCGCTTGACATACACGCACCACTTTAGCACGGGAAATATCTACATCCCCAAAATACTTGTTCTGTAGAAGATGGGCAAAGACAACATCCACAGCATCTGAGCCAATGAAACAGTCATGGTAGCACTTCAGGTTCTGGCGGCGCTTTTTCACTTCCACTTGAGTTTGAAGAGCATTGATAATGCTGCTCCAGACGTACGTCGCTCCAAATGGCTTCTGCGCCAAGCTAAAGCCTGAGAACAGAGACAACAAAGACTGAATTCATGCTGCAGTTAGAACAGAACAGCCCCCTTTCTGGCTTCCAGCTTTCATGAATCTTGTAAGGATTTAAAAATCTTTGAGACTTCCACTTTGGCTTGGGTTGCCCATGCATTAGCACTTTGTTACTTCCTTAACCAGTCTATCTGCTGTGTGCCAGTCTCTTTCTTTCTCTGGTGGTTCCTCTCACTACATCAGCCTCAAGCTTTTCGACCACAAGTACCTGTTTTTGCAGCCTCTCCTTTTGACATTGTCCTTTTGCATGTCCCTCTGTCACCTGATGGTTACACTTGCACAGTCTACTCCTATGCACATGTCCCACAGCCATGAACTAGCTGCTTGTGCCTGTACTCCACTGTTAGTTCCTCTACTAACACTGACAGGACAACACAGCTGGCCAGGGAAGAGGGAAACAGGGATGAAGAGACATCAGAATCTTGTTTCCTACAGGACTGTGCATACACACAAGCTACCTAATATCAGTGTTTAGCACATCACTAACAAGTTCAAGGACTCTCGTGAGACACCTCTCCCTGGACACTTGTCCCACCAAACAATGTCCTGCCACCACAGCTTCAGCTAAGACCTTGGCTCTGTGTACTCAATGCCACTTCCTTGAGCCAACCCGTCTTCTCTCCCTCAATAAAGCCACTGAACTATTACTCATTTACCAGTCTGATTAGGGTAGCATACCAGCAGCCAACAGTTTGACCGGAGGCTACACTCAGACTCCACAAGAACTTGAAAACACCTAATGTTTGCAGGTGGCACCCAACTGGGAAGGGCTTCAGCCACCAGAGAAGCCACAATTAGAAAACATGTTTTTCAGTAAGTCAGATGGATAATTTAGGAAGACCAAAAGCAGAGGAAGAAGAGGGAAATCAAAAGCTGAAGGACAAAATATGGAATGAAGAGTTGGCAGCAATCCTACAGAAAGCCATCTGGGATTGTGACAGACCTCAAACCAAATGAATTAACAGTGCGATGCAGTGTTTGAAAAAAAAAACAAAAACCAACATGCAACTCCTTCTGGAACATATTACCATGAGCATTTTCCACAGAGATGCAGGAGGTGGTTTTTTTTCTGTTCTGTTTAGTCTGAAGTGGCTTTCCTTAGAGAACTGTATTCCAATTTGGGGCACCAGTTTCCAGCTGATCTCCATCCAGCCCAGAAATCAGCAAATTAGCAGGGAGAGGCAGTAAAGACTGATGGGGTAGCAGGGAACACAACAGCGTTTGACCACACCAATACTTACAAAGGACAGCAACAGTTATCTTTCTGAGAAGATTCACGTCAGGGAACAAGAAAAGCTTTCTAATACACAGCATTGAACGAGCCAAGGTAGAAACCTTCCAGAACCTGCAGTTTCCAAAGTTTTAAAAGTAGGACACAAACAAAGCACACGGACTTGCTGATACTTTAACCTGATGACACCTTCAGGCAGGCAGAGCAAGCACAAGAGAACACAGAATTCCCTTCCAACCCTACACTTGAATAGCCGACCAGCTGCTTTGGAAGGAAAAAAAAGTCAACCCAAGCCCAACACCACCAAACGCACAGCAACGCTGGCTTCTGTTGCCAAAATAAATATCAACACATAGTTTTACCACTACCCACGGCTTTATCACCTCTTCCTTACACACACTCATATGCCTCCTTCCGATCTTTTCGGGAGAAAGCGCTATTACGTGTGGCATCAAGGTTACAAGGTCCCACAAAGCTAAGCCGCCCAGGGTAAGAAAGGAGAACCAAACCCAGATCCCAGCGAGCGCCACCTGCTCTTAACGCGCTCCCCGGACCCGCAGCTGCCCCGCATGGCCCTGTCACCCATCCCGACCGCATCCCCGGGCTCTCCCGGTGGCGAAGCTTCCCGTGCGGAAGAGACTCCCGGCGCCGGGAGCGCAGCCAAATTTTGAACTTCTGTGAGCCGGGAAAGGCGCCGCGCGGGGCTTCGGATGCGGAGCGGGGCAGCTCCAGCTCCCACTCCACCCCATCCCCCTCCACCCATCCATGCCCAGGCTGCGGGCAACCCATTCCCCCCGGCCGTACCTGGCGGCCTGGCGATGGGGCTGCAGACCGCGCTGAGGCTCAGGGCCGCCGCCTTCTCTCTCACCGTGGCCATAGCGAGCCCCGGCTCCGCGGATGTGCCGGGCCCGCCGGGCCCGCGGGTCAGGCAGTCCGCGGGGGCGGGCCCGCCTCGCCCACGCCCCTGGGCGGGGCCGGCACCGGGGCACAAAAGGCACCCACGGCTCCCTGGATCTCCCCCCTCCCCGGGTGATGCTGCGGGTTCCGCCCAGTGCTCCGCCACCGCGGGTTGGTATCCTGAATGGTCACAGAACCGTCAGGGGGGGGAGGGACCTCTGCAGGTCAGCCAGTCCATCCTCCCCCGCCAAGGCAGGGTGGCCCAGGGCAGGTGGCGCAGGAACGCGTCCGGGTGGGTTTGAGTGTCTGCAGAGACTCCACGACCTCTCTGGGCAGCCTGTTCCAATGCTCTGCCAGCCGCACTGTGAAGTTTTTCCCCATATGTTTTAGTTCTTGGCCATTACTGCTCGTCCTGTCGCTGGGCACCACTGAAAAGAGCCTGGCACCATCCTCTTGGCACCTCCTTGAGATATTTGTATGTATTGATAAGGAGATCATCTCAGTCTTCTCTAGACTAACCATAAGGAAGATGCTCCAGATGTTCGTTGCCTTTGTGGCCTCTGCTGGACCTTCTCCAGTAGCTCCTTCTCCTTCCTTGCACCAAGGAGCCTAGAACCGGACACAGCACTCCAGATAAGAGCGGCAGGATCCATGGGCAGCAGCTGCAGCGGGAAGGGGGAATGATGCAGAGAGCTGGTGCTGCCCAGGGTCACAGCCCCAGTACGAGGGCACCACTGCTCCCTCTGCTCCCACACAGCGGCGGGAGCATCCTGACCCTTCCTGCAGCACTGGGTCACCACCCGCATTCCTGGCAGCAGGATTCCCGTCCCTGGTGATAGAGCGCAAAATGCTGGATTTCACAAGAATGGGTCAGATTGGAAGGGAGCTCAGCGGGTCATTTGGTCCGACCTCCCTGCTCAAGCAGGCTCATCCCAGAGCACATGGCACAGGACTGTGTCCAGCTTATTCTGGAATATCTCCAGAGAGGAAGACTCCTCTGGGCAATCCGTTGTAAAGTTCTTCCTCATGTTCAGGTGGAACTTCCTGTGCATCAGTTTCTGCCTGTTTCCTCTTGTTCTATTGCTTTGGCACTGCCGAGCAGAGCCTGGTCCATCCTCTGGACACCCCCCTTCAGATATTAATACACATTAATGAGGTCCCCTCTCAGTCATCTTTTCTCTAGTCTGAACACGCCCAATTCCCTCAGCCTTTCCTTGTAAGAGATAGTCCAGTCCCCCAGTCATCCTCATTGCCCTCTGCTGGACCTGTCTCTCTTAATTTCTCTCTTAATTAATCCCTCCTTATTTCCCCCATATTTACCCTGCCATTTAAACCCCCAAACCAGCCAGCAGTCAACCTGAGCACAGGCCTCGTTTGTGACCACAGCTGAACAACCAAACACTGTCCTCTGCTGTTCCCCAGACGTATAACTTGGACACCCACATACGGTTGAATTTTTCCTCTGATGTCTTCTCTGAGCTGTTTATTACAACAGCAGGCTTTTCTCATTACAATGAAATAATAAATTCACTTTCAGGGTAATAAAAGTTTTTTTTACTGTCTGCAATAAACTGTTGAGAGATTCAACATCATTTCCTACTAAGTATGGAGTATTTTAATAATTCATTTTCACTCAATGAAAGTGTATTCGAACAACATAAAATCAATCATGTTTTTGGACTGATTTCAATAGGAACAAAGTCAAAGTGATCTCCATGATGTACAAACTCAGAAGTACATAATGCACGTAAAAGACCAAATAATAAAGATGTTAAAAGTGATGCAAAAACTCATTTTGAGTTATTAGATTATTGAACTGTTGATGGCAGTTTTGCAAAACAAAATCCCCTATGAAACTTTAGCCTGTCCCACAACAAGTTCTTTGCAAGCAGGTGTAAATACAGGATGTCTGCCATCCACTGAAGCTCAAATCAGCCTTCTTTTATCACAATTTTCTGTACTTAAAGGTTTATGCTTAAAAGTTATGCACTGCAGGTTTATTCATCAGACACAAATGAAAAAACGATGCACTTCATTTGTAACTGTGAAAAATACCACAAACTCGCAGCAGACAAACATTTATTCATGTTTCATTGCCTGAGCAATAGTGTTTAATAATGGGAGTTCTAAGAGTGGAGGTTCTTGTGAAGTTTTTCAGATGAGGAAGTCTTAAGTCTCTGGGCCCAGAGAAAAAGGAACTTATTCAAACTGTAGCAAAATGCCAGCCTTTGGAAATGAAAGTTCGTATTGTTTCTCAACATTAGGAAGTGACAAACAGATTTCTTTCTTGGGGGAAGAGGGGAAGATGTTTAAAAAAAAGGTTGTCTTGACTCACAGATGCCAATAAGAACCTAATAAAATAACATAATGCACAGGTTAGTGGGGATTTCTGTGATACATTATTATACTATTCCCTATTTCTGTAGCAGTTTGATGCATTTTGTAGCAGTTTTTTGATGCATGCCAAAATAGAATTGAAAACCAGTAAATGCCAGAGTTAATTTTCATTTTTTAAAAATAATTTATTTTAGCATAGTTATTGAAATAAAGTGATGCAGTCAATCATTCTGCAATGGTTCACCTGATCTGGAGAGAATTTAAAACCACATTTTCAAATAGGAGGTGCACCAATCATCTACCAACAACATTACGCCTTACACCGGAGGATGATTTGTCAAAATGCTGCTGCAGGGAGCAGAGTGAATCACAACGAAGGCACTGTGAGCTGCTCATTGAGATGTTTACAAGATTTTCCTTCTTGTATTTTATTACTAAGGGATCTGCAGTCTACCCTGGACTTCTGCCCTTGCTTTCCTCTTTTCCCATAGTGACCACAATCCTGACACATCAGCTGCTCCACAGGCAGGTGGCAGGTGTTGGCTGGTCAGACAGCTATTGTCAAACAGTATCTGCTATCAAAGGATGCTGAAAACTGCTATCTTTGGGTATTTCCTAAAATACCAAAATTTAAAAAAAGCTTTCCTGAAGCACTTTTATGTAATTATTAATATATGTATAAAATTATCTATACTACAATATTTTGTTTATACTTTTATGTAGTCACTTTAAATAATGCAACCTTGTGCAGCCGGTATGGTTTTAGCTGATGTAATTCCTTAGACTGTGGTGGAAAGATCTCAGGATGAACGTGTAACTCTCTGTATCTGCTTTCCCCTTCCACAGTATGTTTCCCGAATTAACCTCCATAAAGTTGAACACAGGATGGACAAGAGAATGTCAATTGCAAAGACATAATTAAAATAACTAATTCCTAAAATCACTTAGGACCAACTTAGTGGTGTTCCTACACACACACACATAGAGCAGTAACTGCTCCAAAAGCCTTTGGTACTGCAGGTAAATACACCCAAACCTGGTCTGTAGGGTGTAATCTGCAAGGGAGGCTGTAAACAGCACCAGAGATGGAAGGGATATGATACAAACAGCTTTACTGTTGGCTCTCTGTCTATTAATGTTTTGTGAAGTTGCAGAGAACAACAACTTTGCCATGTAGTTTATGGTGACTAAAATGTATTTTTAACAAATCATGCAACCAAGTCTTTGTGCAATTCTGTCAGATTCTTTGCAGCTGTCATAAAGAACTTTTATAGCAAGGAAAAGCAAGATAAAAACCTATTTTAACGTATTTCCAGGTCATCTAGAAATACTCCTACCAGCTACAAAAGGATCAAGAGAGTTGCTACATTTTGAAGAACTTAAAAACTTTTGAGTCTTGTGTAAGAACTGTAGGGTTTAATTAGAAGCATAGAGTGTATTGAAATTCAACAGCCACAATTTCAGGCACATCTGCTGCTCAGGAGCTGATTAACATACTGATGTCACTTAAGTGTTTGCTCAAGGATAAAGGTGATGAAAAAGGATAAAGACCCACATTCAGGTCTTCTCTGATCATGGGGAGAGAGAAGGCAAAATGGAAACTTGGTCCTCACAGAGTGAGGAGTGATGCACACCTTTATGAAAAATGTTGTCTAGCTTTTCCCATAATGAACTTGGAATCTGGACAAGCAGCCAGTATTTGGAGAGGAGAGGACCTGTAATTTCCAGGTATTCTGGGCACGAATGAAGGTGATATAATTGAATACAAGACCTTACAAAGTAAAAACAATATCTCTGTCAAAGAGAGAAAACTTGGAGGCTGTGCTGCCTAAAAGAAATGGAGACACATTAATATAAAATATGGGATTCTGCTGTTTTATCTACAGCAGATCAATGCTTGGTTAAGTGATTGGGGAAATGTTGTGTTCTTGAAAGAAACAAAAGAAGTCGTTTCACTTTCATAATTTTAAAAAACTGAAAGGACCCCAAAGCTGGAACATGGGATCTTCTAAACCCAGGAAGTGTTCAATGTTCCAATTATTACTCAAATGTTAAGTGCCAAAAATATATATTGATTTGTCACTGAAAATTTACTGTGAAATAAGGGGGGATTCTTGCAGAAGAATACTCTCCAATTTATTGTCAAAAGAATTTAGATCCCACTTTTCCGAATGGTCCACACAGAATTCTGCATTTCAAGTGCTGATCTTACAGTTCAAACACATCAGAAGGCTCTTTCTCCTATACCAAACATTTTTCTTTAGATTTCAAATGTCTTCCCACAACAATATAAGCCTTAAAGATGAAGTGTATGTCAACACACCTTAAATGTATATATACATAAAACTTTATTGCCATAATTCAAGGATCTCTTGAACCCAATCTTTATGGCTGTTTCTGAAAAAGCATAGCAATTAATAATTACCATAAAAATTCAGAAAAATATTTCAGTAATTTAGAACAGTTGCTCTTCTGTTTTTCCCCACTTAAAGATCAACAATGCCTGTATTCTCTACACTGGTGAAGTTGATGAAAGGAGAACATTTTAAACAGTAACCCTTAAAATGTTGCTCCATTCCATTCACAGATGTCGAGACAAATTAAAATTCAACATATGGTTCACTGTCACACAGAGATACCCAAATAAGGAAAACCAACATCTTCAGTTATAGAAATTGCCTTTTTTTTAGGTCACAATTATTATGACATGAAATCTCTATTTCATTGCTTGAAGATACAATTCCAGTGTGTTGGTTTTTAATACTGAAATAGACCTACAAAAATTGTAAAATTCTCTCCCACCTTTATTAATCTGAAATTTAGGAAAATTAACAGCTCTTCATCAATATTGGATTGCAAAGGGCTATTTGATATACCGGACAGAGGTGAAGGCAGATGAAAGAACTCCCGCAGTGAATCTCCCTTTAATGACCAAGTAACCTGTTCTGCCATTGTAGTACAGAGCACAAGGATTGCCTGGGGCTGAGCTCCGCGGGCTGCAGGGCGTCGACTCTCTCCCTTTACAATGCAGAGCAGGTCAGTCACAAATTCACTCTGCTTAGTCCCGGATTCCCACCTACATTTGAATTAAAAACAAGTCGTAGGGATACAGTGATGCCACCCCATAGCGAACAGAGCATCTGCCCCACCGTGGAGAGGCCACTCGCAGGCGCTCCCTGGCTCGGCAAGAGGACGATTCACTCCCCAGGCGCAACTCCCGTGTTTTATACTGAAGAGGAATCTGCAAGGATCCCACCCCGGCATTTTTGAAGAGGCTGGAACAATAAACTAGCTCGCAGGACAGAAACTTCTGGGTGACTGACTGTGAGCCGACAAAGGGCGCATTGTTCAGGGGCGCAATCCTGCCATTCCTGGGCTGGAATACCAATGTGACCGCGGGACGAGCCAGGCAGGGCGGTGGGAAGCGCAGGGTGGGGAGGCGGCGAGCGGAGCCTGGGCTGGCACACGCTGACCCCCGGCGGGACGCGCTGCACCCCGAGGAAGAGCCCACACCCCGCGGATGGAAAGGGAGCAGGTTGTAGGCAGGATTACTTGAGATGGTTTGTGGTAAGGAAGTGGAAATGCACAGGGGGCAAAGACTGCAAGAATGTCACCAGAAGCATCATTAGTGATGTCACGAGCCTCTGCTTCTCAGCCTTAGTAAAGATAACAGAATTTTGTTTTAAATGGATTTTCCAACTTTTTCCTCTTGTGGAGGTATTTTGGGATCTTCAAGCAGGATTATATACTATAACCAGAGACTGACTACACCATGCCTAAATGTGCCTGGGATAGCACAGTCCCAGCAACACTGTTTGGTTAACAACTCCTCACAGAGCAGTAAAGACTCACTGTCAGCTACACGCCAGAAACCTGTTCAACCAGAATGAGCAAGTACAACCAGACACATTAAATAATTGAAACGTTAGAAGCCACCCTCTGCCCAGCTGGGAGCTGACATTTCTCAGGTGAGCTGCAGTTACTTACCAAATGTGAACTCCTGCACATTGCACCACAAACCCAAATGCACTAACTCGTGTTACTATGAAAGAGGCTCTAGGTAAGTTCACAAGGAATTCGGGGAGCAGCTCCCACCAGTTTGTACCGTTGTGGAGAGCCTGTGGAGGACCAGCTGAACAAGCAGTGATGTCCACCTGAAGCATGGTAAGGTACTAATTTACACTGACCTAGCAGGGACAAGTTCCATGTTCTTACTCCCAAGTGAGGAGTCACTCACGGCACATCTTAATGGGGTAGAATCACAGAATCACAGGATATTCTGAGTTGGAAGGGACCCACAAGGATCATGGAATCCAACTTGTAAGTGAATGGCCCCTACAGGGATCAGACCCACACCCTTGGCATTATGTGCTTTAACCAACTATCTTGGGGTAGAAGGAGGTGATTGAGCAAGGCGGAGAAAAATGAGAACTCTTAAATGGATTTGCTCAGCAAAACTGAGTTCCTGATTTTGACCATTTGTTTTGACTTCTTTAGAAATCAGCTACATACCATTTATGTTCTAGAGAATCCTTGTTTGTGCACGTTAGAAGCAGGAATCTGTAATTTACCTTTTATATTACTGCACTGTGCCAGGGCCATCAAACTCAATTATGCCATGTTTTGCCAGGCCCACAGTTTAGGATAGGAAAATGGCCCTGGAAGCATCCTACAGAGAGCCTTACTACTCCACTAGAAGCCAAAGGGAACTTGCAGAGCTCCTGTGAAAAAGAAAGTAATAATCCCTGGACAAGCATTTTTCATTACCTGGTTTGTGGGGTTCTTTTTAAGCCAGTTGGTTCCAGAATTGCAACACTTGGATTCTCACAGAACACGTGAGCATTCTCTTCAACTCCTTTAGTACAAAGTCCATTGACTGTGGTCAAACTACCTCTCTGGCTGTAAACAAAGCTGCTGGACGTGGCACTGAAACAAATAAGTGTTCCCTCACTGCCTTCTGTTACGAAAGCTGTAGGCACAGGATTTCTGCATTCTGATCACCAGTAAAAATCTGGGAGATTTCAGAAACCACCAAAACTGCTTTACTCAGAGAAGAGCTGTGAATCCTTATTCTCCCAGATCTTTGACTGACTTGCCCATTTGACCTAACCACATAATAAAACATTCATGCTTCAGCTTTTATTCAATTATGATATCATTTACCTTCTGTTGTCCCAGCAAAAATATCTGACACATAAATAATGCACAGACAAATCACACCAGCAGCCACAGTGGTAAGAAGGGAAAGGATGATGGAAAACAACATGATTTTACTTAAAAGGTCTTGCTGTCATATGCCCTGGAGGTCTGAGAAGGCTACAGCATGTACTACGAGTGATACAGTTTAAGATTCCAAGTAACACATGTAGACTAAAAAGAGACTTAATTTATTCATAATTGGAGCCAAAAACACCTATGAAGAAATCAATCACAGCATTTTAAATTGAATTTTTAAAACTAAGCATTAGGAACCAGGTCTAAGAGTGGCCACTACCACCAATAATCTTTATCATACACACAAATGTCGCACAGTTAAAATTTTCTTGTGTGTAAACACCCCAGTATGCCTAAAAGATGACAATTACTCCGATTTTGAAGCTGTTACAGAAACCATAATTAACTATTCAGCATGTTCCATTAGGGCTCAGTTGCAGCATTTTCAAGTTATTACAGGGGATGGAAGTTTTACAGTTGAGTTTACTGCTGGTTTCATTGCTCACACATTTTCACTACTCCTTACTACTGTGCACTTCCTGAATGCCCTTCCTCTAATGGCTCCCCTCACTGGAGCTACTTCTTAGGATCACCCCTGGCTCCTGCACCCTCTGCTCCTCAATCATTTCCACTTTGAAAGCTCCCTTAGCCTCACTTCCCGTATTCTTCCTTTCCACTGTCCTCCCACATCTGACCTGTGTTTCTTCCAACTTCCCACCCCTCTTCTCCCTGAGATTCCTCCTGTACAAACCATCATATACATATGAGCCCTCCCACTTTATTCTTTATTCCCTAAAATGAAGTGCCTTAATTGCTCCTTCAGTCCTGCTCAGGGGCTCTGCTGTTACAGCTGCTTCCCTCTACGCTTTGGGCACCACGTAGCTAAGAAAACCCAACAAAACCAACCAAAACTAAACACACACACAGGAAAATGCCCGGTGGAACTTTTAGAAGCAGAAGCCTAAGACAAACTCAGGGCAAAAGAGATACAGTACAGCCCTGAATTTCTGATTGCAGTTTTGTCTGACTCACCATTTATTTTTCTCCTTTATAAATGCCTTGTTCTCTGTAATCAAATTAAAAGAAGTTTAAGACAGGTTTCTCTACTTTAGTTTCTGAAAATGAAACAGATTTGTTTGGTTATCTACGGGATAGGCAAATACCTAATGCAAAGCAAGTAATTTTGATTGCCTAAGATACTTACCCACAAGTTGCTGATAGCAGGAGCTGCTGTTCTCTTTTAAAAAGCTGTGTATGTTCAGCTTCTTACCTTTGACTTTAAAAAAAATAAAGAAAAAAACAAAACCACACTTAATAAATTATAACTTACATCTAGAACACAGTACCAGAAGCTTCAGCTTCCCCACTGCAACAGGACATTTCCTGCCTACCTGCTTCACAAAGTGTTGTTTTGGAGAAAACAGCAACCAACTCCACGGGCAAATGACTCATTTTATACTCACCTTGGTTTGGGAAGCAGCTTATACAGAGTCATTAAAAAAAATATTCCAGCCCTTCAGGTTCACCTTTTTCTCCACCTATATATCTTATGGACAATGCCCACAGCATGGGATTCAGCTGAAACTGAAGTGGTAGGACCATGCAGAGTAATTCATTGTAATTCATGGGGAAAAAACCCATTAAAACTCCATGGAATACCATTTCTTCCCATAGGTACATAGAGATGATATTCTAGTTTAGAAAGAAATAGAACAAAAGAAAATGCTGTAGGTAACCCCCCACCCTGAATCACAGCAGTATTCTCTCTCTTACCCCCACTGTCTGGCTCCTCACTTGTCACAGCAGTTTAAGACCTGGCAGATACATCATGAAAATTAATTCAAAACATTTAGAACCCAGAACTGTAAAAAACTCAGATCAACCAGACATGCTCAATTCATGCAATAGAGTGGAAAAACAACCCCAGACCCTACAACTGGATTTCTTCATATTGCAATCAGAAAATGTAGTCTAAATTGCCAATTTGTTTCCAACAATCTAACTTTGCAAGACTTAATATTTTAATAATAAATGACTAAGCATTATAAGGTTTTTGTTTAAAAAGTGTTTTCACTTTAATGGGTTTAGTTAATAACATCATGAATGGTACAAAACTGTCCTTTTTCACATTTCCATACATTGTATTATGGACCACCTGAAAATCTGGACTAAGAATGCATAAAGTGTCTCTTAATTAGCCCTAGCTTCATTTTTGCCATATGTAGAGCAGATATGCAGAAAAACATGCATTTATTACCAATGACATGTTAATATTAGCTTAAACAATAAAATATGGCAGAATGTGCATTGTGTAATGCACAGATATGTCATAGGGTAAGAGAGACCGAATGTCAAGTGCTGGCAACAAAATAAGAAATGGCTGATGACACACTGACATTTTGTGACCCTAGTATTAGCTTTTCTGTTTTAAAATTGTTTTAAATAGTAGTAAATATTTAAATAATATTTAAAATATATTTCCTATGGAAATCATTTACTTGGAAGACAGCCTGTAAGATCTGACTTTTTAAAAAGTAGTATTTCATTTTGACAATATATGAATACAACACACGCTACAGAACTTCAGAGGTCCTAAAGTCCTTAGCTGTTTTCAGAAACAGTTTCTCAATCCAATTTTGCCTCTGATTTTTTACTAGCAAAACTTTGGAAGTAGCATGTCAAAGAAAACCTGCCTTTAAGAGAAATACTTTATTTGAATAAAACCAAACCCAATTAAAATGGGACGCCACACTAAAAGAAAGAAAGTCGAATTCAAAACCAAAAAATTGATTATGCAATTAATTTCATTCCTGTTTTGCTAATTTATAGTCTAAGGAGGGCTTTGTTCCTTCCTAGTGCATCTTTTCTTGCAGTCAAATGAGTGCTCAGTTCCCACTGTTGGATGTTAAGGGACCAACACCTGTTACTTCAAGGGAAAAAAACCTGAGGTGTGGGTGCAGAATTGGTTACCTAAAATGCAACAAAACAAAGCAAAATATTTGTGCAAAAAAGTAATTAGTACATTGACTTTTTTCCTAAGTTTGCTTCAGTATAAAAAATCTCTTCAATCCCACTAACAAAGCGTTATTTTGATTTATGACCCTTCACCACACTCGAGAGTTCCATGTTTTTACTTATTCTAACTTGGTAAATTAATAATCCAGCCACCATTTTTGCAGCCCAAGTCAAAGATGGAAGCTCCATTATATTAATCTTTAATAGTCTGGGGTAGTTACTTTTATTGAAGACAGGTTTTTCCTGTCTTCTACAGGCACAGTGTTTGTTTAACTGGCCTTGGGAATCAAACAGTCAAAAATAAACCAGGTCACCTTCCATGGCAGTGCAGAGCATCCTGGCCCACCCCCCCGTCTTTTTTTTTTTTTTTTCAATGGTTGTTGCTAAAACAACCTTTTTAACAATTTCTTTAAATAGGGACAAAATACTCCCAAAGCCTCTCATTTCTTTTTTTTTCAGCTTCTAAGGACTGAAAGCAGCTTCCTAAAGCTACTTCTAGAATTAAAAACCTAGAGCAAGTACACAGTAATCATTTAGAAAGCACAGAGACCTCTCTCAGCTAGTTATTTCATAGTCATTTAGGACGGGGTGTGAGAGAGGCAGAGCCTGATGAGCTCTTCACCACACCATCAAGGAGCCAACCCAATTGTCACCTCAGTCTGTATCCTAATAATTTTTAAAACTACAGACTACAGATTTCCAAACTGTGCTGTGCATATCACTGCAATGTGAGAACAGAACTCTGCCTGGGCAAGTAAATACCTCTCCTGAATCTACACACACTGCCAACCCCCCCCCCACCAACATGGGAATACACTAAGGAACCTTGGGAATCCCCACTATTGATTAAAAAGTATACCAGGCACATTTCTACTATACCTCCAGTGTGCATATTTACATTAAAATAATTTGATTGCTACCAAGGTTGGCAACTTTGCTGTTTGGTTTCCACTGTATAAACTCCAGCCCCTACCAAATTCAGCACGACTGAAACTCTTCACCCCTGTGGTTACCCTTCTTTTCACCGTGAAAATTAACTAGCTCCATGATTGCTCTAAAAATCTGCACATTATTCCTAAACCCAAACCCATCTCACTCTCCTTGATAACTGCAGACACAGCAGTAGCACAATGCTTCTCATAACGTGAAAGTGACCTTCTTTTTTAAAGCAAAACTGCTACAAAGAGGCTTTAAAAAAGGCAAGGGCACATACCCATTTCTGTTCATTGTAGTCTGCATACAAACTGTAAAGGAGAATTATTGCTTTTTAAGGATGAAAAGCTTTGGAAATGTGGTAAACATCCTACAAGGTTCTAAATCTAATCAGCTAAAATTCTGTACATACTTTAATATTCAAACCTCTATTTGCTTACTCAAGATCAAATAAGTTCATTTTCATGTCTATTCATTAAACTCTTTATAGTTCTACAGTCTAATGAATATTTAACATCTAAATAGGATCAAAACATGGGGAAAAGGTCACATGGCAATGAACATTATTTCATTTGGCCAATGAATAGTGAACCCTGCTTTCTTGGCTGAAATTAAGGCACTAAGTGGCAGTGAAAGGGTAAAGGAATGAAGCTTTTTTTTTCTACGTTATCTGAAAAAAGACCAACATGACTTTTTTTTTTTTTTTTAGGATGCCAGTAGAGTACATATCCATTCTGAATGACTCAGTAAGGCATACTGTTGGCAAATTTAAAGAAAACGTTCTCCTGATTAGAGCCCATACATTCATTGTCTGAGTGTGACTAGTGGCACTACTGTTAACAGACTGGAGGGGAAAAAAGCTACAAAGATGTCTGAAGACTTGAAAGGCACCAAAAAGAGAACAGCTCTGCAACTGCCAGTTCTACAAACAATTATGTAAGCTGTGTTTAACACTGCATATAGTCTATTCAATCAACAATCTTTGTTGACCAAGATAAAGTGTAGTAGCTCTTCATTTAAACTCTCAGTTAATCAAGTGCTAGTTTAGTAAGAAATTTATTTTCACGTATCAGAAAATAATTGCAGTGTCTAACACAACTACACTTAAAGCAAAACTAGTCTAGTATGCATTATGCATTATTCTGGTTAACACTGAAGCAAACCTGTATAAACAAAAGGGTTACCTCAAGATACATAGTTTACAATATGAAATCAACATATAAATGAATAGGATTTACTGAAAACAATGGAAAGTGTATTACAAAGATACATGTAACAATTTTAACCACAATATTTCCTCTGTGAAAAATACAACTATTAGTGAGATAAAATGTACAATTGGATTTTTTTTTCCAAAAGAAAAAAAAAACAACACAGTATAAAGGAAAATATTTTTTTCTTCAAAACAGGGAAAATAGTTAAGGTCATTGTCTTTCATTACAATATAATTTGACACAAAAGCAGTCATAGGATTGCACCAACTCCATGTTCAGTCTTCTGAACATGACAATAGTAAAAGGAGTCCATAAAGCATAATGAAATTTCTGGATTTTATGATGGCAATATACGTATGCAGAAACTGATGTCACTCCGGCTCTGTTCACAAAATGTACAAAACTCTAAATTTGGTGGCCAGACATGTAAAAATTAGTTCTCCCCAACACTCACTTTTCTCTCGCTTAGTCAGGGATGGAAAAATCTGTAGTATTTTAAGTGTTGTTATCTGTTGAGCAATAAAAAAAGAAAGAAGTATATGTAGTGCATGCTTTATCACTTGTCAAAAACATTTCTGAAAATAAAACTAAGTTATCCAATAGTTTACAAAATAGAAAATAACTCTTCAGGTTAAAAATGCGGTTAGGTTCATGTTTAGCTCCATCTTCAAAGGACTGATTTCCTTGGCAGCATCACTTTTCCTTAGCATGGGCCAAGGCACAAAGTTCCATAAAGAGAAATAAAAATGGCTACGAACAGGAACGCAGTCTGGCATTGTCAACGAAATCAGAGCCTCTCTCTGAGCCTTCTGTTCCACCAGGTTAGTGCCGTAGAAAAATGTGACATTTGGGATACACTTTTGTTACGAGCATTTCTGCTGGACACGATTCAAAAGTTCACCAAACTTTTCAAAAAGATCCTCCACCCATTTTATGTTTTTCATGCACAGCTGCACGATCTCTTCCTGGCCTAGATCTGCACTCGTCTTCTGAACAGAAGAAATCTATTTAAAAAGAGAGGAGGAGGGAGAAACAGAGATGCACACACACATTAGGCTGCCAGAATTTGAGAGTTTTCATTTTTATTAGCCTGCAGTCAAATATAAACCTTCTTTGGAAAAAAATACACCTATAAGCATGAAAAACAAGGGGAAAGGCCCCCCAAAATGTGTTTCTTAACAGCTAAGCCAGAGCTCAACTCTTGTGTTTCTGCTACCTGAAATATTTTCACCAAGAATTTGCAGAAACAACAAAGGAGTGGCATTCTAAGACAAAAAGTAAGCTTCTAAATCTGAGGAGTTACACGCACTGATAAAACTTGGGACTTTTTATTTTGGATAACAGTGAAGAATACTTCAGGGAATCACACAAACCTTGAAGACCTCATGTTCTGAGCAGCAGTGCCCAGCAGGGGCCATGGATGTGCTCAGTGTACCCTTTTGTTTGCCATAAAGAACTAATCAAAATAGGAGGCCTCAATCCATACTCATTTACCAACAAGATGAGAACTCTCCCTCTAGTTGGACTCAGTTCCCTCAATGCATGTAAAAGTAGCTCAATGAGAACAATACTTACCTCTTCTTTACATGTCAGATATATGTGATATTTGTAATGATGGAGTGAGTGATACAAAGAATACAACTGTATTTTTTCTGGATCTACTGTAAACTCCTGCAAAAAGAACAATTATTTTAGGTAAATCCCTGTTATTTACCAAGACATATTACAGATGTTTTCTTCTATAAACAATTCTTTCAACAATTCAGAAATGGAATATTTCCTTCAAAGCATTATTTTGACATATTTTGGCAAACTGTAATTTTTGTTTATTATAATTATCTGCTATGTCCACTTTCCACATTGTTTTATCAAAACCACCTTTGGAAATGCTGAATGCACTGCAAGTCTAAAATAGGCAAGACACCCCCTTCAAGAACTACTGCAAGAATTACCAAAGTTTCAGTATTTTTCTACCAGCTGGATGGGTATCAGTGCAAAAAGCACATACTTTGTGCTTGAGAAGGCTGACCTCTACTTACCTAATATATTACTTTGGCAAGAAATATGAGTGGGAGCTACATTTGTAGGTCATTTTTTGAGCCATTATTTACCACTGGGAGATAAGTCAGCCTATGTGAGCCAGTACCCAGCCAAAATTTAGTTTTAATGTTTCCCAGGAATACTGTGGAAATAAGCAATGCATACACCCCCAGTTTTTATTATGCTGCTTTTTAATTTATTTTTATTTTTAAGATACACAGCTTCATTTTGTCATTGGAAATGAGGAAGGGAGCAATACAGAACTCAAATTTTAATCTCAGGTTTTACAGTATTAACACTAATTTTTCACATTTGATCTAGAAACCACTATATCATTTCCTTTAGAGATTTTGCAGCCAGTCTAAGAAACTGCTGTTACTATGATCTACACAGTGACTTCACCACAACTGCAATGTTGAAGACAAAATGTTGCTGCTTCAGCAACAGCTCAAGAGGCTGACAAACTACCTTTCACTGATGAGTTAAAATAATGACTCAATGTACTGCTTTAAATCTTGGTTTTTAATATCCCCTTGTTACAGAAAAAGCACCTCACTCAGAGATTTCATTAGGTGTTCAGAACACCTAATACATGAAGCAGTATTTTATATAAATGTGGTTATCATATTAGAAGTCAGATGGTGGCAGCAACAAACCCTCTGAGCACTCACCTGTGCTAATTTAGTGGTTGATTTAGAAGCCCTCAGTGTTTTCTTGTTGTAAGCTTTACCATTCATTTTGATCTTAGACACAGATGTTCCTCCACATTTTGTCTTAGAGTCCCGAGTGATCACTGTCAGTTCAGGAAAGTTTTCCAAAGCATTCTTTAACAGAGCATATAAAGACAGAGGATTATGAAAAAAAACCAAGAATGGCCAGACTGATGACAAACTGGCCATTTGTCTTTGAAAAGTTTAGAGTGCAGCCTACTGTGAAAAAAATTATTCTTCCAGGAAGACCTGATAAAAGCATCTTTATCAGATCATGCAACCATACACAGTTTGGAAAGCATGGCCACATGTTCTTGATTACTATAATTTTTCAAGACCAGATGATCTTTCCATTGTATCTCAGATTATCATCTGTGATCCTCTCACTAGAAAGAGGGGAAAAAAAAAAAAAAGGAAATATTCTACTGGGCAATTTTTACATTTTAAAATGCTTTCCACTCCATTTCTACATGAGAATCTCCAAGGCCAAGTTACTTGCAGATCCCTAGGTATTTAACCCCTAGTCAGGGAAGTCTGCCAGTTATAGCAGGGATTGGATGCCTAAATATTTTCACAGGTTTTTGTCCCATCTTTTGCAAATTACAAACTAATTGTCTCTTATCATATCTGTGAGGTAGAAAAGCTTATGCACAGTGCAGCAGAAGGCTGGTTCAGAAAAGTACAAGTTTCAGACATATTAACTCACGAGCCTGAACTGCATTTCTACCACTATCAGTTCTACATTATTTGCATGAGTAAATTTGAATACAACTTTGTTGTATAAATGCAGCATTATATGAGCAGCTGCTTGGAAATAGTTCTGCTATGCTACATAATCTGGTCCTGAAAAAATGTTTCAAGTTAAATGAACATCTTTGTATTACACTCCAGCACAAGGCAGAAAAAAATGTATCAACGCTGCAGCTTAAGGACCTAACTTGGACTACTGGGTTAAAATATGAGGTTGATTCCATTTTTGTATTTTATGTTAACAAACAGTACTAGAATCCAACAATCTCCTCTGCCTATAATTTATTATCTCTTTATATATATTTGCCATTTTATCCTTTATTTAACAAAGTTCTCAGTAAAAAGCTATAAAATCTACCCCGCAGAGGTAGCAGTAACCTCGACTAGCCAACTTGTCCCTATCCAGGCTTCACTGCCATGCTTTCAAACAGGAACAACTTCAACAGGTTTAAATTATTTAGTTTTTCTATCCACTGTAACAGCCTTTCTCAAGGTTGATTCTGAGTATCAAGGGGACTCTGGCCACATCTGCCTTCCTCTGAAGAACTCCTAAGAGCCAGAACAACTCACACAGCCACACCTCTGACTTAAATCAGGCAAATTTGGATTGGAATGAAGAAGAAAATACTGGTGATTTCTGCGTCTCTGAGAGCATGAGACACAAAAGGGTGATAATTATTTTCAAATGAAATTTACACAAGTCAGCTAAGATGCTTCATTTACAGACCTTCAAGCTAAGGCAGAAATAGTATTTTCTAATTTTGTTTATAAAAATTATTACACACAGGATACAATAAACCGTTAGAACAATAAAATATGTTACAGGCAAAAACTATCAAACACTGACTGCTATCAAACTGGTTTGTAATACAGTGATAACATATTCTGTATTAACTGTGTCCAGTGGAAAGCCAATATTAAATTTATCCATGCCTATCAATGCAGAATAGTAAAAATATTCAAACAGAAAGATAGCTGTGAATGACAAATGGTATTTTTAGCTTATTGCTTTCTTCAGTGCCTCATTCAGCTTTAATATCTGAACTAGTTATTTGAGCAAAGGTAGAACAGAACCTTTCTGTATTAATAATCAAATCAACCCGAATCTTGAACAGTATCAAACATGTTTTTCTAACCAACACAAACACTTATGATGACAAATAGGCATTTCATTTTTACCCAAAATATTGACCCAAAAATGGCACAAGTCGGTACCTTCATACCAGACAAAAAAAGGTTTTTTAATTTGCAGATGACATCACAAGCAGATCCCTTCCTTACATCCATTAACTCCGTTAAATTCTTGCCGCTCATATGATGAAATACAGGTTTAAGTTAATTTTAGAGATATGAGACATAATCTGCTTCTAAGTGAGCACACAGCAAACCTATTGCACTCCTTATGAACTCCAACTGAATAAGCAGTTGTAATTATGTGTTGGTATTACAGAAAATTTGATTAGCTTTTTTTCCCTTAAGGTGGGAAAAAGCCCTATTTGGCTACCTCTCACTTTCTGCGTACTGTGAACATAACTAGAATTCTACAGGTTTGTATCCTACCTTAACTGGCCTGTCTTCTCTACATAGACAGGTGAAAAAGAAGCAGCTATATTAATAATTATTAACACAAAATTCTTACCACAAAAGAAAAACAGAAATGGAGAGTTAACATATGCTGCCTTCTCTGGAGCCCTGTGTATGGTTTGAAAATACACAGTCTTCCTACTGTAAGGACGAAACCACAAGAAATTCTGTTCCAGCAGGTACAAATTGTACAGCTGTTGGGAAAACAGCATAGCTAACAGTAAAAAAGTTCAAGAATTGTGTGAATTACCGCTTTTTCACTGGTTGATGATGTTCTCATCCCTGAAACAAGGTCACTTTGTGTCACTCAAGACTTACCAAGAATGGGCTGGGCAAAAAAAGGACTTCTCAAGGATTTCATGACGAAAAAGCACAACTTTCAAGTTTGTTATTATCTCCCTCACCACCTAGCTCTCAAAGGCAAGCTCACAGCAGTACAAAGACACCACAATTCTCCACGGGTCTCTTAGTTTGGGCATAAGGGGACAGCAAAAGACAGGCAAAGAGCAAGTTTGGTCTGATGTGTTTATAGACAAGTCTGCTTTACTGCTGTTGTTCTCAAAACTGTTTCAAGAACAAATAATCCGTCTGATTCTAGACATTGACAAAAGGGTGTCTTTTATTCCCAAGCAGAAGGACATGAGGAAATGGCCTCAGGTTGTGCAAGGAGAGGTTCAGATTGGGTAACAGGAAAATTTTCTTCACCAAAATGGTTATCAAGCACAGGCACAGGTTGCCCAGGGAAGTGGTAAATCACTTCCCTAGAGGTATTTAAAACACAAGTAGATGTGGCACTTCGGGAGAGGGCTTAGTGGTGTCCTTGGGCAGTCCTGGGTTAATGGTTTGACTTGATCATCTTAAAGGTCTTCCCTAACCTAAATGATTCTGAGTGAAAATAACCTTCACTCACTTTACTGCACTTGCAGAACCTGCACTGTTGCTTGGAGGGTGGGTGGGAACAGTAGGAACCCCAGTGATTATCCTCCTGTTTACCTTCTCTCTACTGAGATGGTACGGCTTCTCTCTTCCCTGTCCACATCCAGACCTGTTTTTTTATTACCACGTCAAAGTTGCTGTAATATGGGCTTGTTATCCACACTTTTCTCAACCTTCCATGCTGAAGATACATGAAAGAGCACACAAATGAGTTGTTCTTGAGTCCCTCTGTCCTGGTTTTAAACTCCTTTGATCATGTTCTCTACTTCAAAGAAGTTCAGACATCTGCTCCACAGCACAGCTATTTCATGTAAAAGTTTATTTTTAGGCAATACGATCACTTAACCAAAAGCTCTAGAAGGACAGGAAACAGATTTTCTTTTGGCAAACTTAAGAAGCTTAAATGAAAAAAATGCTCAAGAATGAACCAGAAAGCATGGGGAGTAAAACCAGAACTTTACCTTTGTGGTATCAACTCCTCCATCACAAAATGTTCTCCAAATGCCACACACAAGCACTAAACTTGCAGCATCTCTTTCAAATCCACATTCACTTCTGTTAAAAATGTGCCTTCTGGGTTTTAAGTTGTGCCTGCATGGTATGCACTCAATGGCTTACTTAAAACATAACTTTTAAAACCCTAGAATTTGAAAGAGAATACCTTGAAAGCATGATCCAAGCGTAATTTGGGAAGCAGCCTTTTCCTATTGTCATTCAGCATACCATCAATTTTTCTCATGTGAGGCAAAAGTAGCTCATCTAAAAGACACATTAAAAACCCGCAGCAGTTGATTATTAAGAGATGCACAGTAATGAGATTCATCTTCAATCTCTACTTTGACCCATTAATATAAAACATGGGGAGTGAAAAATAAAGCAATTGGCACATAAACTAATTTCAAATGTGAGAGAAAGATCTCTCTTTTTGATCAGCCCACTAAACAGGTCCAGATATTATGCAGTTTAATTGCTGAATGCACTCCTGTTCCTCTAGCTTTTCTTTGCTCAAAGGAAATATTAGGATACAGAACTACAGAGCATAAATTTTAGAGACAATTTCACACCATTTCCTAGATAATCCTCTTCTGTGCAACACAACTGGCAGTTTTATGAAGACAAGTATGTGGTTTTGACATGTTACTCCATTTTACAAGAGATGACCCTGCTGGCATTTATAACAAAAGAAATTGAGGAAAGTGCTTACTGATAAAAGTTATCTGATAAACCACTGTGAACTGCACAATGTACAGCTGAACACAGGCATGTGGCCATGAATGAAAATTTACAGCTCAGTATGGAGCCTTTTATCTATAAAGTCAATGTCTTTGCTTTTAGTGGGACAACTGACATAATGCGTGGGTCTGAAATCTTGAGGTAAGTGTGCACAGAGTAAACAGGAAAGGAGAGGCTAGAAAACAATCTTTTTAAATACAGCCAAACGGAATATAGTACAAAACAACAGCCTGCAACTAAATAATATATGACATAATTTCCCCTTTGGGACCTTTATCTTTATACATGAATGTTTTTCTAAATTTTGAGAGATAGAAGTTTTGACTTGTATCCTTCAGTCTACTAGGGCAAATAAGTCCAAATATTTTGTCCTCAAAGAAAAACTATGTATTCGTATTATTTTCTTTGATCAGAATTTTAAGATTTCAGTTTGAAAAGCAGAATTTTTAACGGTAGCAAGATTCAGAATTACTTATAGTTCTAAGCATATTTCCTCATAAGAAAGGAAAGACACTTGAAACTCTTTAATTCCAAATACATGTTTGCTAAGGTTTAAAGTATTGCAAGAGCAGGAACAAGGAGCTCAGTTCTGACTCTCACAGCACAAGTCTGATCTAACAAAGCAGACAAAACAATATTTACAAATTGATTATTCAAAGAGTGCAAAAACACACACACAAATAATTGGTGTAGCATTCTTCAGATAAGGTTATGTAACAAGAAGTTCAGTAGGGTTGTGGGTTTTTTCTTTTAGAGAAACCCAAAACATTTGCTTTACTGATTAATAATAATATTTAAATCTAGTAAGAACACACAAATGTTAAACATACTGTACCATTGCTCTTTTCCAAGGCTTGCATCGTGTCAGGATCCAAGGCAATGCTAACAAGCAACTCCATGTAGCTCTTAAAAGTCTCTTTCATAGCTCTCGTATTCAAAAAGCGAGTAACAAGGGGAGCTGGAGGCACAACCTCTGAAAATTAATCGGAATAGAATGATTTTTTTCCCCTTCAATATCCTGCAAACATTTGTGTTTTTCAGAACTGAAGGTTTCTCTCTTAAAACACAAGTGACCCCTACTGGTGCCCCAAGAGATTAAAACTCAATTGTAATAAACTACTTACATGCCAAGAACAGGGGCAGACACCAAATATGCTACAAATGGTTTAATTTATTTTTTTTTAAACTATCAGCTTTTAGATTATAATTTTAAGGAAGTTAAACATTTTTCTATTATTGTAGATAGAATTCAAGAGAAAAAGGACAACAAATAACTTCAGCCAAGTGAAGTGCCCCAAGAGCAGATTTCTTGTCAATGGAAGTACCTCCCAAAACTGCAAAATCTGAAGTTAGCCAACAGGAAAAAACTTCCAGAGTACTGACGTCACCTGGAAACCTGCATATCATTGAAGTCAATCCCACCTAATTTTTCAACTCACAAAAAAACATAAACCAAATTTTAGCAATGAAGCAATGTAGGCATATTTGTGCTTATTCTAAGGAAGCTTTTTTTTTTTCATAGGCAGCAATTTTAAACATGCACATGGAGTAGTCATTAGTTCTAGTAAGCATCCTGGAGTATTTTATAGGCTCCATGTCTGGCACCAGGGTTCTGTAGTAGCTTAGCTAGCAAGGCTGCTAAACTTCCTCAGATACACACAATTTTATGGATGACTATCATCACCAGGTTACTTGAGATTTTAAATATGGACAGTTGTACATGTCAGTGGTTATTTGGGCAAGTTTGATTGAAAAATAGTATTTTAAAGGTGCTGTCCTCACGGAGGCAGTGTTCCAGTTCACCAGTGGTAGTTTGCAGTCACCAAGATGCTTTTGAAATGCAGCAATATAAAGCATGAGTAATACACAGTTTTGCTTCAAACACACAGGAAATAAACTGAAAGAGCCATGCAAAACACACTGTATCTGCTAGCACAGGTGACCTCTATAAACACTGTGAAACTTCAGAAAACCCTTTCTATCCTGGAGAATTACTGCAAACATGGAATCTTAATGTTCCATGAATGTCCTAACAGCAAATCTGCTCAGCAGGCTCCATTTGAACAGCTGGCATTTAGACAAGCAGAAGCAGCCAAAAAGCCAACTGCTTTTTCTCCTTGGGTTTTGAAAAAACAACAGCAGCATCTGAATTCTGTCCACATCTGCATGCAGACAAACATTGCAGGAATGTTATTTTTGACATGACATGCAGTTGCAATGGAAAATTAATGAAGAATCTCATTCTTGAGATGTATTAAAATAATCAAATCAGCTTCTTCTACAATTGTACCTGTCGTAGAAAGCAAGTAATAAAAATATATACTTATCTAACTGATAAACTACATCTAAGAGGACTTCAGTTATGCTCATGCACAAACAGCAGGTAAGAAGTTTTAAGAAAGTAATTTTGCATTTAAAATTTTCTTTCTGAAGCTAGTACATAAAAATGGGCAAGTTCAAACAATGTAATGTTCTAAGACTCTTCTCAGTTAAATTCCAAAGGGCCTGGATGCCAGCAATCGTATCTCACTCACCATCCTCTTCACTCTGGGCCTCAGGTGAAGAATCAGACTGGGAAGACGAAAATTCTTCTTTCCACTTTTTCCTTTTCTTTGGTGGTGGTTCAGCCTTTACCTTTGGCTGTTTAGCTTTGGGTTTCATGGAAGAGACTTTTGTTGCTGTTGGTTTTGGTGTTGGTGGATCAGGGGGTTTGATGTTGCTGTTACTAGGTTTGCAATGAATAGCCCTGCAATATTGTGAAGACAATCTTTATGAAAATAATTACCACACACGTTTTGGCATTAATAAAATAGCAGATTATATTCCCCACTGATAATATACACTTCCTTCATTGTCACCTGTAACTGGGAATTAGGTCATACACACTATGCTACTATATTTTTCAATATAATGCTTAATAATAATTTTCAGCTACCTATGATTAAATAACATTCCAACTTTATAACTGGATAAACAGGCACAGAAATTTTAAATTGCCCAGTGTTAGTAGAGTTTATAAGCCAGAGGAGACTGGAGCTAATATTAAAATTGATTATTTAATGAAAAAAATCAGACTTGACACACTTGAACAAATAATAGTAATCAATGAAATTTGAAGTTTACTGACAAAGTGAATTTGGGATATTGTGTCTGTGCAAAGATGGGACAGAACATACACCAGGTAATAACGAGGAAAATGCAGGATCTTGAGGGCAAGAAGAAGAAACCAGAGAACTCCTCTCCTTTCTCTTCCCACCACTCACAACAGGAAAACAAGCAGGAATGTTAATACCGTAAATAGAAAGTTATAGGACTAATAATGCACCACAGTTTTGAAAGCATGACAGGGAATACAACTCTGGGAAGCGCTAGGCAACATTTCTGTCAAGATGGGAAAGTTCAAATGGGAAAGCAGTGAAATGTACAGCAGAAACATCAGTATATTCTGGAACACTGAGAATAATTGTAGTTATGTGTCAGAGATGAAGATTTCAAACCAAAATGGATGGAGACAACAGAAAGCAGACTGACCAGAGGAATGGAAACCTTGCCCCAGACAAGGAAATTGAAAGACCCTCCTTAATCCAGCTTAAGTGAAACAAAGACAGAGGTGGGATCTGACTGCTCTCCAGGAATACATCATGCAGTAAAAACAGAAAGAAAAGCCAAAAGTAGAACTGAGAGAAGAGCATATGGATACAAGCTAATCATGATCATCTTTTGTTAAACGATGGGATTGTCTCAGAGCACTGGAGGAACAGGTTCTGGAACAGACTTCTGTAGCCCAAGAAAAAAAGAGCATCAAAATCCTAGCTAGTTTTAAATAGATCATGATTATTTCATAGAATTGATTATGTGATGGAACTGCTTTCTTTGAGAGCAAACTCGACTTAAGACTCCAGTAGTCTCCTGAATGAAGAGTACAGTAATTAAGTTTTAAAAATAAATAAAGTTTTTAAATTAACTTTGCAGGATTGAGAAGAAAGTGTGGTATTTCCAGTATACTAGGACAGAACAGTCATTAAAGCAATCCAGAAAAACATACCTAACTTTTAAAGGCACAAGAAAACAACACACAAAAAATTAAAATAATTCCACCAGTAGGGTCATAAGGCAAAAAATGACAGAAAGAAATAGCACATGGAACCCTAATACCTCTAAAATAAATTATTATTGAACAGATTCAAGGTAGGAAAGTCTTGACATAGCAGTAATTTATATTTAATTTCTTTAAAACAGACAGTTCTCAGTTTCCAACTTAATGCAGAATTAACATATTCCAGAGCTATAGCTCCTGTTTATTAAAACAGGTGTGTTCTTAACTGGAAAACAATATGGTAAAGTGAAAAATAAATTGAAATAAAATACCTTGCTGACTGTACAGGCTTGATGCGTGGTTTTTTTGAGCATACTCTGACATACTCCTTTTTGTTTGCGTTTTCAACAAACTTCACATATACTCGTTTGTATTTTGTTTTTGCATCACCAAAATAACCAAGATACTACAAGAAGAGAAAAAACAAGCCACAGATGTTTCTGTTAGGTAAAATTAGTCAGTTTAACAAATAAAAATATCAATACTAGAGAAAAAAAATCAATTTAAGGAAAAGGGTTTACATACAAAGATATGCCATTCAACAGCATTTATAATTTAAGAAAAATTCTTCATTGGATTTCCAGATAATACTTAAGGAAAACAAGGCAAGAGGTATTCTGGGTTTCATTTTCTCCCCTTATTATTCTCCACATGTGTTATCCCAAGGGATTATCTGCCTGGCAAAAGGCTGCCTGTTGAAATTGTATCCTCCTGTATCATTCCTATTGCAGAAAACAGTTGGTTCATGAGGCTGTTTCCACTGACTTTAGTCTGGGTGGTAAAACTTGCTGCTTTATGCAGCCTAAATGATACCAAAGAACCCACACTGGAAAGAAAATCTGTCCATGGATATATTTAGAGAAAATTTGAGTCCGAGGAAATCAGGAAACCACCTTTTTTTCCCCCTCCTCCTGCGAAGGATGATTGCTGAGAATGCATGCCAGAATCGTATTTAATTTTTTTTCCTAGACTTCCATTAAGGAAATCAGTCCCCATGGGGCTTCATAAGGAATTTTTAAGACTCACACTGTTAGTAGCAGCAAACTCTCTGTGTCCATCTCGCACTTCAGGAACAAACTTTTGCAGTAAAGCCTTCTGCACTTTCCAGATAGCTGGAGGCTCCTTTCCTGTTTGCAAAGCAACCTGTAAGAATATCAAAGCATTTGCTAAAAACAGTGCTTATTTTTCTTCCAGAACTGTGTTTGTGCATTATATTTTTTGAGGAAGTTATCCGGGACAAAGTTGAAATGAGTAACTTGAAATTTCAAACTCCTAGTCATTACATGCTTTTTGCATCAAGACAAGTAATCATTAGCTTTAATGAGAATTCTCTATAAACCCTACAGAAAATTACTAATTCCAATAAATTTCTTCTGGAAAACATATAGTCATATTGGTTACATTGGGTTACTTTTTCATGACTCTTCAACTAACTAAAACTTAACATTCAAAATATCTCCTAACGTACTTTAACTCATTTTATAAGTGACAAGGGACTATTTAAAAAGGATAACACTTGCCCTATGTGACAAAACTACATGAATTAATTTAAAACTGCAGCTCACAAGAGGATGAGCACATAAACAAGTAATCAAAAGTACTAGAAATTTTCTAGCAGTAAGAATATTGCTGACTGTGATGGCCACCAAAGGAAAGGTAAACATGCAGACAAATTGAAAATACAAAAACAACAAAACCAAACCAAAACAAGAAATCAAAGATAAGGAAATTCACATTAACTCATGTGAAGAGCCGTACTTGTTGCTTATTAAAGCCATTTCTTGTTGGAATACCAAGCAGAGCTTCTGACAAAAAAAAAAACCAAACAAACAAACAAACAAAAAAAACCAAAACAAAAAAAACCCAAAACAAAACAAAAAAACCAAAACCAAGACAATTCCATTCAAGACCTTTTGCAAAAGTCCAAAAGTCATTTCCTCAATACGTTTGAGTCTAGTCCTATCTTCTTAACAACAACAACAAAAAGGTAGTCAACCTCCTGTGAAAAATTTATGCTTTTTAATACTCAAACAGATAATTCCAAGTTCTAACAGAGGTTACCAGCATGCAGATTTACTTTATTGTGATTGTAGCATAAAATGGGTCATGTACATTCAGAACATACTGGCAATCTGCACTAGAAAGACACCTCTAAGGCATTTTGGCAGCAATCAAGGAATATTAGAATAGAAACAGAAAACTAATATGCAGCCTCTCCCCTTCTGGGAGTTTGCTGAGGCTAAATTCATATGCAGGATTTTTTGTGATGTTTTTCCCCCCAGCAAATACTCAGATTACCTTTAGTGTCTCTATGTCTTCAATCTTCACTACAAATTCATCACGTTCTCTGTACATGCCCTCTCCTCCACTGTCCATGTTCTCCTCGTCAGTACATCCTTCTATTGCCACAGTTGCCTGTGTTTTTGCCAATTGTTCTGAAGCCACAGCATCCTGTTGAGCTGCTTTTAAAGGGTCAGCTGGATTCACTTTCTCCTGCACATTGCCTACAGGAGCAGCTGTCTGTGGAGATTCCTGTTTTATTACAGCAGGAGTGGTGGTGGCAGCAGCAGTAACAGCCACTTTGTCAGTTTCTGAAGAAAAAAAATCCAAATTTTAGTTAAGCAAATTATCAGGGCCTAGAAGGTAAAATGACAACTAGGTTTTTCTTCTTTTTCTGTTACAATATATATTAAAAGCAACTATTCTAGAAAAAACACCTGTTCTAGGAGTTAAAATAGAAGTAGTATCTTGGCTACAACTAAACCTTAAACAAAACCAAAATACTGTAGCTAATCACCTCTGTTTGTATTAAACTGGTGCTTCTGTTAGCATTTGGGATTAACAAACATGAATGCTTTAGAAATCAAGTTGATAGTTACAGACACATCACCAGGAAATACCGTTGTACTTTGTGACAATAAGCAAGTACAACAACAAAGGTTACAACACCGAATCTTTCCACTCTGCTGGTAAGTCAAGTCCTTTTAAATTGGATAACAGAAAGAGAAATACACATGAATGAGGAAAACATTTTTTGAATGACTTTTGGACATTTATCATTTATATCTTGTGACAATGTAAGTTCCATATGAAAATTTTGGCAATATCCTTATGATTTTTAATATTAACAGAGGTGAGCAATGAGAACTGATGATACAAAACAAAGAAGCAAAAAAACATTCTTCTCCTCCTCTATGCCAAAGATCCAAAGGAAAGTCCCACCTTTCAAAATAATTATTCTTTCCCACCTGGAAAAAATTAGAGTCCTTTTTAGATATTACTTTATAGTCTTCTACACAGATTAGTTTTAACACTGACTTGCTGATCTAAAAGAAATCAAGTTATATTAGCTATAACACAATTACTAATATCACTGATGAAACTTAAAACAACCATTTTACACTTTTGTTACAATCACTGCTAATTGTTGACTTCTTCAACTGAAAAACTATAGAAAAGATAACTTAACATGTTTTAACAAAAGTGGCTCCAAACAAAAGATTTAAATGTCAAATTCATGTGTCAATACAAAAGCTATATACCAAATAATGTGAAGATTCATTAAATCAATTCAGCAAAATTGTTAAGCCATGAAATACATTCTTCCGGATAGATCACATCACATTATTGCAAATATGCTCCATTTCTTTGTTCAGTGAAAGCTATGCCAGCTTTAATTAGACACAGCATTAGTTCCCCAAGTATAGCTACACATTCTTCAGAATACCAGATAAAGACACATGTGCTATTTGATGCTATCAACAAAAGACTATGTTTTAATATATGTCTTTCTGTACTTATTTGGCAAAACAGACATAAAAGGGAATTACTAGAAAACCTGCAAAACACCAGCAATAAGAAAAATGTTATTACTAAGCATCTTACACAATGTATGAACAGCCTGGTATATAACAAATCAGGAAGGTGAATTCAAGAAATCAGTGGTATAAATATTACATCTTTATGGATAATAAAGAAGATACAGTAACGTTGTGAAAGAAATTACTGCAAATAAAACAGTCATGAGAATGCCCACCCAACAAAAAACCCCTTTGCAATATTTCCTTCAGACGTTGTACACAAAAAGGGCTTATTAAAATGAATAAACTGCAGCAAGAGGCTCACACCATGGCACTGTCCACATTTGGGCTTTTGGGGAAGAAAAACAGTCACTGATTTCTTGTTCAAAATACTTATTTGACTGAAAGACACAGGAGGAACTTCATCTGCTGTAATGGACTTTCCAAAATGCATTAACTTAACAATTACACAGAAACATCCACAGAATAATACAGAAAAGTAATTAATATAAAATATTGCTTAGCATATATTCTGCAATATTTTCCCAGTATCTTTTTTTTTTATTACAGTTTAAGTTCAGTTTTGCTACGTATTTTTCAGTAGATCACATCACCCCCAGAGAAAAAAAATCTCCCTCTCTTCCCTAAAAGGGCAAACCATTAATTCATTCTATCTTTTAAGAATCACCCTGGGGGTCATGGCTCCTGAGTCCTGAGAAGAGATAAAAGAACGTGTCATTTTCTCCCTGTGATTATTTTGGAAGGCAATGGTATTTCTCTTGAATTAGTAGAGTTATGTGATTGGTTGGATAGTTTCTAACTGCTTATCAGAAGGGAAAAAAAAACTTGACTGAAGAGGTCTGTCTAAGCAAAAACATGTTGCATGTTGAAAATACTTCACAAAAAAAAGCAGCATCAGTTAAAAGCTCTGAACACAGACACACAGCACGGACGTGACACAAATGAAACTACACAGTGCATGGAATATGAACTACTCCTGTGATCAGTGCTTGCTGCCTGCCCAAAACAATCCTTCCCAGATTTTGTTCTTCTGCTAGCAAAGCATCAACGCGGAGCTGCAACACTCCTGATCAATGTGGTTGAAATCAAACTCCAGTGACTCCCATCTTGGACAAGCCCAGCCAAATCAGTGCTCAGTTTACAAGTTGTTTCATAAACACGTTCTGTGCAACTCCATCATCACAGAAAGTGCATGTTTAACTACCTAGAAAGAACTTAATGCCTGCTGATGGCAATTATTACTATGTTCTCCTCCTAGAATATTTTTACAATAGGTTTAGAACATCTGACATGATGGTTTGTTGAGGCTTCCAGATGAAAATTGTATTTAGCACTCTAAGCCAGAAAGGAAGAGAACACACACATTATTCCAACTCTGGGCTAAAAAAACTTTTTGGCATTAGAAGAGTCCTACTTAAGTAGCATGAAGAAGTTTATTTACATATTTTCTAACTGTGGAAAACACTAGCTTTGTCCATAGTCAATACACCTTTTGAACAGAATTCTTACGGCCAAAACCAAAACAAATCCTTTACCTGAAAACAGCTAAAATTCTTAATTTTTTTTTCCCCTTCTGCTACAAAAATCTCCTTCAACATATGCACTTGTAGTAACCATTTTACCTGATTTGATCTTTCTATCAGATGTGTCATCCAGGGCTGATAATGCAGTAGAGATGCTCTTCTGAAGATCATGGTTACCACCCACAGAGTCATCTTCATCAGAAGAAAATGAAGGCAACGTTTCTAAATTTTTCTTAAGTTCTTCATCAGCTTTTTTGGTTGGACTTTCTCCACTAACCTCAGGAACTACAGGTGTTGCTGCTGCTGGCTGAGGCTTTGCAGAGGGCTGCAGGCAAGGGGCACGAACTATTTGCGTAACTGGTCGCCTAGTCCTGTTTGGCATTCGCACAGCTGGAGTGGAAAACTGTTGCCTAGGCCCGGATTTGAGAAAGTCTAAAAAAGATGCAATAAATCCTGTTTTGACTTCAGGCTGTTTTTCTTCAACTTCTTTAATTTTTTGCCTCATTCTTTCCTGATGTTGGTAAGTATCGTAACAACTTTCAGAAACAGGAGAAGAGTATGTAAAACATGAGTCATTTCCTCTTGAATTTTGACGTTTGCACTGTCCACTCCTTTTCACCTGTTTCTGAATTGCACTGTCATCTTCTGCAGCATTTTTGTTTTGGCTTTTTCCTTTGCTTTTTTTCTTCTGAAGGTTCCCTTGAGCTAAATCTTGGCATTCTTCTTCAGTTCTACTAATGGCTCCATCTCCACTTTGGGGCACAGACAGTGGCTGCAATGGAACCTTTGACTGGTTACCTGCTACTGTACCATCATCACCACCCACATTAAAATCATTCTCTGAAGCAGCACTTTCTTCACTTAGGCTCCTACCACTTGAAACAAACTCTGTGTCCCTTGCATTCAGTGTACCATCAGCAGAAGCATCATTATCTTCTTCAGATTCGTGGCTGATGCTGGATTGTTTCTTAACTCGAACAGCCCCTTGTTCCTGCTCTTCTTGACCAGGACCAAGGGTTGGAGAGGTTATTCTTGTTGGTACATTTTGATCAGAAGTTTCAATGTGCTGCTGATCCAGGTTCACAGTCTTTGCCTGTATTGTTGACACTGGTGTAAGATTTAGAGTAATTTGGCCTCCATTCAGAGAAATATTATTTCTGCTTGCTGGCTTTCCAACTACAGTAGGTGAGGCACTGAAAACAGAAGACACATGTCTTACATCCAGTGATCGGAACTGTGCTTTAGATTCCTCACTATTTTCAACAGTCTGGATTTCTTCTTCATTAGAAGCTGATTTGGCAAAGTCAGCTGGAGTGACTCCACAGGCTGCTGCTGTTGCTGCTAAGATGTCATCCACATTGGATAATATATTCCTCTCATCGCTGAGAAGTATAGATTCTGGGAAACATATTGAACTAAGAGAAACAAATTGATTTTTTGAATCATGTTGATTTGTCTGAGTAAAATGATCTTTTGCTGTCAAATGTTGCTGCAGTGGTTTCGAAGACTCAGAAATGTCCATTTTCATTACTTCTGAATTCTGACTGTGAAGCTGTTGCTGAGAATGACCCCCATTATTTTGAATAATATGACCATCCATCTGAAGGAAGGGATGTGCCACCTGTTGAGGACTCTGTATTCTTTGCACTTGTGGTGATGCCTTTGCTTGTCCTAAACCCGACTGCAGTATCGACTGGTGAAGAATCTGCAAGTCACAGGTTGACTCCAGAAGTACCTGTGCACTGGGCAAACACAGCTGGTGGCCGTGTCTTAAAGCATGAGACTGAACCTGTGACGGCGTACTAATGACTAGACCTTGTTGTTCTTGAGTTTTACTTTCATGTACCTTAGGCATAAGAGAATGTTGTTGGTTCAGTTCTTTAGCACTGCCAGCCACTTGTGCTGTTCGCATTAAATTAGCTGTCTTTTTCATGTCATGGCTTAGGCTAGTGATATGGCCAATGTGTTGGGAAAGCTGCTCCACAGAACTGACCATTCTTTCGTCTTTTTTTGTTCCTTGAAGAGTAAGTCCAACAACTTGATCTTCAAGACGAGAGTTACTTCTGATTACACTTTGAGAGTATCTGTCATTTGCTTTTGAGACCCTATATGTTGCATCCTGAGCATTGATTTCCTCCTCAGTTAGGCTTTGAGAGGAAGATTCAAGAGTAGCTTGCTGTTGCAATGCCTGCATCTCCTGCATTGATAACTCCTCCTCTTGTTTGGATGAGGCATACAGGTTAGAGTCAGACTTCCTCTTAACATAGGACTTTGTTTCCGAGGGAGGCCTGTTGTTCTGCAGCGTCTGTGAACGAGCTGGGGATGCAAAAGGAGACTGGACAGATGGCAAAAACTTTTGAGACTGCGGAGAGGAGGATTCTTGTGACTGAGAGTTCTGAGAAGTATGTAAAGAAATATAGCTTTGATTAGGACTCGAGGCTGGAAGAGTTTGTACCCGAGGAGAAGCATTAAAGGAAAGAGAAGGTGATGTCAATGTTAAAGACTGCCCTGAAGAATAGCTTTCTGATGGACTAACAGCTGATAAAACTTGTGATTGAGATGAAAAATTAACTTGGGACTGGGTAACTGGAGATAAACCCTGAGAGTGACTAGAAGAGTAGCTCTGAGATTGGCTAACTGAAGAAAGTTCCCTCATTTGCCCAGAGTAGTTCTCATTTGGAACTGAGGTCAATACCTGTTCCTCTGAGGAGTAAGTTAGAGTCTGACTATCAGAAGTAATAGTTTGGGATTGCCCAGAAAAAGTCAATGTTTTATACAGTGAGGGCAGCTTCTCAGCCTTGCTGGATGAGAAATCCTGTGAGTGACTGACAGCTGGCACATTCTGAGCCTGGCATGAAACATAGTTTTGGGACTGACTGACTGACAGGAGGCTCGGGAGCTGTGCTGTAGAATAGATCTGTGCTTGGCCTGTAATGACAGAACTCTGATTTTGTGCAGTTTTGGCATAGCTTTGTGTCTGCACAGTGGGAGCTACACTTTGAGGTTTGGGGGTCTTGGTTGACCTTGGAGGCTGCTTCATGGAACAGTTTTTCACTTTTGCTGTGGAAGCAGACGGAAAACCAGGTGATGGAATTGCAGATGTGTATGACTGAGCAAGTTCCACTGTGACTTGAGAAGTCTTCTGCTGTGGTCCTCCATTGCTCGCCTGAGTAACATCTCCAACTGGACTGCAGGATAATGCTGAGTGCCTCGACGTATCCTGAAAATTGACTCCACTTGTACTTGTTAAATAGCTGTGTAAGGAATGCTGTGAAACAGTCAGTTGAGGCTGAACAGACTGAGTGCTTGAAGGCCGCTGATGGTGTTTAATGACACTACATTCTCGCTGAAGTGCTCTGTCGATAGAAGCAGTGGAACCAGTGAAGACAGATGTGCTGTACGCCTGAGACACCTGCTGAGCTCCTCCAAGGGTTGAAGGCAACAAACTAAACTGAGGTTGCAAGAGATGGGGTGCAGATTCTTGAGCAGAACGATATGTTGATGACTGGGGTGGTATGCTGGTACTTAAAACAGAACCGCCCAGGCGCTCGAATGTCAAAGCAGTGGGGACAGTGCCTTGCGATGTCTTAATCTGTAATAAAGGATCATGGGTAGTTAAGAGACCGTTTGACGTAGCACTGAAAGTAGTATCTTGAAGAGTTAGAGAAGGGGTAGTAGCAAAGTTTCTACTGCTGAAAGTGTTGGGATGCTGATACGCTGATAAAGCAGATGTTGGTGGAAATGTTCCAGAGGTTGGCAAAGCTCCAGTAACAAAGAGTTCTGTGGCTGTTGAGGAATGCATACCTGGAACAAACAAAAACAAAACAAGAAGGAAAAAAGAGCATAAGGGAGGTTTACCAGATACAACGCTCTGCATTTTTCTAAGTCATTTCATTGCAAGCTCTTAGAGCCTTTACAAATATAACGCTCTCTAGAATCACTACCCTTTAAATGAAAAACATACAAAGGGAGGCACTTATTGGGGCAGGTTTTTCTAAGAATTCCAAATTCTATACATGAAGTGAAATGCCAGGAAAAAACTCAAATCCTTAAGGTGCAAACTGTTTATAAAAACATTGTACAAGATTAATTCTGCTTTGAAGCTGAAGGTTCTTTATTAGTTTTTATTTCAGTTCAAGAAGCTTATAGTGAACTGATAAAAAGCCCTGAACACCTTCAATATACAGTAAAACGGCATAATTACACCTTACCAATTGTAATACATACACAGTTATATGAGCAATTCCACCTCCTGCATTTATCCTCACCAATACTTTTATAACTCACTTTATGGGAAACATTTCAGAGCTTACAGTGAAATGGCTAATACAAGCAATAAATCTGATTTGTACGCTTTCTAAAGTGAGAGTCCAAAATATCCACAGACAGAAACTATCTGCACGGTGCAATAGCAACCATCCAACTGAAAAGTATAATATTACGTATTTGCATCCAGCAATTGGTATGACATCCTGGCTTAAACAAGATTTCTCAACAGAATCTACTACTCCAGCTGAAATATGAACGAGAAATTCCCTTGCAAGCTTTCAGGCTTACACCAGTGATCCATATCATTCAGTGGTTTTCACTCTGTAACCTGTAGATACTGGTGAAGATTGTGTACTATTTCTGAAGTCCATGAAATAAAAGTGAAGAAGACAAGTTTACTCCCAGAAAGGCTTAAAATTCTTTTAAAGGAATCAAGTTCCACTGGGAAATTTATCAGGGTATGTAAATCAGAAAAAAAAAAACAACTCTGGTATAATTTGTCCTTTTTCAATTCTTCTCCCATACTTAAAATAGCTTTTAGCTTTGAATCATTTAAGAATAAATAAAAAAAAACCTCTCAGCAAATAAACCTTGTTTTGAAACAAATACTTCAGTTAAAGAAATATTTCATTATAAAATACATTAAGTCCTCTTAGACTGGTTGCAACTTAATCATACAATTGCTTTTGAAGGTTCAGGTGAAGCTGAGAAATAAATTCTTTGTTTCTCCCTTTCAGTTCAAGACAACTGATATGAAGAGATGTGATAGTGAAGGAATGCCAAGGTATTTTTCATTACTTAACAATAAGGTCTTTCTGAGTAAGAAAGCATAAACAGTGTTTTAATGCACTTTCCCCCCCATTCTAAAAAACTGTGACATCACGTACAACTGGGTTCTCTTTTACTGATCCCTACCACTAACACAAGGGTAGGGCCATCCAGAAGCCTCAAAGAACAGGAAGAATTTATATCTATTTTAACTGCAAATGCTAATTTCTCATCTAACCTCTACTTTCTCTTCCATAAATCAAGACCCTTCCTACTACACAGGTAATTTCTTAAATCAGACAAGAACCGATCACAGAAGCACTAATATGGCAGAACTGCTGGGTTTTGTATTTTTACTTTAATTGAGGGGCAGACAAAAGGTATGGCAGAGGCAGGAAGCTGTGTGCACAGACACACTTCCACTACCCTAAGAAATCATAACACTGATAACACAACCCATAGATCAAAGGAACACTTGGTGGGCCAGTATAACACACTGTTCCTCCTTTTCCCCCAAAATCAACAGTTGCAGGGTTTGGAGAAAAACCCCAAAGCAAGAAACCTTTCTAAAGAAAGATCACCTTGAAAAGTTAAGAGCTCTTGCTTTCCTTCATCAAAAAAAGTTTGTAGAAGACAAAGCTCTCAGAAGGCATTTGGGGGGATTGAGGGTTACAGAAAAGCAGCAAAAGTATTAAAGGACAACAGAAAGCTCAGAGAACTGGTAATATTGAAAAATGGGCTTACTGATGAGTTCTTAGTAATGAGTACTGAGAAGTCTCTCAATCACTGGTACCAACATCAAACCCGACCCACAGCATGTCTCCCCATTCTTCACAATTCACTGTTAGCCAGGCTGCAATGGAGACAATGTTAGGACGAAGAGAAAAAAAGGTTTCTTCCCAGCTGACATTCTGGTGTGAGGATGGGTCATCACAACTCTAAACACCACTGATTTATATTAAGGTTTTTGTGACAGATCAACAGCGTGCATCTTCATCTGTGCTCCCACGTATCTACTTTTGACAATGGTGAGTTAAAAGCCACATTCTCTATTCTCAACCTTTTTGAGTAGCTCTTCACAGAATGCAGCTGCACATTACATGTACCAGAACAACTGCAAACTGTCGACAAAAGGACTGTTTCACACTTCCTACCTTGGGCCTCCTCCCCAAATCAGAACAACAATCATACAGCTGCACTGAGACACAGATCAGCTTGCTGATATAGAGGAAACCCATCCCACCAAAGGAAAAAAAACCCCTCAAACATTTTCTGTCAGATCAGTGAATAGACCCGATTCACTGCACAGCTGCACAATCACTCCATAAGATTAACCATAACTTGAAGCTACCCACAGATGTAGTGTCAACACTTATCTTGGTGTGACTGCCTATTGCGAGCTCAAAAATGCAGTTTCCTGCTCTGCACAGAAGGCCTGACAGATGGGTGAGGTTTATAGAGGGCAGTCAGTCTGTCAAAAGAGATGGCACGTTTGTTTAGCTGTAGATTAGATCACTTATTTCTATGTGACATGCACCTCAGACCTTCTTTTTGAGAACATCTTGCTCATTACTTCTGTGTACAAAGGGGCCAAAGTTATCCACAGGCTTTTAGCAGCAGTATCACAGAAGAACTATCACAGGGAACAGAGTTTGAGAATGAAAGACATGCTAGGATGTACAGGTAGTCTACCCAAACATGCTTATGGTGATACTAAGACTAATTCCAAACAAAGCTGGGAGAATAAATTTGACTTGTTAGACAAAACAATATCCTATGCATCTAAATTCCTTCTAAACAATCAGAACTTCTGCTCATATAATTCTTCTGCTAATATAATTTCATTGATTTTGATATTCTTAAATATTGAGATGTAAGAGAGGTAGAAAACATGCAGCCTTTTCAGTTAGTCAGGATACTTCTGTTTCAAATTCCACCAAACATTCAATATAATAATGACAAAATTTTACTTCAAGAGAAAATTTTCACCTGTCTGCCAGGAAGGAGCCCTGAATTGTGGTAAAAGGGTAGATCCTGAAGAGACTGTTTGAGCAGTACGAGACTCAATAGCAGAGAGAAAATTCATAACTGAAGAAGTTTCCTTAGTGTTACTTCCAGCACTGTGCATACTGGTATCAAATATTCCTGAAAGACCTAGATGATGGGGGGGGGGGGGGGGGGGGGGGACAAAAAAAAACACAAAATAA